>OY757939.1:46870381-46885381 GCA_963585895.1 Sepioteuthis lessoniana
TTTATCCAACTCCTCCAACAGGAGCAAGATTTGGCACAAGACCATTTTTAAGGGGAGTATGTATTTATCCAACCCCTCTAACAGGAGAAAGATTTGGCACAAGGCCATTTTAAAGTGGGGTATTATTTATCCAACCCCTCCAACAGGAGCAAGATTTGGCATAAGGCCAATTTTTAGGGGTTTATGTATTTATCCAATCACTCCACCATGAGCAAGGTTTGACACAGCCCATTTTTTAAAGCGGAGTACAGTTGGTTCGAATTTAGAGTTACCTTTCTCCTAGACTGGTTGTCTAACCCAGGCTAAAGAAGCCAATCTGTCTGACTATTTAGCCATAGGTGGAAGGAGAAGAAATGGATTTAGACCTTTCTCAGGGGAATGGGTGCGAAGTGAAACGCAAACTGATTCATCCAGGATTCGAACTCAGATCACTGATTCAATTTCCTACTGTTACGCTTGGGTCGCCTCCATAGTGTTCTATATTACACTAAACTGTATTCGATGCTAAAGTGCTAAAATTCCGTGGAATAGTCTTTCTCTACTATATATATATTTATATGTCCCTTTGGTTTTTAGTATCTTAGCGAAGTGATATAATCAAAAAGCCTGTTATTTCTTTATTAAAAGGCATCTGTTACTTTTCATGAATTATCTACATCAGATCTGTAAAGTCAAATCAAGAGGGAAGCGGTGTATTTTCACTTGAAATTGACACAGACCAATACACATTCACATATTTAACTATATTATGACTATGAAGAACGTTTTAAAGCCAAATATTTATTTAGAGAAACAGGTTTAATATGCTTAGTTTATATATATATATATATATATATATCATCGTCATGTCGTACTACAGGCACGGATTTCCCTGACCTTCTCTCGCCACTTTTCCCAATCGTTCATCGCCTCTGGCAAGTCTTCTGGGCTACATCCCATATCCTCACATAGCTGCTGAATGTATGTTCGAGCTGGTCGTCCTGCTTTTGCCCGGCCATATGCGAGGGTCCATAGGAGTACATCACTTATGAGCTCGTCCCTGCTTCTCTAGCAGTGTCCTGCATGTTTGGTTCGTCTAACTTGGATAGTTTTCGTGATGGGAGGCAGGTGGCCGTATAGTTGGTGCCTTGTGGGGTGTTGCCGCCAGGACTTGTTCAATATTTCTCACAGCATTCTTGTGTAATTGCCGTCTAGTTTCTTCTCCAGCCGTTTAGTTAGGGTCCTAGTAGTGCATCCATACAGCAGTATCGATACGACTGCTGCCTGGAAGAAACTGCGTTTCATTTTATCGGTCAGGTCCGATTTCCATATGATTGATAGCCTATCGATAGCTGTCCATGCCTTTGTTAGCCGTGTGTCGATGTCTTTTTTGGTTGATGAGACACTGCTTCCCAGGTAGGTGAATTTGTCTACCATTGGCCTCCGTGTCAACGCACACAAAACGGAATATATGTTCTATATATATATATATATATATATATATATATAATTTTTGGTGTAAGTCCAAAGAGAGAATTGAAATATTTTGAAATGAGATTTGTTTTTTTTTAGGATTTATTTATTTTATTCTTACATACGTGTGTGTTTCCACTTAATGCTTTCGTCAGAGAACATGTATGGCAGAATGTTCTCTGACGAAGGCATGAAACTGGAAACATAAAAAATAAATAAATCCTAAAAAAATACAAATCTCTTCCTAAACATACTCATTTTAATATATATATATATATATATATATATATATGTATATATATATATATCAGTGGTGGCTCTAGCCTATTTTTGCTTCTTGTACCTCCCGCCCTCTGTCAACTTCAGTTCCCAACCCGTGGTCCGTGGACCCAAAGTAAGTCATCATAGTTGCTATTGCGGGATTCTCCATTGTATAGCACAGATTGACAAACGTACCTTGCATGGTATTTTTTTGTAAACAATCAAGATACTATATAATTTGTAGTCTTGTTAATACAGTAGATAAGATAATTTTTTTCCTTTCAAAAGTATAGAAGAAAAGAGAAGATGTTCATTACTATGACGAGAAAAATATGTTTATTAGAATAAAGAAATTGATGACAATATACACAGACACAGCTAGTAGTTTCAATTTCGCTTAAAATAAAGATTATTTGTTGAAAATGTATTCAAATAAACAAATTTTAGTTACAGAATGTAATATATGCAACATTCATTAAAGAAATAGAGATCTGTTAGTGAAAAAAACGAATTAAAACACGCCGTTTAACCAACATTTACCATAGCGATGATGATGACGTCGGCGACGGCTATAATCTGCTATCCTCTCTCTCTCTCTCTCTCTCTCTCTCTCTCTCTCTCTCTCTCTCTCTCTCTCTCGGTCCCTCGCCCTCTTCCCAAGACAGCTGTCAGCAGTCACATTGTGCTAATATTTTTGAGCATGGTGTTTAGAGTTGATTTTTCTATTGGCTACAGCCAAAAGCAGATTTCTCAAACATTACTGTTATTATAAGGGTCTAGTGCCTGGCACGGATTACGGGTGTTCAACATTATAGCCGATTTTATGGGATGTTTAATGGATATGACGGTGGCCGGACAAAGACCATCCGTTCAAAACAGTATCGTTGTATTATTCCCAGATATATTTATGAACTTTTGGCTACATAGTTATCGAAACTTGAATAGATACGTAATTAAATTGAGATCAGACTAAGTATGTTTGCTTGAAATTAATGGATGATTTTTAATCCATTTTGAATAACATTGACCGAGTTATTGGTCGTGCCGGGCACGAGTAACACTAGTCCCCTCTCCGCCCCTGAGTTATATATATATATATATATATGAAAAGGTATTCAAAAGGTGAGTTAATTTATACAGAAATGATATGTCATTGTTCAGCCTGTCGGTGTTTTCTTTTTCAACCATCTTCAGGGCAGTATTCTCACGTTACTTTTACCTCAGAGTGACAATACATATTACAATCCTATCTATGAATCAAATCGATCTCTTTATGATAACGCTTCAAATTATTTTGAAGTACATTGACTCTTAAGAGATTGATAATGCAGCCCAGCCAAAACTGTTTACCTGATTAAAATAAAATGAAGATACATTTTTGTTGTGTCTATAATTGGCGACTATGATTTTTTAAACTGACTTAGGCATGGTAGGAAACGTAAAGTATAGTTGGCGACCTTAGTCAAGGGTGACCTGAAGGCTCCCTTTTCGATAGCTACGTCCCCAAGTAGTAGGGGCTGGGTGCTACTCCTTTCCCTGGATTGCCCCACTTTACCCTTGATCCCTACCTTATAATGCTGAGTGTTAAGTCAGGCGGCATTAAGTACTATGTTTTAGTCTTTGGCATGACTCGATCAGGGATTGAACCTCAGTCTTCCGGCCTATTGGCGAACACTCTACTGATTAGACCAATGGCCCGAACCCAAACTATTCTACTGTAAAAACCAATATCTAATTATTGTAAAATTTCTTGCAAATTATTAGAATGAAGAATACTTGAAACCATGGATAATTATACAGATATTTGTATTAAGGATAGTGATTGGGGCTATAATTGTTTACAATCGATTTTTCTTCTTCCTCTTCTTCTTATTATTATTATCACGATGATTTCTCACTGGAGTTTGAATGACAGCAAGTCTCAAGTTTCCATGGCTTTTCTCAGTATTCTGGCCGATCTCAATAATGCAGTTGTTTGGATGGTCTCTATTCGTTCTCTTATTTCCAAGTCCTCCAGTCCTTGTAGCAATCCTTTGGTGACCGTATCAATTGTCACGGTTTATTTCATAGTTTATTTAATTCCCAAGCAAGGTCCTAGTACTTATCAATCTGTCTATTTTCTTTTAGTTTTACTATGTGGCCTGCGCATTGACCTATTAGGTAGAGCGTTCGCCAATGGTCCGGGAAACCGGGGTTCAATCCCAGGTCAACTCATACGAAAGACTCAAAAATACTACTTGATATCTCCTTAATTATAAGGTACGTATCATGGGTAAAGTGGAGCCATCCAAGGAAAGGAGTAACGCCCTTCCCTACACCTTGATGTAGTAGCTATTGAAAAGGGAACCTTCGGATCACCCTCGACTACGGTCGCCAACTTTACTTTTAATTGTGTATATGATTCCTTAAAATCGGTCGAAAAGACACGATATCTATACATGAAATAATATTAATATGATAACATGAAAAAATATAATAAAAATGTAATAATATTTATATAAAAATACCAGACATTTATGTATGTAATAATATAACGGACTTTGAACAGTTCTCACATAATATATACCTACCAAGTGAAATAGTAAGAACCACAAACCTCTTTTATACATACATGCATATATATATATATATATATATATTAAAATACTTACTGAATTATAGCACTTACGGTAAGGGAAAAAAACCTGCAAGTAATTCGAAGATAAAAATATACAACGAATCATTGTCTAGGGGGAAAAATATACAAAGGAAAAAAAAAAGAAAAGGCCAACCTTGTCACACTAATTGAAAAAAAAATCAACAGATATGCAATCGATTGGTCAAAAGAAAAAACCCACCGTAAATTGCTGCTAAGCTACAAGTACAAAAAGTGCTCAATACTAAGTAGAACAAAATAGTTACAAAAATTATTTCGTGAGTCAGCAACTAACCTACTACAATTTATAACTATGTATATATATATATATATGTGTGTGTTTGCATTGTTATTCACCGACAAATTGTTTTGTTGTATCACAAAACTTCAGTCCGGCTAAACACACGAGATGCTTCAAGCTGGAATCGAAACCCGGCAGACTCTTCACCAGTCGGGTATCTTACCCAAGTAAGACAAGTCACTTCGTCATGGCGTTAACTTGCAAGGGGCTGAGAACATTGCTCTGTATTAATCTCTCGGAAAAGAAGTACGAACAAGTAAGTTTCTCTGGATAAGTATATCAAGGAGGTGTGAACCATAGCAGTACGTCTCTCTCTCTCTCTCTCTCTCTCTCTCTCTCTCTCATAGTCATTTCGCCACGACTTTCGTAAATAAAAGGAGAGTTTGTATTTGCCTCTTCTTCCACGCAATACAACACAGTAATAATTCCATTCAATATCAATCCTTTGTTTGCAGACAGTGAAAAAGAATTATTGCAATTATCACTAATTATTCTATTGAACACAATTCATTCATTTGCACACAGTTAAATGGTTCCAAGTATTGCAATGTATCACTAATAATTCAATTAGACAGTCGTTTGCTTACCCCAAGTTAAATGGTGAAACAGTTCTATTTCAACAATTCAATTTAACTTTGAACAGTTTGTACAGAATTTAAATGGTCAAACAGTTCTACTTCAACAATTCAATTTAACTTTGAACAGTTTGTACAGAATTTAAATGGTCAAACAGTTCTATTTGACCCATTGATAGGACCCTATCAGGTGCTACTGTAATATAATTGCGGGGGGATTTCGTTTTGTATATCTTGCCTTTCGGTTTAGGTAGGATGAGAACCTTTCGGCTCAGTGCATGGGTTATTTAGGTACAACATTAACGTGGGTGTTCATGCGCGCGCGGAGAGGACGTGTCATTCAGAGATGTCAAAATAAAAATCCCAGATAGGAATTAAAACCAGGGGATGTGAGTGACGTTATGCACCGGAAGCGTGGGCAGAGGATTTGGGGGATTTGAGAAAAAGCAGAGTTGAGTTCCTGCCTCCGAACGAGAGAGTCGAGATTCAGACCTGGGCGAGGCCAGACGAATTTGTGCGCTACGGGCGTCGCGTGTGGGTTGGGTTGATAGCTGACGATGTAAAAGCAGTCAGCATAGATAGATTGTGTGTCTCTCTCTCCTCATATCGAAAAACCTTTAAACTCAAAGGTAATAAAGTTTCGTACCTGAAGCAATTTCGTGTTTTCGGATTCCTATATATGTGTATGAACCTTCTATGTACGGTTCACGTATTCGTATCACATACCTGGAAGCAATGGCAATGAAGGGGCACTCCTCATTCCCCAAAGCTCCAGCATTACAGGAGCATCACCATCAGATTGTTTGATGTCATAATTAGGACACTCATTGAGGCTGGTCGTACCCCTCTGCAGAAATGCACTCCGTGTATTTTGTAACCCCAGCCGACTGGGCTAAATGGAAAGGAGTACTTTTTATAAGGAGTATTTTGTTTTGTAAGTGTTTTGAAAATAAACTATTCTAGCTTACTGAATTCTTTAAAGTGCATTATTTTAAACTGATTAGTTTAATATCTAATGTTGTTGGCAATCGAAGTCAAGGGTGACCCGAAAGCCCCCTTTTCAATAGCTACAACACCGAAGGGTAGGGAAGGGCGCAACTACTTTCCCTCAATTGATCCACTTTAGCCTTGATCCATACCTTATAATGCTGAGTGTTAAGCAAGGAGGCATCAAGTAGCATTTTTTGAGTATTTGGCATGACTGGACCTGGGATTGAACACTCTAACCGCAAGGCCATGTTTTGTAATATAGCTGTGTAGATTAAAAGCAATTCTGTTATTTTGTTTGTTTACTTTATTGCTACATGGCATTTGAACCCACCTGGGTTATTTAATGCCTAATACATCCATCTAAAAGAACAGTAATGGCAGTATTTAACATATAGATGGGAGGATAAAGGGGTTCATACTTTTCCTATGCGCATTTGTCCAAAAGTGAACGTAATAGTTTGACAGGAGTAATTCAACTATTAATGTAATATATTGACCCTCGACCGAGCCTCAATCAAGATATGCACCTGTGTAAATAAGCGGAAGAACAGCGGAAGCAGGTGGACGATAGACAATAATATAACCAGGTGCGGTTTGAGTCAGTTGGAGCGTGAGAACCAGCTTGCAGACTGAGGGCGACAAAGCCCTCAGTGACCCACGGTTGAGCAACCCAGCCAAGATGAGAAAAAAAGTGCTGCTATGGTCGAAGGAAAACTATAGCAGTCTGTCCCCGTCTCCAAATTACCTCTCGCACACAACCAACATCAACCCTTTCAAGAATAAAGTGTGAGAGATATATTTTTATAAATAAGTGGGTTCGTTCGTTCATTGAAGTTCGTCATTATGTTTGATTAGGGAGGAGTGGCGAGAGAGGGTCAGGGATATCCATGCTACCAGCACGAGATGATGATGATGATGATGATGCTATACAACATTAACTCAAAGAATAACTAATTTCAATTTACCGTTGCATCACCGATGGTTCGGTAGGTGGCTAGATTAACTAGTGTATTGTAATAAACCGTGTCAATTAAATACTTATTCGTTTCTGAAACAAGAGAATGAAAATATATGCAATAATGAGGAAGGCAATAGCAGCAAAAAACAAAGAAGAGTAAAAAAAAAAAAAAAAGACAAAAACAGAGATAAATTAAAAAGACAGACAGATTGAAAGACAAATAGAGAGAGGGGGATCAAAAGAAAATTATGATTGATCTGTCCGTATTCGTTTCAGGTTTATTAAAAGAAAAACAATTGATTCATAAGAAACAACATGAAATATTAGAAAATATGAAATCAATGATGGAAATGAAAAAGAAAAAAAAATGACTGACGTAAATAAGGGGAGATAACCCATGTTTGATTTTAGTTTCTTTTTGACCCGACTAAATATAATTGAAAGTGTTCTTTTCACCTGTATTTTTTTCTTTCTTAATACTTTTTGTTTATTTATAGTTATTTACTTTTTTCCAATTTAAAGATTGTTTAATTTCCCTTATTGGTATCAGTTCATTTCTTTTTTTTTTTTTTTTTTTTTTTAATATAATCCCATTTCTGCCTTGAACTGTCACAGACACAACCAGAAGAATGGCACACCAGTCTCAGAAACATATTTACAATTACATAAAAATGGCTTCTGATCGAAATTAAATGGTAAAAATTCTCTTCATTCCGTAGACTTTTTTTTTAATATCTTCAGAACACGCTTGCCTATCTTTTCCCTCGTTCTTTTTCCTCTTATTCACAACGAACTATATCCTTCTCCGTTTTTTTTAAAAGAATAATAAAAAAAAAAAGCTTTCTCTTTTATAACATAAAGCTATCTTCTAGCCATCAGATCAATCAAACATAACTATCTTACGGTACGCTCTCTTTTATTTTTCAGAGAGAAAATTAAAAAAAAAAAAAAAAACGTAATGTCATATGAAAGTGAGAGTGATACCGATCATTGTTGGAACACTTGGAACAATACCAATGACTCAGAAAAAGTGACTGGTTAGCTAAAAATTCTGAGCAGGAGAAAGAATTGACTACAGCACGTCTAAGATCAGCTAGAATTCTGAGAGGAGTCTGTGAGACGAAAGGATATTAGATGTCCCTCAGACTTCTCTGAATAAAAACACTTAGTGCAGGTATTAAAAACTCGTAATTATTATTATGATTATTATTATTTTGCTTTTCTGAGAGTTTGTCACTCCAGATTTTGTTAAGGGTTTTTCACTGGAATTTGAGTGACAGCAGGTCTCAACTCTGCATGATTCTTCTTAGTATTCTGACCGATCTCAACAATGCTGTCGTTTGGATGGTCTCCACGCGTCCTTTTATTTCAAAGTCCTCCATTCCCATTCATATTCCATTGTTTTTTCAGTTCTCTAGGAAGGTCTAGGTACTTATTTCCCTTTTCTCTTGCTTTCAGTTTTACCCAATGGTCAAGCCGGAGCGGGAAAGACAACTATTCGGCAGGTTCTCTTTTTTTTTTTCTTTTGTTGACTATCACTATGTCTGGTCGTCTGGCTGAGATTAGATGATTCGTTTGTATCTCAGAATCCCAAAGAATTTTATGCGTCTCATTTTCTTGGGTGGATTTTGGATTAATGCATATAGAGCTTGTTCGTGTGGTCAAAACTAAACTTCTTGCACAATTCCCAGTGGATCAAACTGTACACCCAGTCGTGTTTAGTTTTATTCTCTTTTTGTGCTAATTTACTGCATTCGCTTATAATGTGATTGATTGTTTCGTCTCAATCATCACATAATCTACATCTGTTGTATAGCCGTGATACAACTATACGTATACATATACATGCGGAAACAAAATCAACAATAATGACGAACGAACAAACTTCTTTTGAAAAATATACCTCTCACACTTTATTCTCGAAAGGGTTGCGAAGTGAGAGGTAAATTGGAAACGGAACAGACTGCAACATATTGACCCCAAGTTCCTCTGTCTTCAGCAGCACTTCTTTCTCATTCTGCTGGGCTGCTCAACCGGGGGTCCTGAGGGCCCAAGCCCTCTGCTGGGAGCTAGTTCTCACTGCTTCGAACTGCAACTCGAACTCCAACTAACTGACTCTAACTCGAACTGTTTATGGCACCGAGTTATATGATTATTTGACTTCCACCTGCTTTCCGTGGGCGTTTCAATTGCACCAATTTCAACCCGTCCACAGGACAAGGTGATATCCTCGACATCTTCAAACGGGTGCACCTGTTTCTTGATTGCTGCTGGGTCGAAGGTCAATATGTTACACATCTGCTATTTGTTGCGTCTTATCTATTCTCGCTTTAACACTGTCCTTATAACATTGCTTTGTACTGCTATCAGAAGAGATTCATTTTCCCTCTAAAGATTTCGCTTTTTTATTCTTGTTCAAATTTTCTCGTGTGAGATTTCGTTTGTTTGTCGCTTGAAGTATCCATGTAGTTGTTTTTAACCCATTTTTGTTCTATTGATCCTCGTGATGTCTGTATTGTTTCTGGTGGCTCTAATAAGTCTTCTTTGCACACTTTTTTATGTAGTCTTCTAGTCATTGTCTCTTCTTCCTTCTCATTCTCGACACATACAGTCTGTCTACGTCACCTCGGGGATGTAAGGCTTGATTCATAGTCATGGGTTTTCTTGTTCTTTGGTCCATTTCATTATTATTATTATTGTTATTATTATTATCCCCCTGCTGTACTGCTCTGAGTCATGGGGAACCTACCACTGCCATCTACGACTCTTGAATACTTCCATCAGCGCTGTCTCCGAACCATCCTCAACATTCACTGGTGTAAATACGTCTCCAATGTTGAGGTCCTTGATCAGGCTGAAATCACCAGCATAGAGACTATGTTGTTGAAGTCACAGGTACTATGGGCAGAGCATGTTTCCAGAATTTGGGGCCCATCGCCAGCCCAAGATAGCCCTGTATGGTGAACTTTCCAATGGCTGCCGTGACAGAGGGGCACCAAAGAAATGTCTTAAAGACCTCCCCAAGAAAACCCTCGGTACATGGCACAGTGAGCACCACCAGTGGTCGACACTGACCGTCAGGTTTGGCGCCGCACTGTCCACCAGGTCGTGCCTACCTTTGAGGACTCCTGCGGGGTTTCTCTCTGAGGTTGGCCCAGCGGAAGACGCAGTGTGTGTGTTTGTGGTGATGATTTTAACTAAGGAACGAAATATAATCATCATTGCATTACGAAGAAAATAAAGATTTTATTTGAAAGCATAATAGACGAAGGGGTATGGTGGGTCAGAACGCAATAAATATCGAGTTGATGAAACAAGTTATATAGTAATATATCATGGAGTATTATGCAATATTAGTATTCTATGCTGGAATATGCTTTGTGTTATGCTGCAATAGTAATTTGTATTACTGATGATGTGTTAATGATATTACGTATACATCATGAGGTATACTTAATATATCATTAACACATCATTGTCGTTTATGAGACGGCATGAAACCTATGGTCACAGACAAGCTTCCATTCTATTGAATATATATAAAAACTGATATATATTTACTTACTATTATTATTATTACTTACAACCCCTCCGCTCGGCCAGGATATGACATAAGGTCAATTTTTTAAGCAGAGTTTAACAAGTTTGAAATCAGAGTTTTCATTCCCCTAGACTAGTTGCTTTTCCAAGGCTGAAGAACCTAGTCTTCCCTACAATTTACCCATAGCTGGAGGGAGAATAATTGGATTCATACCTTTCCCAAGGATATTAGTGCTATGTGAAATGCAATCAGTCTCGTTCAGGATTTGAACTCGTGTCACCGTATCCATTTCCTGCAACGATAACCATTACACCACGGGCACCTCCATGATATTATTATTATTATTATTATTATTATTATTATTATTATTATTATTATTATTATTATTATTATATACGAGGTGATAACGATAAGTTTCCAGACTATTTTTGTATTGGCTTCTAAAATTCTCGTAGACTCTTGAAAATTCAGTATGTTATTGCTATACATCTAATAAGATGACTGACTAATTTTTATGATTTCAACTTCATATGAACAGCTACAGCAGCAATTAGAATACACTCTACTAAAGCCTGATTGTCACAGCTGGTGAATTTTAAAAATGTAATCTGACACTCTAGAAGAACGATATGCAATAAAATTGTGTTTTAAACTTGGAAAAAAATGCCACAGAAACGTATGGAATGCTTCAGACTGCTTTTCGACCATCTTGCATGAATCGGGCATCAGTTTTGGAGAGGCATAAGAGACTCAAGGAAGGCAGGGAGTCTGTGAGGGATGATGAGAGGTGTGGAAGGAGTAAGGAAGTCAATAGACCAGAGTTGATTGGCCAAAGGGTTAGGGTTAGGGTTACTATGATGAGGTTTAAAGGGAATTCAGGAAGATATTCCTTGGGAATAGGCTAGCAATCTTCAAATCGGGTCAGTGGCATTTCCACCAGGACAATGCACCAGTATACAACTCCATCCTTGTCACAGACTATTTGACCAAGATGGACATCAAGACAGTGCTTTGAAGCTGGAGGAGATTACTTCGAAGGGGACTAGAGTTTCATGTGTGTACTATCAATAAAAGGGCCCATACGAAAAAAGTCTGGAAACTGATCGTATGCACCTCGTATATATATTCAAACTACCGAGAAAAATGATATTTGAAAAAAAAGCATTCCTTTAAAAAGTGCTCGGATGCTGGCAAGATGAGCAGTATAAAAACTTAAATAATTATTACCACTCCCTCCTTAGCTCATTTGTCAGTATTAATTCCCCGCTTCTTTATTACGAAAATATCCTCCGACAAAACTTTCTGATAGCAATAATTTTTTGATAAATTCTATTTTAAAGAAGAAAACGATTTCCTTCCTTAAATTTGGAAACATTTTCCCGCAAAATACTTATGAAACTTATGCTAACAGATGAGTAAAGGAAGACGAGGTAAAGCTGCGCTATATCAGTACTACTGTATAGATGCACTACTTGGACACTAAACAAGCAACACTCCAAAAACCGAAGCAGCACGGCCGATTACCTCCCATCTCGAAACCATCCAAGCAAGATGAGCAAGGCATATAGGACACAGCTGGAAAAGCAAGGACGATCTAATAAGCTACGTTCTCTTAGAGACTCCTTCATATGGACGAACTTGTGTTGGCCGACCAGCAAATACTTAATTGATATATATGTTATTATGCAGACATTGGATGTAGACTGGATGACCTGCTAGGAGCAATGGATGATAGGTACAGAGGGCGAGAGAGAATCAGAGTACTCTGCGCTGTCTGTGCAATTAGAAAATGAGGATAAATATCAGCTATACATAGACTTTATATGTTTCTATAAGAAATTACGTCAAGGTCTATATTTTTTTCTTAAATTGATGATGAGGATAAGATGAAGGTTACGGTGATAACAACTATACGGGGATGAGCTCGGAACAATCCCGAAAGGAGACTTGAATATTTAAAAATCCGAGGACAGCTCGACACCATCCAGACTAGAGCATTGTTAAGATCGACAAGAATACTTAGAAAAGTCCCGGAGACTTGAGGAGAAATGCTATCAGCAAACGCTGTTATGAAAAACATTAAAAGGAGCGAAAAACTTTAAGAGAGAAACGGAATCTCTCCTAATAGCAGCACAAGACAATGCCATAAGAACCAATCATATCAAAGCAAGGATAGATAAGACGCAACAAAACAGTAAATGTAGGCTATGTGGTGACAGAGACGAAACGATCACTCACATAATAAGTGAATGCAGCAAATTAGCCCAGAAGGAGTATAAGGCGAGACACGACTGGGTCGGCAAGGTGGTCCACTGAGAAATGTGCAGGAAATTTCAATTCAACCATACAAACAAATGGTATATGCACAACCCGGCACCTGTCCTAGAAAATGTCTCGCATAAACTCCTATGGGACTTTAAAATACAAACAGATCACCTAATCCCGGCCAGTGCGTTAGGCACAATAACTAAAGGATTATTAAAAGGCATGGAAGACTTGTAAGTTAGCGGACGGGTAGAGACTATCCAAACGACAGCATTGCTAAGAACGGCTAGAATCCCAAGACGAGTCCGGGAGACTTGGGGAGACTTGCTGTCACTCAAACTCTAGTGAGAAACCATCAGCTAACACTGATGTGAAAAACTTTAAAGGAGTAAACAATAATAATAATAACAATGCAGATACAAACTTAGAAGATAACAAGAAAAGATCAACCACCTAATGTACATGGATGACATCAAACTATTTGCAAAAAATGAAAAAGAACTGGAAACCCTAATACACACGGTTAGAATATACAGTCAAGACATAGAGATGGAATTTGGCTTTGAAAAATGTGCTCTACTCGTCATGAAAAGTGGCAAACGAAATCTAACTGACGGAATAGAACTACCAAATCAAGACAAGATCAGAATTCTCGCAGAAAACGAGACCTACAAATACTTAGGAATCTTGGAGACTGACACCATCAAACAAGTCGAAATGAAAAACAAAATTAAAAAAATATATCTCAGGAGAACTAGAAAACAACTCGAGACAAAACTCAATAGCAGAAACCTTATCAAAGGAATAAATACTTGGGCTGTATCCCTCGTTAGATAGTCGGGACCCTTACTCAAGTGGACCAGAGATGAACTTAGAAAAATGGACCAAAGAACTAGAAAACTAATGACCATGCGCAAGGCATTACATCCCAGAGAGGACGCGGACAGACTATATGTGCCAAGAAAAGAGGGAGGAGGAGGACTTACCACCATCGAAGACAGCGTTGACTCATCCATTCAACGACTCGAAGACTACATAGAAAAACACGAATGAGGAATGATTACGGTCATCAGAAACAATACTGACAATACGATAGATAACAGAATGGCAAAAACTAGGAAACAAAAATGGGAAGGAAAACAACTCCATGGGTGTTTTAAACGACTAATAAACAACATCTCACACGACAAAACCTGGAAATGGCTAAGAAAAGGAAACTTTAAGAGAGAAACAGAATCCCTCCTAATGGCAGAACAAAACAGTGCCATAAGAACCAATCATATCAAAGCAAGGATAGATAGCAAATGCAGACTATGCGGTGACAGAGATAAAACCATCAATCACATAATAAGCGAATGCAGCAAATTGGCAGAATAGGAGTACAAGGCTAGACACGACTGGGTGGGTAAGGTGATCCACTGGGAAATGTGCAAGAAAAGAGGGAGGAAGAGGACTTGCCAGCATTGAAGACAGCGTTGAGGCATCGATACAACGGCTCAAAGACTATATACAAAAACACGAAGGAGGACTCGTTATAGCCACCAGAAACGAAACTGAGAACACGATGAACAAAAGAATGACAATGACTGACTAGGAAACAAAAATGAGAAGGAAAAAAACTCTATGGGCGGTTTAAACGACTAATAAACAATATCTCACACGACAAAACTTGGACATGGCCAAGAAAAAGAAACTAAGAGAGAAGCAGAATCCCTCCTAATAGCAGCGCAAGACGGCGCCATAAGAACCAACCATATCAAAGCGAGAATAGATAAGACTCAACAAAATAGCAAATGCAGGCTATGTGGTGACAGATATGAAACTATCAATCATATAATAAGCGAATGCAGCAAATTAGCTCAGAGGGAGCATAAGACGAGACACGACTGGGTTGGCAAGACGATTCATTAGGAAATGTGTTAGAAACTTAAATTTGACCATACTAACAAATGGTATATGCACAACCCAGCACATGACCTAGAAAATGCCTCGCATAAACTCCTATGGAACTTTAACATACAA
>OY757939.1:46892881-46945381 GCA_963585895.1 Sepioteuthis lessoniana
TACTCATACTAAACTGAATTACCTGAATTAGAACTGTTAGAATAAACTGAATAGCCCAAAATAGAAATGTTTTTGGCAATTAAACTGTGCACTCATGCTAAACTAATTTTTTTTTTTTTTAAATAGAACAGGCTATTTGCATAAAAATGGATTTGGCGTTAAATAACCTACAAAGGTTGATAAGCCATAAAAGCCAACCAACCAACAACTTCTTTTTCTTTTTAAATGACATACTTGTATGTTTTTGTGTGTATATGCATCTTTAAACTTTCAAATCAACCAACCAAAAATGTCCATGTAGATAGTTTTACAATGTACTAAGCATTGATCATATGAAGGATATTTTAACCTTAAATCGTTTTATTCTCTACGCACTCTCTCTTTTTAACTTTTTAAATCATAATTTTTAATTTTAATTACCTGGTTTGGTGAGGGATCTCATCTCTTTTGATTTTCATTTTGTGCTGAGAAAAAACACAATCGGGAAGTTTGGTTGGCTGGTTGATCGTGTTAAAACTGGGGAAACAATTTTTGCCAATATACAGACTTAAGTAATTAGAAAAAAAAAACTTCGAGTAGAAAAGGCACTGCATAGCATAGAAAAAATATATTAGAAAAAGACATAGATTCTAGGAATGGTTGGTTGGTTGGTTTATTTTACGGCGTATCAACCCTTTTCGGGTCATTAACGCCAAATTAAATTTAAAACAATTCAGTTTAGTATAAGTATAGTTTTTGTTTACAAACAGCTAAATGTCAAAACAGCTCAGATAAATGTCAAAACATTTCTATTCCAAGCAATTCAGCATAGGATATGTATACTGTTTCAATGTCATAACAATTCTATTTCAAACAATTCAGTTTAGCATAAGCACACTGTTTAGTTTTATTTGATTCATAGGCCAGAGTGGACCTGGAATCAATGGCAATGAAGGGATACTCCACATTCCCCAAAGCTTGAGCATCACTGGAACCTCACTATCAGATTGCTTAATGTCATGTACAGGACACTTGTTTGTTTTTTAGCTCTCTGCAGAGAAGCAGTCAGTGTATTCTTAAGTGTAACTTATGCTGTGGATCTCCGAATGGTAACTTTATACAGCAAAATAGAAACATGAATAGGCAATCAAGACGGAAGCCCCAGCTCTGCCCATGAATAAAAATTGACCACCAATTGGGATAACACTCAACACACTAATTTTAACAAGTTTCTGGGTGCAGATCCCTATTCTTGCGAGACTAACATATACCTGAGCGATTTCCATTCACTTCTCTTATGAGAAATCAACTTTAGTTGTTTAGAATGATTGTATAGCCACATAATACATATACATCAGTATGCACGCAGAATCATAACGACACAATAAAGACGAGCGACACAGTTCTTTAGAAAAATATATCTCTCACATTATTTGAAAGGGTTGTGAGTGAGAGGGAGTTGGAGACGGAACAGAACTGCAACATATTGACCCCCACTCTATTGGCCATAACCGCGTTTCTTTCCCGTTCTCCTGGGCTGCTCAACCGGGGGCCAGGGGACCCAGCCTCTCTGGGATATGTTCCTCAATCCAGCATCTCTCCAACTCGTCTGATCCCCAACTGATTGAATTTCCTGTGCCCTGAGTTATATAATAGTTCAACGCCAACCTTCTTCTTTTGGGCGTCACAAATCGCACTCATTCAACCCGTCCACGGTCAAGGTTATATTCTGATAATCCTCGACCGGATGCACCTGTTATTTACACAGGTGCATTTCCTATTTTGACTGCCCGGCCGGGTCGGAGGTCAATATGCAACATGATACTGCCGTTGAAATCACGCTATTGATGTAATAAAAGAAAAAAAACTTTTGCTTGGAGCTAAGTCAGGTGAACTGCAGTTCAAAATACAGACAAAGGTCTACACGTCTAGCTGGCTACTATCACGTATATTAGGTCTATTCGATCTACAATGTAAGTTACTCTTATGAAAATATTCGCCACCAATCCAGTGTGATTATAATTTAGACATTTGGGTGTTTCTCTGAACTTGTGCCTGCCTCGTAAAGAATATCATATCGCAGTGAAATCTATATTAGTCAGACTTATGCAACTAGTATTATATCATAGTGTCTTCAAAAGTGTTTCTTGCCCTCTATCTAAACCTCTGTCCATAGAATGTAACATGTACTCTCCTCTCTTACAGCTATATTCTGACATTTTATTTCTAATCTTTTTTTCAAGCCTGATTTTCTGAGTCAGTTACATTCCCTGTTGAATTATTTCCCACATTTACACTGGATTCTTTGTTAAAATTCCCACTGTTAGTCGCCATATCTGGAGAGGAGATTTTGGAAAGTGATGGTATTGTTGAAAACCATCCTGATAATGAAACAACTACAAATTATTTTGATTGTTTCCTCTCATCTACGAGGGATACAGTGTTGATAGGGACATACAGTGACTATTTTTGTAGACTGTTAGTTTAACATGACGTTTGTCTATTCTTAATCCTGATTTTTTTTTTTTTTTTTTTTTTGTGAAATATACATTTTCTAAGATTTTGCTTGTAATATTTTCTATTGCAGAAGTTGACATTTCTATGTTTTTTTAAATTTGTGCGTGCAAACTTATAATCGAAAATGAGTTACAATTTTTAGAATCGCTAATTCAAGTATATACTAATTAAAGAAAAAAAAACTCAATAGATTCCAGAATTTTAAAATCTTTTCGACTGAAAGTTTTCGTAATTTATTTTTATGACCATTTCAGTAAAAGTTTACTTTTTATGACCACAATTCGCACCTGACATACCATCCAATGAAGACGAAAGAGACATTCTGGACAATGCTGGATAAGTAAGGACGAATTTATGAGAGACGTTCTCTAATGGACCCCTACATGGCCACTCAACTCTCATCTGGCAAGCCATCCAAGAAAGACGAACAAGACATGCTGGACAATGCTGGATAAGTAAGGACGAATTTATGAGAGACGTTCTCTAATGGACCCCTACATGGCCACTCAACTCTCATCTGGCAAGCCATCCAAGAAAGACGAACAGGACATGCTGGACAATGCTGGATAAGTAAGGACGAATTTATGAGAGACGTTCTCTAATGGACCCCAACATGGCCACTCAACTCTCATCTGGCAAGCCATCCAATGAAGACGAAAGAGACATTCTGGACAATGCTGGATAAGTAAGGACGAATTTATGAGAGACGTTCTCTAATGGACCCCTACATGGCCACTCAACTCTCATCTGGCAAGCCATCCAAGAAAGACGAACAAGACATTCTGGACAATGCTGGATAAGTAAGGACGAATTTATGATATGAAGGACGTTCTCTAATGGACCCCTACATAGCCACTCAACTCTCTTCTGGTAAGCCATCCAAGAAAGACGAACAAGACATGCTGGACAATGCTGGATAAGTAAGAACGAATTTATGAGAGACGTTCTCTAATGGACCCCAACATGGCCACTCAACTTCCATCTGACAAGCCATCAAAGTAAGACAAACAAGACATACAGAGTACTGCTGAGGAACCAAGGAAGAACTCATAAGCGACGTTCTCCAACACATGGACAAACCAGTGTTGCCAGACCAGCAAAAACATATACACATCAGATCTTTGTGGACACTGGATGCTGCATAGAAGATCTACCAAGATCGCTGACCGATCGGTACGAATAGCACTTGTGAGGGAAAAGAGAGACGGGGGTCAAGAAATTCCGAGCTATCAGTTCGAATCGATGATGATGATGCTAACAAGATTTTAAGGTAACCCCCCCGCCCCTAAAAATGATTATTTCAAAGGTAAAAAAAACACCGACATATTTTCTCTTTATCTGGAAATATAAAAAGCCAAGGTAGAACATGATACTCACAGGTGTTTTCGAAAATGTACAGAAAGTGAAACTGTGTTTACTAAGACAGAAATGCACCATGAATGAAACATTCACTCAATACCCACTTGACATTCTCTAGAATGGAGAAATCAGCGACTGAGATGTAGAGTAGAATTTGAATAGATCTTAAACGTTAGAAAGTCACTCGGGGTGAGTGACAGGTGATGACTCCATGTGTTGTTTGAATCCACGCCTCGAACTGGACGAGGAGCACGTGTTGAGACAACATTGGAAAAAATAGTTAAAAATCTAATTAGTTGGTTTCGTGATGAATAAACATGTGTGACATTGAGTTTCGTGATGAATAATCATGTGTGACATTGGGTTCCTTGATGAATAAACTTTTGTGACATTGGGTTCCTTGATGAATAAACTTTTGTGACATTGGGTTTCGTGATGAATAAACATGCGTGACATTGGGTTCCGTGATGAATAAACATGTGTGACAGTGGGTTCCGTGATGAATAAACATGTGTGACAGTGGGTTCCGTGATGAATAAACATGTGTGACAGTGGGTTCCGTGATGAATAAACGTGTGTGACATTGGGTTGACATAGTGTTCCATTCATGGAAGAAACTACCGTAATGTAGTCGGGTTATATAGTTAAAGTGATTAAAGAAGTCAAGAAGTAAATAGTTATATAATCCGGGTCATTAGCCTAGTGGGTAGAGTATTCGCCCATGGCCCGGGAGAATAGATTTCAATCCAAGGTCGAGTCATACCAAAGACTTAAAAAACGCTACTTGATATTTCCTTGCTCAACAAGGTACGTATAAAGGTTAAAGTGGAGCAGTCTGAGGGAAGGAGAAGCGCCCTCCCCAATACCTCGGTGTAGTAGCTATTGAAAAAGGAGCCTTCAAGTCGCCCTTGACAACGGTCGCCAAATTTACTTGACTTAGCTTTTTATATTTCCAGATATAGAGAAAATATTTCGGTGTTTTTCGAACAAGAAAAATAGGTTGTTATTTGTTCTTGGTGACTTGAGATGTTCCAAGGTTTAAACGGCATGCGGTCAAGAGCAAAAGAGAGGACAGGAGACCCTATGGTGAAGTGGCTAATGTTTTAAACTCCACGATCGTATTTAGTGAGTTCGAACTTCAGTCGTGATATTACGCTTACTTCCGGACAGATACCCAAGGAAAAAAATATGACCCCATTTCTCCGCCGCAGCTATCAATTAAATAATACCACGTAAGTTCTATAAGGATGGGGGTACCTCGGGTAGTGTAATGGTTAGCAATGGTTGACTAGCAAACCTGCAAGAGTGAGTTCGATTCTCATTGGGTGCCCCATTCAATCGGCCTTGTGCCACATCGAAGCAAAGTGCTTCGTAAATTACAACTAAGTTCTATAAGGATGGCTTTGACATTAAATAAGATTGACATGCTATTATCATGAGATTAAATAAAGAGAGGAGATGGGCATCGAACGCAATTTGGATGTCAGAGATGATCACAACCATCGTAAGAAGGCCCTAACATAGACATTATTACTGTTTTATATAGGATTTGGTCCAATGTGTAGAGCGTTCGCCAATAGTCCGGGTGACCGGGTTTCAATCCTAGGTTGAGTCATGCCAAAGACTCAAAAAATGTTACTTGATGCTGCCTTACTTAACACTCAGCATAATAAGGTAAGGATCAAGGGTAAAGTGGAGCAATCCAGGGAATGGAGTAGCGCCTTCCCCTACACCTTGGTGTAGTAACTATTGAAATGAAAAGCTTCGGGTCACCCTCGACTACCATCGCCAACTTCACTTTCTTTTTAATAAGATTTCAAGCTGTGCACTCGTTTTGGTATAACGTTTCAGTTTTTGATTTTAGAATTTAAACAATTAAGGATATTATCTCAATAGTTTTCATCACTCGACGTAGAATAGATATAATGGCTGTCTCCGAAGTTTGTCTCCTATTTTTATCAATTTTGGCTGATTTTATTTTGTTTCCTTGCTTTTTATTTCTTTTACGTTTTCTTTTTTTCTTGAGTATCTTTTTTCTTTTTTTTTAATCTTCGACTTAATGAATATTTAATTTATAATTATATATTATAGAAAAGGAATTGATATTATATATTATAGAAAAGTTTAATTTTCTTTTTAGTTGGTTGGTTGTTTGTTTGTTTGTGTTTTATGGCATATCAACCTTTGTTGGTTATTTAACACCAAATCCATTTTTATGCAAATAGTTCTTAAAAAAAAATCAACTTAGCTTAAGTACACAGTTTAATTGTCCAAAACATTTCTATTTCAAGCAATTCAGTTTATTCAAACAGTTCTAATTCAGCTAATCAGTTTAGTATAAATACAGATTTTGTTTACACACAGTTAAATTTCAAAACAGTTCTATATTAAACAATTCAGTTAATGTAAGTAGAGTTTCAATTTTAAAAACAGTTCTTTTTAAAACAATTCAGGTTAGCATAAGTATGTGGTTAGTTCAATTTAACTCAAAGATAGGGTCCTATCAGATGCTACCATTCCGGGCAAGAGTGGATCTGGAAGCAATGGCAATGAAGGGGTGCTCCGCCTTCCCCAAAGCTCCATCAGATTGTTTAGTGTCGTATCGAGGACATTTGTTGTTGTGGGTGGGGGTCTTACCCCACTGCAGAGAAGCAGTCTGTGTATTCTACATCCCCAATTTTTTTTTTTATTCATTCATTAATTTTACCCGTTCTATTTAATGCCTGTCAGCTGGGATAATAGAATATGCCGACTACACCTCTGCAAGGGTGGGGATGAGACCTCGCCCCCGCTAACGAATGTCCTGGTATGACACTCCTGTAGTTGAGAGAATATGGAGTAACCTTTCAATGTCATTACTTCCAGGTCCACACTGACCATTCTATTGTTAAGAAAAGAATTGTTCAATCATTTTCGGTGAATCACAATTTTTTATTTTGTTTTTTGAAACTGTAGGCAAATTATTTATATTACTGAAAAATTCTTGATAAATAAAATTGCCAATGTTAAATCGCAAAACTTAAAACCATTTAAAAGTGTGCAAACAACTGATTAAATGTTAAATGAAGTTATTAGTGTTAGATAGGAATACTTGTAACCATTTAACTGTGGGCAAATGAATCACCTCTAACAGCTCGTTTATAAGTAAAGCCACCTACAAACTATACGCTTACAAATCATAGTACTCCAGTGGAGAATTGCCGGCTCCCACATACGCGTAGACGAAAACTACATACATACATACATACATACATATATATATATATATATATCATCATCATCATGTCGTGCCACTAGCACGGATATCCCTGACCCTCTCTCGCCACTTTTCCCTATCGTTCATCGCCTCCGGCGGGTCTTCTGGACTACATCCCGTATCCTCAGATAGTTGCTGAATGTATATTCAAGCTGGTCGTCCTGCTTTTGTTCGGCCATATGTGGGGGTCCATTAGAGTACATCACTTATGAGTTTGTCCCTGCTTCTCCAGCAGTGTCCTGCATGCCTGGTTGGCAGAAGAGAGCTTAGTATCACTGATTGAGTGTATAAACATTGTGCACACGAAAATCGAGCATGCAGTTTCACGCTTTCAGCTTTCTTCAGACTAAGTTTTGTTACATATATATATATATATATATATATATATATATATATATATGGGGGTTGGGGGTGTATAAGATGAACAGAAATCATAAGGCACACAAGAATTATACATATATAGCTTTATGTGTGTGTGTGTGTGTGTGTGTTATAAACCCTCAGATTTTATAAAATCTATGCCTAATATTCATGAATACATACGAAGGAATATCATAAATATAAATATAAATATATATATATATATATATATATATGGATGTGTATAAATGTGTTTATTACTAATAATATTATGAACATATTTAAATACTTATATGCATATCTGTGTATGTCGACATAGACATAAATTGTTGTGAACATGAGGTTGTATACATTTGTTGATTTATCCACACACGTTCCAAGAGAAATGTATATTTGTGTATGCAGCTGTGTGTCTTTAATGAATTTCGATTTTTTACCTCGCCGTTTCGACTGAATTTCTAAAAGAAACAAAATATTTTTCAATTGAAAGAATTTTGAAATATTTGAAATAATTTTTTTTTTAACTTTTGTGTAAAAATAATTCCAAAAAATCAAAAAAGAAAGAAAAAAGAAAGAAAGAAAAAAGAGACAAGTAGCCCAAAATAAATTGAAATCTATACATATATAAATATTCAATGGATAACAAGGCCTTTTACGTATCTTATACTGTGATAAGGAAAACTTTTGTGACTGTAGACAAATGAATACAGGAGATATTCTTTTCTTCAACAACTGCTGATTTCACACGTGGGCGGGTTTGGAAAGATTTCGTATTCACCAAATTAATAATAATAATAATAATAATAATAATGACAATAACTAGGAAACAAAAATGGAAAGGAAATCAACTCTTTGGGCTGTTTAAACGACTAATAAACAATATCTCACATGACAAAACCTGGATATGGCTAAGAAAGGGAAACTTTAAGAGAGAAGCAGAATCCCTCCAAATAGCAGCGCAAGACGGCGCCATAAGAACCAACCATATCGAAGCGAGAATAGATAAGACTCAACAAAATAGCAAATGCAGGCTATGTGGTGACAGAGATGAAACCATCAATCATATAATAAGCGAATGCAGCAAATTAGCACAAAGGGAGTATAAGGCGAGACACGACTGGGTCGGCAAGGTGATTCATTGGGAAATGTGTAAGATACTTAAATTTGACAATACTAACAAATGGTATATGCACAATCCAGCACCTGTCCTAGAAAATGCCTCGCATAAACTCCTATGGGACTTTAACATACAAACGGATCACCTAATCCCGGCCAGAAGACCAGATTTGATAATCATCATCATCATCATATCGTGCTGGCAGCACGGATATCCCTGACCCTCTCTCGCCACTCCTCCCTATCGTTCATCGCCCTAGGTAGGTCTTCAGGACAACAACCTGTATCCTCACATAGCTGCTGAATGTACGTTCGAGCTGGTCGTCCTGCTTTTGCGCGGCCATGTGTGGGGATCCATAAGAGTACATCTCTTATGAGTTCATCTCTGCTTCTCCAGCAGTGTCCTGCATGTCTGGTTCGTCTAACTTGAATAGTTTTCGTGATAGGGGGCAGGTGGCCGTACAGTTGGTGTCTTGTGGGGTGTTGCTGCCAGGACTTGTTCAAGATTGCACGCAGCATTCTTGTGTAATTGCCATCTAGTTTCTTCTCCAGCCGTTTTGTTAGCGTCCATGTAGTGCATCCATATAGCAGTATCGATGTGACCGCTGCCTGGAAGAAACTGCGTTTCATTTTATCGGTTAGGTCTGATTTCCATATAGTCGATAGCCTATTGATAGCTGTCCATGCTTTCGTTAACCTCGTTTCGATGTCCTTTTCGGTTGATTCGACGCTGCTTCCTAGGTAAGTGAATTTGTCTACTAGTTTAAGAGGGGTTCCTTCTAGAGTGGAGATGTCCCCCGTTTGGTTATAGCACATATATTCCGTTTTGTGTGCATTAACATGGAGGCCTATGCTTGCTGCTGCTCCTTCCAAACTATGCAGAAGTGTTTCGGCTTGGTCAGGTGTATTTGCCTGTATCGCTATGTCATCGGCGTAGTCGGCGTCGGTAATTGTTGTTGCGGGGTATCCTCTGCTTCTTTTCTTCGTCAGTTCGAAGCCATTCTCTTTGATTTTGTCAATCGATGTTCTAAGTACGTAGTCTAGACAAATGATAAAGAGGTACGGAGCCAGCGTGTCCCCTTGTAGTACTCCTGCTACAATGTCGAAGTATTCTGTGTCTCCATCTGGTGATCGTACTTTTACTTTAGTGTTTCTATAGAGAATCGTTATTGCCGCTACGGTTTCTTTAGGTATGCCGTACGCTAGTAGGATTTGTTCCACCTTTCCTCTGTGAATGGAGTCGAAAGCCTTGGTAAAGTCGACAAATATTAATGTCGCTTGTAGGTTCTTTGCCCGTACACCTTCAAGGATTCTGCGGATGGTTAATATTTGTGAGGTCGTGGATCTATTTCTTCGGAAGCCATTTTGGTTTTTTCTAAGTATGTTGTCGATTTTGGGTTCTTAATCACAAAATCGAGGAAACAAACGTGCGAATAAAAACAATTACGACATGGATACCTCAAGCAACAAAGAAAGAACGTATGAGATGGTTAAGACATGGCTACGCAGGTGGAACCTAAACAAAGAAAATTTCTTCGCCTGTTTTTTTTTTGCATTTCTACTTATTTTTCTGTTAGTTCATTATTATTATTATTATTTATTTATTATACTCCTTATTATTTTTTTTGTTGATTATTATCAAATCTACGAAACCGAAAGATTTGATAATAATCAACAAAAAAAATAAAAAGAGAACTTACAAAATAGTCAACTTTGGTGTCCCGGCTGACCACAGAATAAAACTGAAAGAATGTGAAAAGAAGGATAAGTACCTCGACCTCTCTAGGGAATTGAAAAAACTGTGGAACATGCAGGTGACAATTATACCAATTGTAATTGGTGCGTTTGGAACAGTAACTAAAGGATTACTAAAGGGACTGGAGGACTTGAAAGTTGGCGGACGGGTGGAGATCATCCAAACGACAGCATTATTGAGAAGGCCAGAATACTAAGAAGAGTCCTGGAGACTTGAGGAGACTTGCTGTCACTCAGACTCCAGTGTAAAACCATCAGTTAACATTGATGTGAAAAACTCTAAAGGAGTATAATAAATAATAATAATAATAATGAACTAACAGAAAAATAAGTAGAAATGCAAAAAAAAAAACAGGCGAAGAAATTTTCTTTGTTTAGGTTCCACCTGCGTAGCCATGTCTTAACCATCTCATACGTTCTTTCTTTGTTGCTTGAGGTATCCATGTCATAATTGTTTTTATTCGCACGTTTGTTTCCTCGATTTTGTGATTACTGTTTTGCTATTTGTAATTGAACTATTTTCTTTGTAAAAACCTGCTGTAATTAACATCACTTGGCTCTGTTTGTGTCTTTTCTTCGAGTCCTTAAATTGCAGCATCAAATCGATCTTCAGTGCGAGTAACATAAACTTGTCTACGTCATCTTTCAGGTGTAAAGCCTGGTGCATCATAATCAGTTTCCTTGTTCTGTGCCAGGCATTTCTGAGTTCTTTCCTTATAAATTTTAAAAAGAGTTCTGATTATTTTACAACGGAGTCTTCGCAGATATGTATTCCTTTGATTATATTTCGACTGCAGAGAAGTCTTCTTCTTCTTCTTCTTCTTCTTCTTCTTCTTCTTCTTCTTCTTCTTCTTCTTCTTCATCATCATCATCATCTATCATCATCGTCTTCTTCTTCTTCTTCTATCATCATCATCATCATCATCTATCATCATCGTCATCGTCTTTTTCTTCTTCTTCTTCTTCTTCTTCTTCTTCTTCTTCTTCTTCTATCATCATCATCATCATCTTCTTCTTCTTCTTCTATCATCATCGTCTTCTTCTTCTACCATCATTGTCTTCTTCTTCTTCTTCTTCTTCTTCTATCATCATCATCATCTTCTTCTTTTTCTTCTTTTTCTTCTTCTTCTATCATCACCATCTTCTTCTTCTTCTTCTTCTATCATCATCATCACCATCTTCTATCATCATCGTCTTCTTCTTCATTTTATGTTTTATCTCTCTTTGATGGTATTCGCTTTTAATATTCCTTGGTATCTATAATTTTCTTTTTCTCCAAGTTTTCTGATTCTTTCCTGATTGAACAATTCTATATTTTCATTTTTTTTTATAAGATTATTTTTTATAATAATCATGCATTTTTCAAAATAAAATAACATTTCTGTGTTAGCCGTATATTCTAATAGTTTGAATTAGTTTTTAAAATACTTTTTCATTTTTGTTTGTTTCTTTGGGATTTATGGCATATTAACATTTGTAGGTTATTTAAGGCTAAATTCATAATTCTGTGAAGAAACTGGAGAAGCTCTTCATTGCCCTTCCTCCCAGATCATCTCTGGCCCTGATTGGTTGCACCTGACAGGAGCCTATCTATGAGTCGAATAGAACTGTTTTCAAACAAATGACAAACATTAAACCGAATTGTTAGAAATAGAACTGTTTTTTCGATAATTTCATAACAAAAGAATGTCTGTACAGTCAGCCGGAGCTGTAGAATACACCGACTGCACCCTCCACGCAACGACACAAAACAATCTGATGGCGACCCTTCAGTCTGGGATCTCAGGGAAATGCGGTGTAGCCCTTCATTGTTATTGCTCCCAGGTCCACTGCTGATTGGGCCATTTCTATTAGTTGAGTAGAACTGTTTGACATTTAAACTAAGTGCAAGCAAATGACATGTTAAATTGAACTGTTTTAAATTGAACTGTTTTAAATTGAACTGTTTGGGCATTAAACCATATATAAATAAATTACCGATACTTAATTGAATTGCTTGTAACAGCAACAACGATTCTCTATAGAAACACAAAAGTGAAAGTGCGTTCACCGGATGGAGACACAGAATACTTCGACATTATAGCAGGAGTTCTAAACGACCAAACTCAATACCTAAACAGGTCCTGGACGTGAGTTTGACGACTTTACGCTCAGGATCGTTAGTTCGATCGGGGAACTACTGCTGCTCCTCTATAAGAGTGGCTTCTATAGAAGAGAATAAAACAGCCATCGAAAGATAACCATGGCCCACATACACAAACCGCATCGCCCTTCCAGCGGGTAAGAAAGGGGCGTGTCCTGCTGAGGTTGGAGCCCTGGCCTCAGTGTTCGAAAAATCAGCTACAGAGCTCAAACGACCAAAACTACTAAAATGCAAGCAAACACTACAAATAGCCACATTTAACGTAAGAACCTTAAATAGAATAGGACAACTAGCAAAGCTAATCGCATCGGCCGAAGAACATAAGATTGACATAATATGCATACAAGAACACAGATACACGCACACCGAAGATATCAAATATCACGAAACTGGCAATGGATGGTCGCTCGTCACTGTATCCGCATGGAAAAACTCTGTCAACGCCGCAGTAGGAGGGGTAGGATTGCTTATAGGACCTAGAGCATTAAAAACGCTAAATAGCATTGAGAAAATAAAACCTAGGATGATGGCAGCTACTTTTAACGGCAACCCCAGAGCAACAATCATCTCCTGCTTCAGCCCTACCAATGTTAGTGAAGAAACTGAACTAGTCACCTTCTAAGATAAGTTATCCTCATTAGTGCGTAGCATCCCGAAACACAACATGTTAGTCATTGGCGGAGACATGAATGCCCAAATCGGGAAAAAAGGAAACAACAAATACAGCCTCCACAACACGTCCAATAGGAATGGGCAACATCTAACAGATTTCATGATAGAAAATAGATTAGCATGCCTCAATACAAACTACCAAAAAAGGGAGGGCAAACTATGGACATACACGTACGCGAACAATACTAAAGCTCAGATAGACTACGTCCTTATAAACAAGAAATGGAAAAATAGTGCAATGAATTGCGAGGCATACTCCTCTTTCGAGGGTGTGTCCACCGATCACCGAATAGTCACGGCGAAAATACGGCTAGGCCTACGAAAAAACGCCAAACGAACAGAGACCAACAAACACTATGACTGGGCCCTTTTGAACAACAGAGATATAAGATATAAATACGTATTAGAATTAAGAAACAGATTCGAAACACTTCAAGAAAAGACCAAAAAAAAGTACACCAAACGACGAATATGAAAATTTCGTCAATGCGCACCTCGAGGCAGCAGCGAAATGCATTCCAACAAAACTCAAAACTAAATATAGAGTCCCATGGGAAAATTTAGCGGTGAGAGAAAAACGTGCACTAGTGAAAACAGCCTCCAAAAACTATCGAAAAAACCCAACAAACATAAATGCCTTAAAACTAAAAACGGCCCAATATCAATTAGCAGGCATATATATAAAGGAACAGACAGAATACATTCAAAATCAGATAGATAAGGTGAGAGACTCGGTGGAAGATAGACAATCTAGGATAGCCTGGCAAACAATAAACGAAGAGAGTAGAAGAAAGAACACAGCCAAAGCTAAACTGAAAGCAGCAAACCAACAAGAAAGAATAAAATTGTGGAAACAGCACTTCGAAAACCTACTAGGAAACCCACCGAAAATAACACATGAACCAATCACCAGAATAATTAGTAAACAATTAAACATTAAACTAGGACCGTTCACACTAGAAGAACTCGACTCGGTTCTCAGAAAAATTAAAAAAGCTGCAGGACTGGACGAGATTCCCCCGGAAGTATGGAAGACCAGACAATTCGACGACATACTGCTCCGACACTGCAGCGCAGTATACAATCAAAATCCGATAGATAGATGGATGAAGGGATGCATACTCCCCTTCCCTAAAAAGGGGGACCTCAGATTCGCCAAAAACTACCGCGGCATAACACTTACATCCATAGCAGCCAAAATCTACAACATACTTAGGAAAAACCAAAATGGCTTCCGAAGAAATAGATCTACGACCTCACAAATATTAGCCATCCGTAGAATCCTTGAAGGTGTACGGGCAAAAAACCTACAAGTGACATTAATATTTGTCGACTTTACCAAGGCCTTCGATTCCATTCACAGAGGAAAGATGGAACAAATCCTACTAGCGTACGGCATACCTAAAGAAACCGTAGCGGCAATAACGATTCTCTATAGAAACACCAAAGTAAAAGAACGATCACCAGATGGAGACACAGAATACTTCGACATTGTAGCAGGAGTACTTCAAGGGGACACGCTGGCTCCGTACCTCTTTATCGTTTGTCTAGACTACGTACTTAGAACATCGATTGACAAAATCAGAGAGAATGGCTTCGAGCTGACGAAGAAAAGAAACAGAAGGTACCCAGCAAAAACAATTACCGACGCCGACTACGCCGATGACATAGCGATACTGGCAAATACACCCGACCAAGCCGAAACACTACTGCATAGTGTGGAACGAGCAGCCGCAGGCATAGGCTTCTATGTTAATGCACACAAAACGGAATATATATGCTATAATCAAACGGGGGACATCTCCACACTAGAAGGAACCCCTCTTAAACTAGTAGACAAATTCACTTACCTAGGAAGCAGCGTCGAATCAACCGAAAAGGACATCGAAACGAGGTTAACGAAAGCATGGACAGCTATCAATAGGCTATCGATTATATGCAAATCAGACCTAACCGATAAAATGAAACGCAGTTTCTTCCAGGCAGCGGTCACATCGATACTGCTATACGGGTGCACTACGTGGAGGCTAACAAAACGGCTGGAGAAGAAGCTAGACGGCAATTACACAAGAATGCTACGTGCAATCCTGAACAAGTCCTGGCGGCAACACCCCACAAGACACCAACTGTACGTCCACCTGCCTCCTATCACGAAAACTATTCAAGTTAGACGAACCAAACATGCAGGACACTGCTGTAGAAGCAGGGACGAGCTCATAAGAGATGTACTCTTATGGACCCCCACACATGGCCGTGCAAAAACAGGACGACCAGCACGAAAATACATTCAGCAGCTATGTGAGGATACGGGATTTTGTCCCGAAGACCTGCCTAGTGCGATGAACGATGGAGAGGAGTGGCTAGAGAGGGTCAGGGATGTCCGTGCTGCCAGCGCGACATGATGATGATGATGATGATGATAGCAGGAGTACTACAAGGGGACACGCTAGCCCCATACCTCTTTATCATCTGTCTAGACTACGTACTTAAGACATCGATCGATAACATTAAGGAAAACGGCTTCGTGCTGACAAAGAAAAGAAGTAGAAGGTACCCCGCAAAAACAATTACCGACGCCGACTACGCTGATGACATAGCGCTACTGGCCAATACACCCAACCAAGCCGAAACACTACTGCATAGTTTGGAACGAGCCGCTGCAGGCATTGGACACCATGTTAATGCACACAAAACTGAATTTATGTGCTTTAATCAGAAAGGCGACATCTCCACACTAGACGGAGCCTCTCTGAAACTGGTTGACAAATTCACCTACCTTGGAAGCAGCGTCTCATCAACAGAAAAAGACACCGACACGCGACTAACGAAATCATAGACAGCTATCGATAGGCTCTCAATCATATGGAAATCAAACCTGACCGATAAAATGAAACGCAGTTTCTTCCAGGCTGCGGTCGTGTCGATACTGCTATATGGATGCAGTACTTGGACGCTAACAAAACGGTTGGAGAAGAAGCTAGACGGCAATTATGCAATCATGTTAGGAGCAATATTGAACAAGTCCTGGCAGCATCAGCCCACACGGCACCAACTATACGGTCACCTACCACCTATCACGAAAACTATCCAAGCTAGACGAACCAGACATGCCGGACACTGCTGGAGAAGCAAGGATGAGTTCGTAAGTGATGTGCTCCTTTGGACCCCCGCATATGGCCGGGCAAAAGCAGGACGACCAGCTCGAACATACATACAGCAGCTCTGTGATGATACGGGATGTAACCCTGAAGACCTGCCAGAGGCGATGAATGATAGGGAGACGTGGAGAGAGAGAGAGTCTGGGATATCCGTGCTAGCCACACGACATGATGATGTTGATGATGATTAGCAATACTTGGAACCTTTTTAAGTGATTTTGAGTAGAATTATTAGAGTTAAATACTTATAACCACTTCACTGTCGGTAGTAAATAGAATTATTCATGTTTGATGAAAATATTCGAAACGGTGTGCAATAAGAAAAGGACAAAGGCTCGTTTAAAAATGTTATCAACAAAATCTGTTTACAAATCATATCTAATATATATGTAATATACGTGGGGCCTTCAATAAGTTTCCAGAAATTTTTTGTATAGGTATTTAGAATTATCATAGACTCTTGAAAATACACTATGTTATTGCTATATATCTTATGAGATGACTGACCAGTTTTTATGATTTCCGGTTGAAATGAACAGCTACAGCAGCAATTGGAATATACCCTACTAAAGCCTGATTTTCAGAGCTGGTTAATCTCAAAAATGCAATCTATCACTGTATAAGAACGATGTGTAATAAAATTGTGTTTTAAACGTGGAAAAATGCCAGAGAAACGTATGGAATGCTACAGACTGCTTTTCGACCATCTTGCATGAATCGTGCATCAGTTTTTGAGAGGCATAAGAGATTCAAGGAAGGCAGGGAGACTGTGAGGGATGATGGGAGGTATGGTAGGAGTAAGGAAGTCAATAGACCAGAGTTGATTGGCCAAACGGTTAGGGTTAGGGTTACTATGTTGCGGTTTTAAGGGAGTTCAGCAAGAGATTCCGTCGGAAGAGGCCAGCACTCTTCAAATCGGCTCAGTGGCATTTCCACCAGGACAATGCACCAGTCCACAACTCTATCCTTGTCACAGACCATTTGACCAAGATGGGCATCAAGATAGTTCCTCACCCTCCCTATAGTCCAAACCTTGCTCTCCGTGACTTTTGCTTATTCCCTAAGCTCAGAGGCTGTCGTTAAGCGACAATTGAGGAGACGAAGGTCATTGACACGCTCACACAAGAGGACTTCCATGGGGCCTTCCAGAGGTTGATGGAACGGTACAACAAGTGTATTGCAGCCGGAGGAGATTACTTCGAGGGGGACTAGCGTTTCATGTGTGTGCTATCAATAAAAGTGCCTATACGGAAAAAGTCTGGAAACTTATTTAATGATCATCGTATAAATATGTTACAGGATTTGGCATTATATAACCAACAATGGTTGATATGCATTGATAAAACCCAACCCAATGAAACGTTTTCTATTAAAATTATAATGATCAGCATGATAATTTCTTCTTCTTCTTCTTCTTCTTCTTCTTCTTCTTCTTCTTCTTCTTTCGTTGTTTTTTACTGCCGCTACTGTATCCAAACTAGACGAACCAGACATGCAGGACACTGCTGGAGATGCAAGGACGAGCTCGTAAGTGATGTACTCCTGGGGACCCCCGCACATGGCCAATCAAAAGCAGGACGACCTGTTCGAACATACATCCAGCAGCTATGTGATGATACGGGATGTAACCCTGAAGACCTGCCAGAGGCGATGAATGATAGGGAGACGTGGAGAGAGAGGGTCTTGGATATCCGTGCTGGCCGAACGACATGATGATGATGATGATGACTGTATCTTCTATCGCCCATTCATATAAATTCCCCAGAAACGTAACTTTATTGAAAAAAATAAAATAAAATAAAACAATGAAAAAGCTTGTATCTTTCCTTTTTTGAAGCACGTGCAATCTGCAATGGTTTCCTCAAAGAATGACCGATATTTTTAATATTCCGTTCCAAGCGACGAAGGAGGACCAGACCCAATCATCATCATCATCATCATCATGTCGTGCTGGTAGCACGGATATCCCTGACCCTCGCTTGCCACTCCTCCCTATCGTTCATCGCTTCAGGCAGGTCTTCTGGACAATATCCCGTATCCTCACATAGTTGCTGAATGTATGTTCGTGCTGGTCGTCCTGCTTTTGCACGGCCTTGTGTGGGGGTCCACAAGAGTACATCAATTATGAGCTCGTCCCTGCTTCTCCTGCAGTGTCCTGCATGTCTGGTTCGTCTAGCTTGAATAGTTTTCGTGATAGGAGGCAGGTGGCCGTATAGTTGGTGTCTTGTGGGGTGTTGCCGCCAGGACTTGTTCAAGATTGCTCGCAGCATTCTTGTGTAATTGCTGTCTAGCTTCTTCTCCAGCCGTTTTGTTAGAGTCCATGTAGTGCATCCATATAGCAGTATCGATGCGACCGCTGCCTGGAAGAAACTGCATTTCATTTTACAGAATCCATGTCAGAATCGCGAATCGGAAATATATACAGCCGTCGGGCATCGGATTGTTGACATATCTGAAACTCGCATTGATTAAAGAAGATTGATAGAGGTTAAAAGTTTTCAAAAAATTATTATCAAAGGTAAAATTATTTACGATATTCGTATAATACTTTCAGTTTTATGCTAAGAAATCAGATAGATAGATTGATAGTTATGGTGAATAATGCACATATGTATATGTAAATCTCCACCAACATGAATGAATATAATGTAAATCATTAAATTGTAATTATATATATATATATATATATAATTATTCATAAATTCGTATATGTTTGAACAAACTCGCCTTTAGGATCTTCGAATCAAAATAATTATGAAATTCTTTGAACATCAACAGGTGCCGAAGGCAGGCAAAAGTTTAGAGAGGTATACTTATGTATATGTTCCTTAGTGTGTATATATATATATATATATTGTCATCCACAGACAGACTGTTTCGTTCTATCAGAACTCTTCAGTGTGGCTAGACACACAGGACGCTCGAAGCCGGGATCAAAACCCGTCAAACTATACGTTGGACTAAGTTTCAGACCTCTCGGCCACAAAGCGGACTACGTTGGCTAAGGGAATTTTAAGGTATTTATTTTAGCAACAGCAGCAGCAGCCTTTGTTTACATTTTTTATACCCTATCGGCTACCAGAGTGCTCAATTCTTACGAAGAAGTTTGCATTACGCTAGCGGACAATTCCTTCGCCAGAGTGCTATATATATATATATATATATATGCACACTAAGGGAACATATATACTCCCCTACCCCCGTAGGGTTGACGTCTCTGGTGAAGAAGTAATTGTGTTGCCATTAGCGTACATTGCAAGCCTCTTCGTATATGAATTGAGGTCTCGGTAGCCGTTGAACGGATGTATGTAAACAATAGTAATTGTGATTCATAACCGTTTAAAATTTACTTCGCAGCTAATAGCTGCTCGTGGCTGAATGGTTAGAGGCTTCGACTTGGCGTTTGAGTCAAACCGGGTTTCGATCCCAGCTATGGGTAGCTACTGTCTAGCCACACTGATTAGTTCATATAAACGAAACAGATCTGTCTGTGGATGACTATATATATATATTTATATATACCTACGAATATGTTGTCATGCACGGACAAGCTGTTTCGTTGTATCGACCCGCAAGATTCTTCAAGATGATATCAAAACAGGGCTGACTTAACGCCAGTCGGAATCTAACTCCGGAGCCAACGTCATTCTCAGCGAAAGAGAAAGAATTTTTTGCATATATCTTTTTACATATACGTTATCGGCTACGTGGTGTGCTCAACTCTTGAGAAGAGCTATTGCATTTCAGCGTATGTGGCAGCGGGCAAATTTCTCCACAGCAGTGCTCAACCCACAGTGGGGGAGCATATATATATATATATATATATACACATAAATATATATATATATATACACATAAATCCATATATATATATATATATATATATATATTAAATGACTTACTGAATAATAGCACTTACGGCAAGTAAAAAAAAATGCCAGTAATTCGAAGATAAAAATATACCAGGAATCACTGTCTAGGGGGGAAATATATATTGGGAAAAAAAGAAAAGGCTAACCCTGTCACACCAATTGAAAAAAATCAACAGATATGCAATCGATTGGTCAAAAGAAAAAAACCACCGTAAATTGTTGCTAAGCTACAAGTACAAAAAGTGCTCAATACTAAGTAGAGCAAAATAGTTACAAAAATTATTTTGTGAGTTAGGAACTAACCTTATACAGTTTCGCCTAATCGGCTCATCAGGGTACCTACACATACATATTTAAATATATATATATATATAGTCTGTCAGTGGATGATACCATATATGCTGCCGGGCGTTGAACACTCTCACGAAGGAATTTACGGTTACAATTGAGTAATGCAAAGCTCCACTAATTAATTGAGCTCTCGGTAGCCATTAAGCGTATATATGTAAGTAAAGTAAAAGTGATATATATGCGTTAAATTCCCTTTGCTTATGCTGAGTTTTTTGGTGGCTGTGCGGTAAAATATCCGGCTGGCGTAAAGTCAGCCAAGTTCCGATCCCAGCTTCGAAACTCCTGCGTGTCTAGCCAAACTAAAGAGTTGTGATACAACCAAACAGTGTTCGCTAGTGGCCCGGGAGAGCAGGGTTCGATCTCAGGTCGAAACATACCAAAGACTCAAAAAATGCTACTTGATATCTCCTTGCTTAATACTCAGCATTATAAGATACGTATCAAGGGTAAAGTGGAGCAATCCAGGGAAAGGAGTAGCACCCTCGTTTACACCTCTGTGTATTAACTATTGAAAAGAGAACCTTTGGATCGCCCACGACACACGATTATCAACATTGCCCTTGTGGGTAGCGTGTTTGCCAATAGCCTAGGTGACCGGGGTTCAATCCCAGGTCGAGTCATACCAAAGACTCAAAAAATGCTACTTGATACTTCCTTGCTTAACACTCAGCAATATACGGTACTTAAGGGTAAGATGGAGCAATCCTGGGAAAGCAGTAGCGCCCTCCCCTACACCTTGGTGTAGTAGCTATTGAAAAGGGAAGGTTCAGGTTGCCTTCGACAAAGGTCACCAACTTTACTTTTACACACACACATATATATATATATATATATATGTATTCACAGCTATGGGTAACATATCAAGATATACAGTGACCAGTTTAGACACAGAACCCTGAATCTAGAAGATCTAGGACAGTGAACTCTCATTAGAAATTTGGTTTGTTTAAAGACAACAGTAAATCTGATGACATATGTAAGCTGAACGACAATATGGCAAAAGAGTTGAGGAACATAGCGATGTCATCAGGAGTATCAGGTCGTTCAAATTAGTAGAGAACCATAACCAGGAGGAAAATTCATTATATCCGGTGATGTTTGTGATTCCTGTTTTTATTACTTCGTCTTATGACGACAGTATTATCACAGTCACTTAGACAGTTGGTATTTGTTTTGTACAATCCTTTGCAATTTAAGTCCACAGATATTTCCTTTTTCATCTTTACGAGATGGCCCAGTCGACTGGGGTTGCAGAATACACCGACTGCATCTCTGTAAAGGGGTAAAACTCCCTCAAAGACTGTCTCGATATGGCACTAAACAATCTGATGGTGAGGTTATAGTAATGCTGGAGCTTTAAGGAATGCAGAGAACCCCTTTATTGCCATCGCTCCCAGGTCCACTCTGGCCCGGAGTGGTAGCAGCTGATCCGGTCCTATCTATTGGTCAAATTGAACCAAACAATGTACTTAGTCTAAACTGAATTGCTAGAAAAAGAACTGTTTATATGCATAAAATTGATTTGCCATTGAATAATATACAATGGTTGATATGCCATAAAAAACAAATCAAACCAACCAACCAAACCAATTAATCAATCAAACCAAACAAACCAACCAAACCAAACCTTTATGAGAATGAATAGACAGCAATTATCAATGTAGATGGATGCAGTCACACACACACACACACATATATATACATACGGTGGGGGGGGGTTAGGCAGTATATTTTGTTGCAGGAATATTTTCATGAAGGGAAAACAAAAGGTTTTGGAGCTACGTTTTTATGAGTATTTTCTGGTTCACGAGAGAGATGTCCAAATTTAAGAAAAAAGCTGTTTAATAATCATCCGAAGACTCTGATGTCACTGTCCATGTGCTTTCAACCTTCGTGGGTCATTGCCGAAAGTATGAGAATGACCATTTCATATATATATATATATATATATATATAGAGAGAGAGAGAGAGAGAGACAAAGGCAGATAGACAAAGTGATCAGTACACTCATATGAACTAAATGTAACTTAAAAAAAGGTAATAATGTCACATACACATACACACACATACACATAACCTATCCTATTTACCAACCCCTCCGCTCGGGCAGGATACGACACAAGGTCAATTTTTAAGCGGAGTTTTACAGGTTTGAATTCAGAGTTTTCCTTCTCCTAGAGTAGTTGCCTCACCAAGGCTGAAGATCCTAGTCTGTCCTACTATTTACCCATAGCTGGAGGGAGAATAATTGGATTCATACCTTTCCCAAGGGTATTAGTGCTATGCGAAAAGCAATCAGTCTCGTCCAGGATTTGAACTCGAGTCGACGTATCCATTTCCTACGACGATAACCACTACACCACAGGCACCTCCAATACACATAACCTATCAGTCCTTGTTGGGTTACTTAATGCCCAAGTCAGACCCTTTTTTGAATGACATGGTTCCAAGTAACTATTTATATGCAGTAATGATGGTTAAAACAATTATTGCTTTAAATAACTCTTCTTAATACAGAATTTGAGAACAATTAGAATACTGTAATTTTTTCTTCTCTCTTAATAATTTGATTACCAAATCCCGGCAAGAAGACCTGATCTATAGATGTTTAACAAATGTAAACGATAACTTATCGTATAATGGATTTTGCCGTCCCAGTGGACCTCAGAGAAAAATCAAAGAAAGCAAAAAGAAAGACAAGTACTTAGAACTTGCTAGAGAACTAAAAAAGCTATGAAATATAGAAGTGACAGCGATGACACTTGTAATTGGTGTGCTTGGAATGGTCCCCAAATGCTTGGAAAGGAGGCTGGAAGAATTGGAAATCGAAGGACAATCTGAAACCATACAAACTACAGAATTTTTGAATTCGGCCAGAATACTCAGAAGAGTCCTGGACACCGACCAGAACCAATAACTGCAACTAAAGAAGCAACTGTTCTCTGTGACTTTGTAATCCGAAGTGATCGAGAAAAGGAGTAATAGACGAAATATAGTGGTCAAATTCTATAATAGGAGAACTTGCCGTCTAATTGATATGTCAGTGCCAAGATATAATAATATACCAGTCCAAGAATATGATGAAATAAGTAGACATAAAGACCTGTAAATAAAAAGACCAAAAATACAATACATTGAAACTACTACCGTGCCAGTAATAATGAGAGCACTGGGTATGATCAAGATAGGGACAACTAAACACATTAAAAAGATATCTGGTAGTCCCAGCCTATATAAGGTACAAAAAATTGCACATTGTGGAATTGATCATCTCCTTAAGCCAGTATTATCAATGTGAATGAAAAATATCGCCCAAAAGAGGCAGCAGAAAACAGATATAGAGAAAATATACGATCTCTACATTCCCTCACGCAAGGTCTTGGCGTAAGAAACTAAAAATATAACTGAAAATTAAGTACTACTGCTGCTACTACAACCAAAAACAATAATACTTTTTGACATTTCGCTTGGTTGTTTGGTTGGTTGTTTGGTTGGTTGGTTGGATTTTTATGGCATCTCAACCTTTGAGGGTTATTTAATGCCAAATCCATTTTTATACGAATAATCAGTTCTTTTTCAAACAATTCAGTTTAGCATCAGTACACAGTTTGATTGTCAAAAACATTTCTATCTCAAGCTATTCAGTTTCGTCAAACAGTTCTAATTCAACCAATCAGTTTAGTATAAGTGTGGATGTTCTTTACCCACAGTTAAATGTCAAAACGTTTCTATTTCGAACAATTCAGTTAAGCAGGAGTATAGTTTCAATGTCAAAAACAGTTCCATTTCAAACAATTCAGATTGGCATAAGTACGCAGTGTAAATGTAAGTACACAGTTTAATTGTCAAAAATATTTCTATTTCAAACTCTCCAGTTTTGTCAAATTCAACCAATTAAGTTTAGCGTAAGTACAGTTTCAATGTCAAAAACAGTTCTATTTCAAAGAAATCAGTTTTGCATAGTTAGGCAGTTTAAATATCAAAAAAGTCCTGTTTCAAGTAATTTAGTTTAGCATTAGTATGCAGATTAGTTCTTTTTAGCACATAGATAGGATCTGGGACCGATGGCAATGAAGGGGTAGTTTGCATGCCCCAAGCTCCAGCATCACTGTAACCTCACCATCAGATTGTTTAGTCATATCAGGATACTCGTTGGGTCGAGGGTCTTACCTCTCTGCAGAAGTGCAGTCCGTGTATTGGGGGCTGTAGCCCCAGATGACTGGGCAATAAATATTCCAGGGATAAACAGCGGTGTTATGAAATACATTATTCAAAAAAAGCTAGCTAGCTACCTAGCTATATAGATTAATGGATAGATTTTAACGATCTGTCAAATCGTATAGGGTAATTTATGCCCATAGGTTTTGAATTTGCGTTCATCATAAGCTTATATTTACATTTTTTCTGTAATTGATCATTAATATATATATATATATATATATATATATATATATATATATTGCACACAGCCCGATTGAATATGAATAATTTTTAAACGATAAATAGATATGATGGGATGAGGATAGATAGATAGATAGATATATAGATAGATAGGTCTTGTGTGTCGTCATGTGTCTGTGTAGGTTTCTAGATATAGACATCTTATGTAGGTAAAATATCTTCCTAAAATTAACCACTAACGAAAGTAGTCAAAGAAATAAGCAACCTGAAAAAAAATATATATTTTTTTGTATTTTTTCTACTCTAAGTGATTTTGCAAAAGATTGCCTCAGGTTAAGGACCCTAGGCTCTCTCTCTCTGATATGTGCGTTAAAAAAGCAACAAGTGCGTAGCAGAACATGCGTTTGCAGACTTGTACGTAGCTGTGTGCGTTAATGCCTTTTGTAACGCTGCCGTTGCATACATTTGTGTATGGAATGCAGTTAGAGCTTGATTAGATATGCAAATAAGTTGCACCTTGGTATGAAGGAGTATTTTTTTTTTTTGTTTTTTACTTTCTTTTTTTTTTGTTTTCTGCTTGTTTACTTTTCTTTTTGGGGGTTTTTTTTTGCTCATTACTCTGGGCTTACCGTATCATTTTTGCCAGACTTTCCCACATAAACCAATTTAGTAAAATATTATTTTCTTTACCGAGAGAGAGAGAGAGACAGAGATAGAGACAGGGAAAGACAGAAGGAGAGTAACACAAACACGCACACACACACACACACACACACACACACACATATATATATATATGTCTAGAAATTAATGAGAAAGAATATATATATATATATACGTGGGTTGGTCAAAAAGTAATGCCTTTTTCTTTAGTACAGAAATAATTACCGACACAGGAACATATATCATACATCAAAATAAAGTTGGTCCTCTGGGGATCACATCCCTACTTCTCAACATAGTCACCATATCTCTCAATATAATGTTCCATTTTCGAATGAGAGCATGTATCAACTGCCTTCTAGAATTCTGTTGATTCTTCTTTGAGCCACTATTATCACTGGAGTTTTCACTTCCTCGTCAATGGCATAATGTTTGCCTCTAAAACCCGCTTTCATGGAACCAAAGAAATGATAATCTGATGGCGCTAAATCTAGTGAGTATGGAGGATGCCTTAAAGTTGCCCACCCGAATGAGGCAATTGTCTCCCTGTACTTGATGCTTGTGCATGGCCGAGTATTGTCACTCAGAAAGAGGACATTATCAATTGGAAATAATATATATTGTTTTGCTTTTTTTGTTTAATGGCGAATGAACCTTCTTGGTGTATTTAATGACAAAGCCAGCCTTATAAAAGAACTGTATTTCCCCCCCACACACACACACACGCTCATATAATTTAGGATTTAGGCTTTTCATATCTTTCATTAAAGTATTATTCTGAAAGTCAACGTTACAGCTCAACTGAAATTCGACCTCGCTAACTTCGTAGGAAGTGCTTACGATAGGTTTCCAGCCTTTTTTCGTATGAACATTTAAAATTGGCGTAGACTCTTTAAAATTCAGTATATTATTGCAATACATCTTATGAGATGACTGACCAATTTTTATGATTTCACGTTCAAATGAACAGCTACAGCAGCTATTGGAATACGCCCAACTAAAGCCTGATTGTCACTGCTGGTAAATTTCAAAAATGCAATCTGACACTTTAGAAGAACGATATGCAATAAAATTCAGTTTTAAACTTGGAAAAACTGCCACAGAAACGTATAGAATGCTCCAGGCTGCTTTTGGACAATCTTGCATGAATCGAGAATCTGTTTTTGAGTGCCATAAGAGATTCAAGGAAGGCACAGAATCTGTGAGGGATGATGAGAGCTGTGGGAGGAGTAAGGAAGTCAATAGACCAGAGTTGATGGGACAAAGGGTTAGGATAAGGGTTAGGGTTACTATGTTGAGGTTTTAAGGGAGTTCAGGAAGAGATTTCGTCGGAAGAGGCCAGCACTCTTTAAATTGGTTCAGTGACATTTCCACCAGGATAATGCACCAGTCCATAATTCCATCCTTGTCACAGACTATTTGACTAAGATGGGCGTCAAGACAATTCCTCAGCCTCCCTATAGTCGCGACCTTGCTCCTTGTGACTTTTGCTTATTCTCTAAGCTCAGAGGCTGTCGTTATGAGACAATTGAGGAGATAAAAGAGGCTGTGACAAAGGTCATTGACACGCTCACACAAGAGGACTTCTATGGGGCCTTCGAGAAGTTATTGGAACAGTACAACAAGTGCATTGCAGCCGGAGGAGATTACTTCGAAGGGGACTACAGTTTCATGTGTGTACTATCAATGAAAGTGCCCATACGAAAAAAAAGTCGAGAAACTTATCGTATGCACCTCGTATATATATATTACACACACACACACAGACACACATATATATATATATATATATATATATATATATATATATATATCACATATATAAAGATTTGCAATTTAGCCATTACGTTATGGGGACTCACCCAGGTATATAGACACCGGTCAGCTAAAACATGTCTTTCTCTTACTCGGACAAATAATTTATTCGTATACCTTAGGAAAATATAACCATTTAGTAAGTACACAAAAAATTTAATATGAACAAAATTCCGTAATATCTAAGCATGGAATAACCTTAGAGAGTTTGACATGCCGTTAAAATAAATCAATCAGACGACTGGTGTTCTGCTCGAGTAAAACGAGTGCGTTGATTTCGAATCTGTACTCAGAATTATGATAACCCCACGGGTTTTGAGATACTTGCATAATTATATATTAATATATATATATACACACACACACACACATATATATATATATATATATATATTAATACAGATTTCATTAAACATAATAGACATTTTATGTATACATATTTTTTTCTGGATTCGTTCGAATTCCCGTATTACTTTTATCGTATTCGGGGCGAATTGATTTATGTATTGTCCATAGTTGTATTTATCCCAAGTACTTTCTGCCCGACTTTGGGCCATCATCAGGGGAGGACCTATTACAAAAGTGATGTAACTTTTGTTTTAGCATATTACTACGATGTAAGAGCGTCTTTACCGTTGAAGATTATGGCGTTTGCTTTTAAATGGGTTTCTATAATTAGTGTCAGTAGCTAAAGACATTTAAGCACATTAGCAATGGTAAGAAAATTAATTCTATTAAGTGTCGGTTTCATGTTTCTAATATGTAGTGCTTCGAGAATCTATAGTTTTTGTTTATTATTTTGATGTTCTAATATTGTTGTGTTGTCGGTGAGAATTTTCCGTTATTGTGTTGTTGGGCATGAATGTTTGTTTAAATGCTGAGCTATTGAACTTGTATCAAAAAGGTGCATTGTAAGTCTCCTCGACAGGGTAGTTGAGATTAAACCAACATATATATTATTATTATCAGTAATTATGACACTAATAGTAGAAACCCATTTAAAAGCAAACGCCATAATCTTCGACGGTAAAGGCGCTCTTACATCATAGTAATATGCTAAAACAAAAGTTACATCACTTTTGTTATAGATCCTCCCCTGATGATGGTCCAATGTTGGGCAGAAAGTACTAGGGATAAATACAACTATGGACAATACATAAATCAATCCCCCCCGAATACGATAGAAGTAATACGGGAATTCGAACGGATCCAGAAGAAAATATGTAGACATAAAATGTCTATTATGTTTAATGAAATTTGTATTAACAAAGAAATGCTGCCACTATATATATATATATATATATATATATTATATCATGCTCAAGGCAATGGAAATAGCATATTTCAGTTCAAAGAAAATTTAGATGATGTAAAATAAGTGAATAAATGTGTAATATTTTATTTCGAATTAATTAAAAGAATCTTCGAGATTTGCGATTTTACTTGGAGCTGTTCTGATGGAGCAACTGATAGAAGTTATCTAGAATGTTTGGATCGAACCTGTTTTAGCTCTTCTCCAGTCGGCATGTGTTAAAACATGCCAACTGTATCCTCTGCAGAAAAGTAAGATCCCCACAAAAAGGAGCGTCCTGGTATGACAGTAAATTTTATCTGGTGGTGAGGGTCCAGATCTGGAGCTCAGAAGAGTGTAGAAAACCCCTTAATTACCATTGCTCAATGATTTACTCCGACCTAGAGTGACAGTATCTGTTAAGGTCCCATCTATAAGACAAATAGATCTGCTTTCAAATTATTTGTATTTGATAGGAATACTTGGTACTATCATATAACTTCTTAAAAAGAACTTCAAAGGCCACAGAAAAATGTCAATATTAATGTAGAATGTCCACAATTCAAGACATAAAACAACCCCAAACGGGTTGAGATATCATTAAGATCAATCAAGGAAACTCTCACCTTATTCAGCACTTGCAACAGTTGGGTCGATTAAATATCTATATGAAAATGCAAATGCTTTTTTAGAGCTCAGCATTTCATTCACTAATATGTTGTTTGTATGTCGTGCTTGTAGCTGAGGGTGTAGAAAACACCGACAGCATAAGACTGTGAGACTATTTAACTCCCCCAATGAGTGTTCTGGGTATGACATTAAATTGTATTTGATGGTGAGGCTCCATTCTTGGAGTCTGAATTATGTGAAGTATCCCTTCGTCGCCATTACTCTCATGTCTACTCTTACCTGGTGTGATTGTACGTTAGGGTCTCATCTATAGGTCAAATAAATGCTCAATCATTTACTAGTGTTATTATAATTAATTATTTGAAACAATACAGAAATGCAAATTTTTTGTATTTGATAAGAATACTTGATGAATAAAATTGATAATTTTAAAAAGCCACACTTGAATCCATTTAACTGTGTGCAAACAAATGGTTTATATCAAATAGAATTATTAGTGTTAGATAACAATACTTGAAACCGTTTAACTGTGTGCAAACAAATGCAATCTAACAACTTGTTGAAATAAAAATCCCAACAAACTATTTCCAAACAAATTGTCTATCTCTCTCTCTATATATATATATATATATATGTATATATAAAATTAACCTAAATCGCGAGTCGAAAATCTTCTACTAAAGTTTCACCTTATCGGATCATCAGGAAACCTAAGTTCGACTAATTCTAAAGGAGAAATCGCTTTCTTTTATTCACCAAAACCCCACCTAGCTTAGAATTTGCATAATAAAAAAAAAAGTGTTAAGCACTTTAGTAATTGTTGCATTGCAGGATTCACGGAGGGTTTTTGGTTTCCTTTTGACCACTGACTGCGTACCCCTTGATTTTTTTCAAGGGGTCGGACGAGGTTGGCCTTTTCTTTCTTTTTGACCCAAAACTTTTTTCTTTTTCCCCTGGGTGGTGATTCGAGATACTTTTATCTCTTGTTCCTAACAGGGTATGGTAGATATTAGATTAGTAAATATATATATATATATATATATATATATATATATATACATGCTCCATTACCTCTGTGGGGTTGAGCTCTATAGCGATAGATGTAATGCTTGTCACTAGCGTAAAGCAAAGCTCTTCAAATGAATTGAGTTCTCGGTAGCCCGATATACAACAAAACAGATGTGATAAATAAGCGTTTAAATTTCCTTCCGTTGTGCTAGCTTTCTCGTGGTTGAGTGGTAGAATCTTGGATTGGCTTTTGAGTCAGCCGGGTTTCGGTCCTATCTTCGGGAATCTACCGTATCTAGCCAAACTCATCATCATCATCATGACGTGCGGCTAGCACAGATATCCCTGACCCTCTCTCTCTACGTCTCCCTATCATTCATCGCCTTCGTCAGGTCTTCAGTGTTACATCCCGTATCATCACATAGCTACAGTATGAATGTTCGAGCTGGTCGTCCTGCTTTTGATTGGCCATATGCGGGGGTCCATAGGAGCACATCACTTACGATCTCGTCTTTGCTTCGGTGTCCGGCATGTCTGGTTCGTCTAGCTTGTATAGTTTTCGTGATAGGTGGTATGTGGCTGTACAGTTGGCGCCGTGTGGGGTGTTGCTGCCAGGACCTGTTCAATATTGCTCGCAACATTCTTGTATAATTGCCATCGAGCTTCTTCTCCAACCGTTTAGTCAGCGTCCAAGTAGTGCATCCATAGAGCAGTATCGACACGACCGCAGCCTGGAAGAAACTGCGTTTCATTTTATCGGTCAGGTTTGATTTCCATATGATCGAAAGCCTATCGATAGCTGTCCATGCCTTCGTAAGCCGTGTGTCGATGTCCACACTGGAGAGTCGTAATACAACGAGACAGTCTGTCGGTGGACGACAATATATATTTAATTAATCAAGTGATCAATTTTTTAATTAATTTTTTCTATAATTCTGGTTGTTAGAAAAAAAACAGTAGTACAATTAGCAAATAAAAATTATTTCACAAACTGGTATCCGGGGAAAAAATCCATAAAAAAGAAAAAGACTAAAAGCCTACTTGATACTTGAAAATGATCAACCAATAACGCAATGCCAAGCCAAAAGAAAAAGCACCGATAGAATTCCTTCAGTTAAACGTAAGAGTGCTCAATACCCTAAGTAGAGCGAAATATATTCATATGTAAATACGAATACATACAGAGTCAGAAGTAATCTACCAACGTTACACCAAATGGATCGTCTGGACAAATTCTGTATCTCCGTCTGCTTAGTGTATTGATTACTCTAACGTTTAGTTTAAGGTACTCTGTGTTTTCTTTTCTTATGACATGGCATTGGTATTCGTTGATTATTTTCAAGCAGTACGAACGTTTGTAATCTTTTTTATGGATTTTCTTTCCCAGACATCAGTTTGTATGTTATTTTTTTATTTACAAATTTCATCATCTGGGGGTTTTCATGCAGTCAGAATCAAAAAATAGCGGTAAAACTAATATATATATAGTCATCCACAGACATACTGTTTCGTTGTATCACAATTCTTCAGTGCGGCTAGATACGTAGGGCGATTGAAGCTGGGATCGAAACCCACCCAATTTTACATTAGACCACTCAGCCAACAAACGTACCACGTCAACTCGGGAATTATAAGGTATTAAGTAGTAGCGTTCGTTTGTTTACATTTTATTCTGTTTTTCTGCCTTCTTCATTTTTAAACAGGATTTGGGTTTAGTTGAGCCACAACGGTCGATATGCCGTAAAACATAAGCAAGCAGCCTGTTAGCACGTTGTTTATTAAATCAGCATAATTTTCAACTAAGTTACAGAATATTCAGTAAAACTATTACAAATAAATCGTTTCTTGTCATTTTGAGTTTATTCAATTTGCTTGATATCAGAGGATACCCAGGTGCCTGTGGTGTAATGGTTATCGTCTTCGGAAATGGACACGGGAACACGAGTTCAAATCCTGGACGAGACTGATTGCATTTCACATAGCACTAATACCTTTGGGAAAGGTATGAATCCAGTTATCCTCCCTCCAGCTATGGGTAAATAGTATGACAGACTGTGTTCTTCAGCCTTGGTTAGGCAACTAGTCTAGGAGAAGGAAAACTCTGAATTCAAACCTGTTAAACTCCGCTTAAAAAATTGACCTTGTGTCATATCCTGCCCGAGCGGAGGGGTTGGTAAATATGTATATATAGTGTGTGTAAGAGAGTGAGTGTCCCTGTGTCTGTGTGTGTGTGTGTGTGTGTGTGTGTGTGAGAGAGAGAGAGAGAGAGAGAGAGAGAGAGAGAGAGGAAGGAACACATAGACAAAGGAAATCAGAAGCACTCAGCTAGATTTCTTTTTCAAAATTTTTGGAGGCATTATTTTAAATTTGGTCTCAAAGTCGCTAAAGCAGATTTAGAAAGGTGATTAAAAATATCTGAAAGTACTGTCCAAAATTCACTGTAAAATTTTAAAGATAGGAATATATTCTTTGAAATAATCTTCAGAATAAGGTTGACATCAATGATCTTTTTTGATGCTGTAAAAGTCAAGATGGAATAGATAGTGACACTCGAAATAATTCCAATACACAAAAAGACACAATAAAGTATTGTATCATCTTTTAAAACATTTTGGACTTCTCAAAAATCCAAAAGAACTAACAATTGGTGATTATTTGTCGTTGCCTCCCACCAGACAGGACTTGACACAAGGTCAAAAGCCCGAAGGCTGATTAAAGTGGGGATAAAAGGGAAGGGGAAGGTCGGGAACGATCCGAGACTCGAACCCTGCTGGTCTGTGCTGCTCATCAACCCACTAAGTGCAAGAACTTACAATTGATTGTATTTGTCGCTGCCTCCCACCAGACAGGACTTGACTCAAGGTCAAAAGCCCGAGGGCTGATTAAAGTGGGGTTAAAGGGAAGTGGAGGTCGGGAACGAGCCGAGACTCGAACCCTGCTGGTCTGTGCTGCTCATCAACCCTCTAAGTGCAAGAACTTACAATTGATCACAAAACGATTCGATGACGAGCTTAATGACCATCGGAGTTGGCCTTTAAGCAGAGGTCTGCAAAATTTGCATTGACGAATTCAAATCGAGTCAACGATTTAAATGCCAAGAAAAAAATTATAAAAATGATATGCAAAAAGTAACGCGAATTTCTGATAAAAGATGAACAAAAAAGGGTTTTTCATCACAGATATAAAACAATAGAAAAGACTTGGTTTTTTTTTTTCTTCTTTTTAATTTCAGAGCCGATCAGAGTTGCAAAACGTTTCTCACGGTTAGATTTACCAACCGAATGTCATCTAGGACAGAAGAGGGTAGCCATGTTTTTCTATATTTGGCGCCAAATGATTTCCTTTTTCTTCAGAGGCATCAAATCGGGGGAAATTCTCCGGGAGATTTCGCTTGGCTTATTAATTTTTCAATTTAAATTTGTTTTTAAATCTAAAAAAATAATTTAAAATCAAATTATGGCAAGAAAATGGTTTAATTTCCGTTATACAAAGAAAAAGGAACAGCGTTTTCTACGTCGGCCTATTTACGCACATAAACACACATTTACTCTGCTACACACGCATAGACGCACATATATTTACACATTCACATGGACACATATACATCTATACATTCGCAGAGTTACATATATCTATGTATAAGATCATATTAAAAAATAATACATTAATATTTTTTCTTCGTTATTTACAAAGATGCATATGTGGATATGTTTAATAATACTGAGATTTTGCTATTGGTATAACAGTGTTTGTTTTAGACTATGAATGATTGATTGATGGATTGATATTAACGGTATGTTAACCCCCTTACGGTTATTTTTTGCAAAGAGATTAAAGAATTGTGTTCATTGTACGTTCATATCTACATTTTTCTGTAATTTCTTAAAAGTTTTTTTTTTGTGTGTGTGTGTGTGTTGTATCCTATCGAATACGAATAATCTTTAAAATAAATCTATTTATCTTATCGATGGGACCCTAACAGGTACTACCGATCCAGATCAGAGTAGACATTGATGTAATGAGAGGAAGTACTCCACACTCCAGAAATGTGGTTTATTGTCGTGCCCAGTACACTCTTTGATGGGGGGTCTTATAGTTAACGTATTCTAAAACTATTATCGTATATGTTGATTCCGAATTGTTCAAGCATGTCAGAATTTTGTCAAATGAACAGGATATACCGTTGATAAATCTAAAAAAAAAATCTCCTATTTATATTTTCCAATTAAACTCAGTCTGATGAAGAAGTTCATGAAAACAACGTCAAAAGATGGTTGTGGATTTCATTACATGACAGTAAAATTTGTTGTAGAGAAAAGTAATTAAAAATTGAGAGGAGGTATTTTTAATGAGCCTCTGTGTGTGTGTGTGTGTGTGTGTGTGTGTGTGTGTGTGTGTGTGTGTGTGTGTGTGTGTGTGTGTGTGTGTGTGTGTAAAAAACGTCTTTTCTATCTGTTTTCTATTTTGATTTTGTTTTTGTTTAGTGTGATGTTCACAACTGTAAAACTCCCGAAGACTATTAGAATCTGCTGTAATATCCAAAACAAACCATATAAGACAACGCCCAGGATTTTACTAGATCTCAACATACCTTGTGAATATCAATATATATATATATATATATGTGTATATAAACGATGGATTTTAGTCGTATTTATAGAGGATCACTAAAGGACCGGCTACGTGAAACTCGAAGTTTTTACCGTTTTATTTTATTTATTTTTTAACTATCCTTGATTTGTAGTTTGAAGTATCTATACAGTTGTTTTCTCTACATTTTTTCTATTTTCTTCTTCATTGTTGTTTTTTCTGTTTATCGTTCAGTTATTTCTGCTAATATTGTAGTTACTGGCAGCAGTAAAAAGTTTTTCTTTATTCTTTTTTTGTATATTCTACGAGTTCCTAAATATTTCAATCTACGCAGCCCTCAATACTGACAAGTCTTCTAACGCTTAATCTTGATATTATTTTATAGTATTTCTTTGACATATCTAGGGTGTAATATGTTCTGCATCGTCGTCAGTTTTCTTCTCCTTTAGTCCATCTATCTAGCTTACATCCTTGTCCATTTTAGAAGCAATCCCGATTATCTTACAAAGGGAACTGTCGAGGTATTTGTTCCTTTAATGAGATTTTTTTCTGGAGAGAAGTTTTCTTGTTCTTCTGGGATATTCACTTCTTAATATTTCCTTCATTTTAATTTGCTTGATGAAGTTCGCTTCCACTATGCCAAAGGGGTGTCCTCGTGGTGTAATGGTTAAAGCGATGGACTGCGGAATTGTAGTACGCGAGTTCGTACTCCAGTCTCGCTATTACGTTCACTTTCGGGCAAATACCCTTGGGAAAGGTATGAACCCCCTTATCCTCCCAGCTATGGTTTAAATAGTACCACTACTGTTCTTCTAGGAGAATGGCTCTGGCATTAAATATCCTAAAAAGAGTTGATATCCCATTAAACAAAAAAAACAAACCACTATACCTAAGTATTTGTAACGTTCTTTTTTTTCCACGCTTTCTGATGCTTTTATGATTGGGAAATTCTATTCCTTGCGCTGTTTCCCTTCTTCTTTTTTTTTTAAAAGTATATCCCGTTTTTTAATTGCAAATTCCATTCTTATATATTAAAACTAGATTCAACAAGTTTGTATTAGGATTTCTGCTTCTTTTTCTTTCTTGGCAAAATCTTACAATCATCCATATACACAAGGAAGTTGATCATTTCCCTGGACTTTTTAAGTTCACAAGTTCCTTAGCATTTTCTTAGTATATATTTTAGTGACATCATTGCTTTAAGAAATAGTAGCTGTGAAAGAGACTCTTCCTAGAAGATATCCCTTTGGATCTTTACTTCTGCTGTGGTTTGTCTACTTGCTGCTACTTCCACTCTCCAATTTGCCATAGCTTTTATCATGAAGTTTACGAGTCTTTTTTTATGATGGAGTATACGACGCTTTTCATCATGAAGTTTACGACTCTTTTTATCATGAAATTTACGATTCCTTTTTTTTTTTTCATGAGGTTTACGACTCTTTTTCATGATGGAGTATACGACGCTTTTCATTATGAAGTTTACGACTCTTTTTATCATGAAATTTACGATTCCTTTTTTTTTCATGAAGTTTATGACTCTTTTTCATGATGGAGTATACGACGCTTTTCATCATGAAGTTTACGACTCTTTTTATCATGAAATTTACGATTCCTTTTTTTTCATGAAGTTTACAATTCTTTTTATGATGAAGTGCTCGACTCTTTTTAATGATAAAGTTTAAGAGTCTTTTTCATGATGAAATATACGACTTTTTTCATGATGAAGATTAAGACTCTTTTTTATGATGAAGTTTACGGCTCTTGAACAATTTCAGACATTAGATATCGGCTACGGCAACAAATGCTCGATATTAATTTATAGAATTTAGTTTTAAATCATCAACAAATTATCATTAAGCTTTATTTTGATTTATTATCATTTGGGTATTTTCTCTGGCATGTATCTCTTGCTAACGGAAGAGTGAAACGAAGATCTTTTTTGTCAGTTTATACTTAAAAATAAAATATATTCCTCAGAAGTAAGTGGCCCTACTAGAGGGGAAATTTCTTCAAAATTTAGTTTAATAATTTAAATAGCATTCCGCCAGCAAAAGTTGCTCTACGAGGTGACGTTTTTGCTATATTATTTCAACAAATACGCACACATGCAGAAATCATATCGGTAATTAGTTATTTTCTCATGAGTTCGCAATCCTGTATTTGACGTTGTCCATTGTGGGTTTGAGAAAATTGATATATGCTGTAAAATAATTGTATCTATGATTGCGTTTTTTTTTTTTTTGGTTTTTTTTTTGTTAACTGTTTTTCCTTCATTGAAAAGAAAAGCAGAAATAAGTCAAGAGTAATTCCCAAAATTACAAATGAACTTGATGTTCAGTGAAAGTGCACTGAATGACTGATAGTGATTTTATTGTTTCTTTAAGTGTCAAAAAGACCCCTTGACATTTGAACTGAGAAATGTGTAGATTTATTCGACTTAAAATTATGAGAGCAATAATAATAATTAAAAGTTTAATGATAAAAGATACTCAAGAAGGAAAAGAAGAAGAAGAGTCAATGAGAAGTGGAATGTAAAAGATAAAACGAAGAAGAGAAGGAAGAACAACAGTAAAAATAGAAAGAAAAATGGAGAATAATAGGAACGGTTATAAAATAGTAAGGAGAAGTAAAAGGATGAGGTGAAGTAGAGAAAGAAAATAACGTAAAAGGAATGACCGTAAATAGAATAAAGAAATATAACAGAAAGAGAAAAAAGAAAGAAGAAGAAGAAGAAGAAGAAGAAGAAGAAGAAGAAGAAGAAGAAGAAGAAGAAGAAGAAGAAGAAGAAGAAGAAGAAGAAGAAGAAAGATTTAATATGTGCAATAAACATCTCAATTCCCTAATCTCATTAGTTTATTACAAAGTTTCTTTATATATATCTTAAAATGTGGCTTCAAGAAAAAATTATTGAAAGATATAATAACTCTAATTAAAACTTCTTGATAACTAGTTGAAGTAACCGTCTACATAAGGTTCGAAAAATGACTCACACACGCAGATAAGTTAGCAGACAAATGTTAAAAATCTTTTCTACTTATTTTTTTATTTTTTTTTCTAAACAATGCTTATTTATCAATTTAATTGCCAAACATAGAATATTTCAATAAATTCACAGAGCAGAAAAATATTTACTAATTGTATTTTAAAATATCCCTCGAAATTAATGAAAAATTTTGCTCTATTTTGAAAAAAAAAAATTCTTGACATAAGTGAGCGACATGTAAGAGATATACAATCTAAAATGGTAATTTGTTTTTTATTTAGACGTTAAATAATCACAAAGAAATATTACTGTCTGATTATTCTAAGTTATTTTAAGTAAATTACTTAAAGTTAATTATTTTTAGTCAGTTTCCAGTTGGCTCTAAAAACTTGTGCTTGATTACATGCAAATAATCATTTTAGTAATTTTAAAACTTTTTCTTTTTCAACTTTCAATTGCCCAGTCACTGGGGCCGTAGTATACACCGACTGCACCTCTGCAGAGGGGTAAGACCCTCCTCACAACGAGTGTCCTGGATATGGCATTAAACAATATGATAGTTAGGTTCCACTGATGCTGGGGCTTTGGGGAATGCAGAGCACCCCTTCACTGCCATTGCTCCCAGGTCCACTCTGGCCCGGCGTAGTAGCACCTGATAGGGCGCTATCTATAGGTTAAATAGAACTAACGGCATACTTATGCTAAACTAAATTGTTTGACTAAACTGAATAGCTTGAAGAAGAAATGTTTTTGACAATTAAACCGTACTTACATTTAAACTGCGTGCTTATGCTAACTGAATTATTTGAAATAGAACTGTTTTTTGACATTGAAACTCTACTTACTCTAAACTGATTCGTTTAATATAGAACTGGTTTGACATTTAACTGTGTAAATAAAATCTGTACTAATACTAAACTGAGTTAGCTGAATTAGAACTGTTTCACGAAGCTGAATAGCTTGAAATAGAAATGTTTTTGACAATCAATGCACCTATATAGAGACCTTCTACATAAAACCGTTTGGCAAACTTTGCAAACAGATGAACTTTTCTTTATAACTGATATAGAGACAATTTCTTGCGATGCATTGTTGGATATACATATCGATTTAGCCACCTCAACTGACAGACATATGCATTCTTGCTTAGATCTATGGATCACGCAACATAATGTACGAATTTTCTCAGCCAACTAGAATTGAAGGATTTTCGATTACAGAATTTTCTATTGAAATGTCAATCTTCGTTGTCTTTTGTGTTGTATACACCTTATTCTTTTTTCTTTTTTTTTTTTTTCTTTTTTTTTTTATCTTGCCGGATCTCTGACCTACGTGGGACTTCTTCGGGTGGTCTCGATGTAATCTTGGTCTCCGTGTCAACTTCTCTTCGTATAAATGGACACAAAGATTTTGCTTCATTTTTGAGGTCTTTATTCACCCAAATCTCCACGTCAACCGCACGGCGGGAGAAATAGCCATTTTAGGCGTCCGGTCGTTATGGCGCCTTGACTGCTCTCATTAACTTTCCTTAACTGATCCGTTCTCAGGACAGAACCAACAAATCAGGTCAGCCGGGAGTCATGTCCTGTCTATCATATCACAGGTTATTTTGCATGACTCTTTTAATGATTTACAATTTAAGTTTTGAATTCAGATATTTTGAATTCTACACTTACCTTACAAAGTTAATAGGCAACCTATTTATTACGTAACAACTGAACATTTTTTTTACCGAACTGACACAAACGGACATTGCTATTATAAAATTTAAATCTATATAAAAGAAAAGAGATTTGCCAATTATATGTTTAATGAATAATTTCGATCGTAGACTTAAGAAATATGACTGCAAAAAGGAAAACCATGTTGATTTTATAGTGTGGTCAGTGGCGGACCACTATGTCGGTGATGGCAAATCGTTGGATGAGGATTCAAAAACAGAAAAATACACCTTTTTTTTAGTTTTAGGATATCTATTCTGCTGGAGAAGAAACTAGATGGCAATTACACAAGAATGCTGCGTGCAATCCTGAACAAGTCCTGGCAGCAACACCCCACAAGACACCAACTGTACGGCCACCTGCCCCCTATCACGAAAACTATTCAAGTTAGGCGAACCAGACATGCAGGACATTGCTGGAGAAGCAGAGATGAACTCATAAGAGATGTACTCTTATGGATCCCCACACATGGCCGCGCAAAAGCAGGACGACCAGCACGAACGTACATTCAGCAGCTATGTGAGGATACAGGTTGTTGTCCTGAAGACCTGCCTAGGGCGATGAACGATAGGGAGGAGTGGCGAGAGAGGGTCAGGGATATCCGTGCTGCCAGCACGATATGATGATGATGATGATGATTCTATGATGACTCTGAAGTCAAGTTTTGAGGAAGAAATGGACAACGGACCCCTCGTTGTAACTTCATTGTTCTTTGAGAAATAAAACTCTTCACGTAGCTTTGCTTCGTTCCTCTGCGTTCACAATGAACATTCGAATCCCCGCATTTCACCACAAAAGAAAAAGAAACCGACTTGCGAGAAACATATATATATATATATATATATATATACAGAGGTTCACAGAACAACCCAAACCCACATACTTTTTGCTAGGGTGATATCTTCTAGCCCTTTTTATCTCTTGGTGAACGGGTCCCGGTGTGATTGATTAAGTGTACAAGGAGGTACATACGATAAGTTTCCAGACTTTTTTCGTATGGGCATTTAAAATTGTCGTAGACTCTTGAAAATTCACGATGTTATTGCTATACATGACTGACCAATTTTTATGATTTCAGGTTTAAATGAACAGCTACAGCAGGAATTGGAATACAACATACTAAAGCCTGATTGTCACAGCGAGTGAATTTCAAAAATGCAATCTGACACTTTAGAAGGACGATATGCAATAAAATTGTTTTAAACTTGAAAAAAACTGCCACAGAAACGTATGAAATGCTCCAGACTGCTTTTTGACCATCTTGTATGAATCGAGCATCACTTTTTGAGTGCCATAAGAGATTCAAGGTAGGCAGGGAGTCAGTGAGGGATGATGAGAGCTGTGGGAGGTGTAAGGAGGTCAATAGAACAGAGTTGATTGGACAAAGGGTTAGGGTTAGGGTTACTATGTTGAGGTTTTAAGGGAGTTCAGGAAGAGATTCCTAAGGAAGAGGCCAGCACTCTTCAAATCGGGTCAGTAACATTTCCACGAGGACAATGAACCAGTCGACTGCTCCATCTTTGTCAGAGACTATTTGACCAAGATGGGCATCAAGACAGTTCCTCAGCCTCCCTATAGTCCAGACCTTGATCCCTGTGACTTTTGGTTATTTCCTAAGCTCAGAGGCTGTCGTTATGAAACAGTTGAGGACACGAAAGAAGCTGTGACGAAGGTCATTGACACGATCACACAAGAGGACTTCCATGGGGTCTTCGAGAAGTTGTTGGAACGGTACAACAAGTGCATTGCAGCCGGAGGAGATTACTTCGAAGGGGACTAGAGTTTTTTGTGTGTACTATCAATAAAAGTGCCCATACGAAAAAAGTCAGGAAACTTAATGATCCAAGTATGTGTATATATATATAACCATCATGAAGATGTATAAAGAGCACGGATTACATTTTGACCTTTTTACCATCCGTCCCCGTTGTTCATCGGTCTTTGTAAGTATTCTAGACTAGAGTTTCATGCATGTATTATCAATAAAAGTGCCCATACGAAAAAAGTCGGTAAACTTATCTTATGCACCTCGTATCCCGTTACTGCTGGCGCAACGGAAAAGGGAATAAACTGTGTTAGCTCACGCCCTGCTAGTCAGTAGCCTAAAATGCAACAATGTTACCAGTTTATTCGCATTAAAATGATTTACTTATGCAACCTCATCAGATACAGCAAATTCTTTTTTTAAAGAATGATGGAATTTATTGATATTTACCCAACCCATCCGCTCGGGCAGGATATGACACAAGATCAATTTTTTAAGCGGAGTATAACAGGTTTGAATTCAGAGTTTTCCTTCTCCTAGACTAGTTGCCTCATCAAGGCTGAAGGACCCAGTCTGTTCTACTATTTACCCATAGCTGGAAGGAGAATAATTGGATTCATACCTTTCCCAAGGGTATTAGTGCTGTGTGAAATGCAATCAGTCTCGTCCACTGTGTCACTGTGTCCATTTCCTATGACGATATCATTACACCACAGGCACCTCTATTTTTTTTTTTTCATTGTGACAGATTCTGAACGTTGCCTGTTTGGACGTAGAAAAAAAGGCGACATGATATAATAATAAAAAAGAATAAACTAAATCAAAATGTCATTGTTCAAAATGCGCGCTAATCTTAAAATAACAAACTATAAAATAAAAACTAAGATTCGTTTCTATATTTCCATTTTTAGACAAATCAATATTAAGACAAAATAAATAGAAATGAAATGGATGAAGTTTAACCAATCTAAATGATAACAATACGTTTATTATTCAATAATAATAATGATAATAATAAATATGTTTAATAATAAATCTGCTTATTCCTCAATAATGATAATTATTATAATAATAATGATAAGAAGAAGACCGTCAGCTAACGCTGATGTGAAAAAAATCTCTCACTGGCCAGAGAGTAAAACTAATAGAATATGAAAAGAAGGATAAGTACCTGGACCTTACAAGGAAATTAAAAAAAAAACTATGGAAAATGCAGGTGACAATTATACCTATTGTAATTGGTACGTTTGGAACAGTAATTAAAGAATTACTAAAGGAGGACTTGGAAGTTGGCGGACGAGTGGAGACCATCCAAACTACTGCATTATTGAGAACGGCTAGAATATTGAGTCCTGGAGACTTGGGGAGACTAGCTGTCACTCAGACTCTTGTGAAAGACCATCAGTTAACGCTGACGTGAAAAACTCTAAAGGGTAATAATAATGATAATAAATAAGTAATGATATTAAATAAGACCATCAGCTAACGCTGATGTGAAAAACTCTCAAGAAGTAAATAATAATAATAATAATAATAATAATAATAATAATAATAATAAGAAGAAGAAGAAGAAGAAGAAGAAGAATAGTCAATCATATTTTATGATATCAATAAAGAACCACAAACTTTATTATTCCTCAATGAGAATATTTAGCTATTTGTTACAATTTATTTTGTAACAATTGTAAACGCAAGAAGGTTTTCAAATAATTATCAAAATTTAAAACCTCCTGTGACCATAACGATCATATCAACAAATGCCTTGGTCGTTTTTTTTTTTTTTTTGTTTTTTGTTTTTATTTTTATTTTTTTTTATTTTTTTTTTTTTTTGCAGTCTGACGATAAGTTGAACTTCGTGAGATTCAAGTCACAGTGAAAACTCTGCATTACCGATCACCAGGTTTTTGTCCAATGAGCTGGGGCTGAAGAATATACACCAACTGCTTCTCTACAGAGGAGTAAGACTCCCCCCGCCTCCAATTAGTGTCGTGGATATAACACCAAACAATCTGATGGTGATGTTCCACTCATGTTGGAGCTTTTGGGAAAGCGGACTATCCCTTCATTGCCACCGCTACCTGGCGTACTCTGGCTGAATGGTAGGACCTGAGAGAGTCCTATCTATGGGTCTAAAAGAATTCAACTGTGTACTTATGCTAAACTGAATTGCTTGAAATAGAAATGTTTTGACATGTACACTGAGTACTTTTGCTAAACTGAATTGTTTAAAATAGAACTTTTTTTGACATTGAACCTGTGTACTTATGCTAAACTGAATTGTTTGAAATAGAAGTATTTTGACTTTAAACTGTGTGTAAACAAAAAATCTATACTTATACTAAACTGAATTATTTGAAATAGAACTGTTTATACGTACAAAAATGGATTTACCATTAATAACTTAAAATAGTTGATGCGCCATAAAACTAAACCGAAACAAACTTTATATTGTGGGGCACAGAATTTAATTCCTTGCAAAGAAACGCAGAAAATCCCTCAGAAGCCAAGGGAAAATCCAATTCTAGGAATAACCATCTTTACCAACCCCTCTGATCGGGTAGGATATGACACAAGGTCAATTCTTAAGCGGAGTTTAACAGGTTTGAAGTCAGAGTTTTCCTTCTCCTAGACTAGTTGCCTCACCAAGGCTGAAGAACCCAGTCTGCCCTACTACTTACTCAAAGCTGGAGGGATAATAATTGGATTCATACCTTTCACAAGTGTATTAGTGCAATGTGAAATGCAATCAGTCTCGTCCAGGATTTGAACTCGTGTTCCCGTGTCCATTTCCTACGACGTTAACCATTACACCACAGGCGCCTCCACTTTGTCCGCTAGGGCTGGATATTACACAAGGTCAATTTTTAAGTGGAGTTTAACAGGTTTGAATTCAGAGTTTTCCTTCTCCTAGACTAGTTGCCTAACCAAGGCTGAAGAACCCAGTCTGTCCAGGATTTGAACTCGTGTCGCCGTGTCCATTTCCTACGACGATAACCATTACACCACTGACACCTCCATTCTAGGAATAACTGAATGATATAAAACTGAGATCAAAGAGTATTAAACAACTAAAATGGAAATGATTAAATAAATATGAATAGAAAGAGAAGGTAAAAAAATGTTTAAAAAAGACTGAAGGACTGGTGCCCAAAAGTAACAAGCGCACACTTTACAGAAGATGGAGGGATTAGATGCTGGTGGTTGTTGCTAATGCAAAGGATAGATTAAAAAAATTAGGGTCGTTCGGAAAAAATAAAGATCCGTCGTTAACTCAAAGTTATTGATGACTATAATAAAAATCAATAACTTTGAATTAACGACGGGTCTTTATTTTTTCCGAGCGACCCTATTTTTTTTTTTAGTCTATCCCTTGTATTAGCGACAACCACCAGCATAATGGACATATTGAACGCTAACAAAACGGCTGGAGAAGAAGCTAGACGGCAACTACACAAGAATATTGCGAGCAATATTAGACAAGTCCTGGCGCCAACACCCCACAAAGCACCAACTATACGGCCACCTGCCTCCCATTACGAAAACTATCCAAGTTAGACGAACCAGACACACAGGGACGAGCTCATACGTGATGTATTCCTATGGGTCCCCGCATATGGCCGAGCTAAAGCAGGACGACCAGCACGAACATACATACAGCAGCTATGTGAGGGTACGTGATGTAGCCCAGAAGACCTGCCAGAGGCGATGAACGATAGGGAAAAGTGGCGAGAGAGGGTCAGGGATATCCGTGCTGGCGGCACGACATGATGATGATGATGATGATGAACATATATATGCAGGTGAATCAAAACGAAAAGTCTTTTTATTTAGTACAGGAATAATTGCTGACACAAGAACATGTTGTTGGTCGTCCGTAGATCACATCCCTACTTCTAAACAAAGTCACCGTTTCTCGCCATAGCAATATTACACCTTCGAATGAGAGCATGTATCCCTGCCTCGTAAAATTCTATTGACTGCTCTTTGGGCCACTTTATCACTGCAGTTTTCACTTCCTAGTCACTGGTATAATATTTGCCTCTTGAACCATCGTTCATGAGGCTGAAGAGATCATAGTCTGAAGGCGCTAAATCTGGTCAGCAAGGAGGATGCAGTAAAGTTGTCCACCTGAATGAGGTGATTGTCTCCCTTGTCTCGATGCTTGTGTGTGGTCAAGCATTGTCCCGCACAAGGAGGATATTATCAAGTGGCTCGATTCAGTGGCTTCAGATTATCATCTCTTTGGTTAGATTTTTTAGCATACCAACCACTGTTGATTATTTAATGCTAAATACTGTTTATACATATATATAAAATATGTTATTTGTAAACAAATTTTGTAGATACACACAGTTAAATGATCAAACAGATCTATTTCTTGCGATTCAGTTTAGCATAAATTAACAAATTTAAGTGGCTCCAAGTATTGCTTTGTATCTCTAACAATTCACTTAAAGATCAGTCATTTACTTACAAACAGTTAAAGGATCAAACAGTTCTCTTTAAAATAATCAAATTAGCATAAGTCAACAAAATTAAATGATTAAAAGTATTTCTATATATCACCAACAACTCTCATAAATACCAGTCATTTGTTTAAACACGGTTAAATAACCAAATGGTTCTATTTCAAACAATCAATCTAGCATAAGTCAACAATATTTAATGGTCCCAAGCATTGCTATATATCACCAACAGTTCAATTAAACATCAATGATTTAATCAAACAGATCAATTTCAAACAATTCAATTTACCATAAATCATTTGTTTTAATGTCAAATAGTTCTATTTGACTCACAGATAGGATCCTATCAGGTGCTACCACTCCGAGACTGAGTGGACCTGGCAGAGATGGAAGTGAAGGGGTACTCCGCATTCCCCAAAGCTCCAGCATTACTGGAGCCTCACCATCAGATTGTTTAGTGTCATATCTAGGACACTCATTGCTGGGGCGCAGGGGTCTTACCCCTCTGCGAAAATCCTGTTGGTGTATTCGACAGCTTCAACCCACCCCCGGGGGGTATAATCTTCTAGCTGGAACATAGGACTATGTAAGCACAGCACTGTTGATAGCATTATCATTGTTATCATGAACATTATTACTGTTATATTTTATTTCTTTCTAATAAGTAAAGTTTGCATTAATAGAAAAGAATTGAATTGAAAACTGAATAAGAAACAAAGAAAAAACGTTTGAGAAAATCATCAATAAAATTCAATCACCTTTTTTGACCCGTTCACCTTTGTGGCATAATCACTTTTGTTTTAAAAATCATTCATTGCCATGAAATATCAATCAAGTAACTTAATCGATTGCAGATTTCTGTTTCTAATTAAAAATATTCAAATTCTAATTAAAATTTCATTAGCAAATCAGAGGGGATAAAGACAAGAAGAAAGAGAGTGAAAAAACAGTTTGTTTTTCAGCACCCGAGACATTAAGTGGAAAAATCAGTTACTAATAATGGAAAGCTTTTCGGCTCTTCGGTTGACGGGGGACTAATTAGAGAAAATCACCGGTTTTGATTTTGAACAGGACTTGATTTTTCACTCATTCCCAAGACAGACTGAAATTAATTCATTATATTTCTTGTCTTTATTATTACTTTGTTTGTGTGTGAATGTGTTCAAGAGCAGTTTGGGGATCGTGCTTAATTTAAAAAAAAATAATTTTGTAATAATTTGTAGATAACATTTTGAAAAACATATTAAAGGTCATATTCCTGTTTGTGCAGTAAAATATGATTTTCCTTCAGGCATACTTTTAAGATTTTTTTCTTACAATAATTTATCTCAATTTTTCTCTTTATCTAAATGAATATGTGTATATGTATAAGTGCATGCTTTCGTATGCTTATGAAGAATTAAAACATGGTACGGATTGTGTATAAGCCGATCTCGTGTATAGGTCGACCTATGATCCTCGTGGTGTAATGGTTAAAGCGATGGACTGCGGAATCGTAGTACGCGAGTTCGTACTCCAGTCGCGCTATTACGTTCACTTTCGGGCAAATACCCTTGGGAAAGGTATGAACACCCTTATCCTCCCAGCTATGGGTTAAATAGTACCACTACTGTTGTTCTAGGAGAATGGCTTTGGCATTAAATAACCTACAAAGAGTTGATATGCCATTAAGCAAAGAAACCATCATATGATCGTTAAAGTGGTCGACATCGGCCTCAGGGAGTGGTTAAGACTATTCATATACTTGGAGGTCAGAATTATGCCAAAAAAGTTAATGGGGGGACGAAACGTGAATTGTTTGACAACTCTCAACTCTACCGTCTTGCCCAGTAAGCTGGGGCTGGGGAATACACAAACTGCATCTCTGCAGAGGGGGAGGACCCCCCGCTACATTTGTCCTGGATTCGACCCTAAACAATCTGATGATGAGGCTCTAAAGATGGAGCTTTGGGGAATGCAGAGTACCCTTTCATTGCCCGGTCAAGTAGAACAGTTTGGCATCTAAACTGTGTACTTCTGCTAAGCAGAATTGTTAGAAATAGAACTGTTTGACCGTTTAACTGAGTGAAAATAAATCACTGATATTTCATTTAATTTTCAGCGAAGCATAGCAATACTTGGAACCTTTTAATTTAGTTGACATGCTAAACTGAACAGTTAGAAATAGGACTGCTTGATCATTTAACTGTGTATAAACAACTGACTGATATTTAATTAAATATTTAGTGATGCATCGCAAAACTTGAAAATATTAAATTGTGTGCAAACAAATAATTAATAGTAAATACAATTATTTGTATTAGATAGAAACAAGTGAAACCATTTCACTGAGTAAAAAGAATGAGCCCAGGCTCGTTTAAAAATGTTATCGATAAAATGTGTTTAGAAATCAAATTCAGTTTATAAATATAAAACGGATTTGGCATTAAAAAACATACAATGGTTGATTTGCCTTAAAACCCAACCAAACCAAATCATAAATATTTATTATATATGTATAAAAAGCATTTGGCATTAAATAAGTTACCATGGTTGATATGCCATAAAACCCAACCAAACCAAATCATAAATATCTAATATATATGTATAAAAAGGATTTGACATTAAAAAAACCCACAACGGTTGATATACCATAAAACCAAACTAAACTAAATCATATATATTCAATCTATATGTATAAAGATGATTTGTCATTAAATAACCTACAATGGTTGATATACCATAAAACCTAACCAAATTAAATCATATATATTCAATATATATGTAAAAAAAGGATTTGTCATTAAATAACATACAATGGTTGATATACCATAAAACCTTACTAAACTAAATCATATATATTCAATATATATGTATAAAGAGGATTTGTCATTAAATAACCTACAATGGTTGATATACCATAAAACCTAACCAAATCAAATCATATATATTCAATATATATGTATAAAGAGGATTTGTCATTAAATAACCTATAATGGTTGATATACCATAAAACCTAACTAAACCAAATCATAAATATCTAATATATATGTACAAAAAGCATTTGGCATTAAATAACCTACAATAGTTGATATGCCATAAAACCTAACCAAACCAGACCAATCCACTCTACTCTCTTACCTGTATTTGACGCGACATGTCAAATAGTCCTATTTGACTCACAGATAGGATCCTATCAGGTGCTACCACTCCGAGACTGAGTGGACCTGGCAGAGATGGAAGTGAAAGGGGTACTCCGCATTCCCCAAAGCTCCAGCATTACTGGAGCCTCACCATCAGATTGGTTAGTGTCATATCTAGGACACTCATTGCTGGGGCGCAGGGGTCTTACCCCTCTGCGAAAATCCTGTTGGTGTATTCGACAGCTTCAACCCACCCCCGGGGGGTATAATCTTCTGGCTGGAACATAGGACTATTCATTTGAATGTATTTCGATAAGATGGAACTATTTCATTCTTCATTCATCTGTTTCGTTTCGTTTCGTTTCTTTTCGTTCGATGGCATATCAACGATTGTTAGTTATTTAATGCCAAATCCTGTTTTTTTTTTTCGTATATTAAATGTACGATTCATAAACTCTTTTTGTAGATACACTCTGTTAAAGGATCTAACAGCTCTATGTGTAACAATTCAAGTTAATATGAGTTTAGGTTTGTTTTTTTTTTTTGGCTTTTATGACATATCAACTATTGTATGTTATTTAATGCCGAATCCATTTCTATGCATATAAACAGTTCTCATCCAAACAATTCAGTTTAGCATAAGTACACAGTTTAAATGTCAAAAACACTTCTATTTCAAACAATCCAGTTTAGCATAAGTACAAAACTGTTCTACTTCAAAGAATTCAGCATAGCGTTAGTACAGTTTAAATGTCAAAACAGTTATATTTTAAGTAATTCAGTTTAGCAAAATTGCACAGTTTAGTTCTATTTGACCCATAGATAGGACCCTATCAGCTGCTCCCATGCCAGGCCAGAGTGGACCTGAGAACAATGGCAATTAAGAAGTACTCTGCATTCTCCAAAGCTTGAGCAATACTGGAACCTCACTATCAGATTGTTTATTGTCATATCTCGGACTTTCATTGGGGGGGAGTATAGGGGGGAGTATTACTCCTCTGTAGAGATGCAGTCGTGTTTTCTGCAGCCCCAGCCGACAAAGCCATATTTTATTCTTCAGTATTGATTGCATTTTGTATATTTTTCATGGTTTCCTAAATAGTTTTTTTTTAATTTTTGGTGTCCTTATATTTCCAGCATGAGACTGGTTATCAGTCTTGCAAAATCGATGTGCAGTTACTTTCACTAATGCATATTTAAAATGCACGTCTGCTTATTTAATCAAGATGGCACCATCTCATTAAACGGCCAACATCTTAACTCAGTAGACTGGGACATATACCTCGGAAGCAATATCTCATCTGCAGAAAACGATGCTAATATATGCATAACTAAAGCATTGACTGCTATTGATAACATGGAAATCTGATTTAAAACGGGAATTCTTCCTAACTGAGGCCGTGTCATTACTATTGTAATGTTGCACTACTTGCCGAGTACTACTGATGAAGAAAGTGCGATGGCTAAAAGAGTCGGTACTGAAAGAGAGAGAGAGAGAGAGAGAGAGAGAGAGAGAGCCAAAGGAAACTGTGCTATTGGAACGCCTTGAAGATGACCTGGAGATCTATAAGAGATCAAGAATTTAATGAAGGTTACGATGATCTTAAACGTTTTGTTGATCCATGATTTATTGTAACAAAATTATTAATTTACGGAATTTTGAAATAAATACATGCATCTGGTTCTTTGCATTAAGTCAATATTTCAAAATTATGTCGATGCTAATATTTTGCTAAGACAACAGATCATGAAAATCCGCTAACGGTCTTTTAAATTTAAATAGTTTTCTTCTAAATTAAGAGTAAAATAATCCTAGAATTTCTACTTGAATATTGTTACACATTGACTTTTAGCGGGCCGTGTGGGTTCATGGATTTCAAAATAGAATGTGTACCTGTGTCTTAAGGGACAGTTGAAATGCCATGCGAATCGCGTAGGAAAAGTAGGTAGGCGTCCGAAAATATATATAACGACAGAAGTTTTCAAACTCGAGTAAGCATGCAGTCAGCTGTCGAGTAGAAATACGAGACGTCAAGCTATCTGGGCGTTGGTCCCGAGGAGGGTCAGACGGCTCAAGGTTGAGAATTAAAGAAAAGTCTAAATGTACAGTGTGTATACTCCCAGAACTAAGAAGAAACGAAAACGATTAAATGTTTTAAGTCGACCCTGTACCAGTCTCCTAGAGGCAGAGCAAAGAAATAAGGCTGTGACTATATCTATCTCAACGTGGTGTAAATATTTGCTGTTCCTAATCCTCTCTCTCCCCGTCAACCATTTCGACAACTTAATAGTAAAAAAGAGATTATATTTTAATGCACTAAAGTTGTTGTCAAGTCCCCCCCCCCGTTATACAACAATATTATACAATAAAAAGAAATATTGTTAGGTATTATTCACAACCAAACTCTTCAGTATTAAAACAAAAATGAAAATAGCAAATGGTAAAAAAATAGGTTTTCTAACAGGAAATATTTTGAAGTAAAAACCTGAGAAGTGTTGTTCCGAAGAGAGGCTCATTCTAAACAATCTTTCAACACACAAATTATAAAGTATCAATGAGGTTTATACACAGACTTTCAGCTCATGTTGACAGTCTTCATCGATGACGATGAAAAACCAATTTTATCAATTATATCAAAACTATGAAGAATGATTTCTGATAAACCTATTTATGTTACCACAAATGCTGACTATTTTCTATGATACTGTTATTGTTGTCATTACTGCCAGGTCCACACTTAATCTTGACGTAGTGGTTTGGTTTAGTTGGGTTTTATGGCATATCAACCATTATAGGTCATTTAATGCCGAATCCTTTATACACATATATTAAATATATACGATTTCGGTTGGTTGGGTTTTATAGCATATCAACAATTGTAGGTTATTTAATGACAAATCCACTTATATACGTATATATTAAATACATATGATTTGGGTTGGTTTGGCTTTATGGCATATCAACCATTGTAGGTTATTTAATGCCAAATCCTCTTTATACGTATATATTAAATACATATGATTTGGATTGGTTTGGTTTTATGACATATCAACCATTGTAGGTTATTTAATGCCAAATCCTCTTTATACGTATATATTAAATACATATGGTTTGGGTTGGTTTGGTTTTATGGTATATCAACCATTATAGTTTATTTCATGCCAAATCATATATATCTAATATATGATTTATCAACCTAAGTCAATAAAGTATAATAGTTCTAAGTATTGCTATATATCACAAAAATTCACATAAACATCAGGCATTTGGTTGCACTTAGTTTAAATGTAAACAGTTCTATTTGACTCAAAGGCCACACTCTTTCAGTCGCAACCATCCTGGGTCAGAGTAGACATGAGAGTGAAGACAATGAAGGGGTACTCTGCATTCCCCATAGCTCCAGCAGTACTGGAGCCTTGCCATCAGGTTTTTTTTAGTCATATCAGGACACTCTCTGAGGAAGTTTTACCTATCTGCAGAGATACAGTCATTGTATTCTACAGTCC
>OY757939.1:46952881-46965381 GCA_963585895.1 Sepioteuthis lessoniana
TCTATTTATCTATCTATCTCAATCTATTCAGTTTCTTTAGTTCCCTAGCAAATGAATATTATTAATATTTTTAATCCTTTTCGAGTTTTTCACACCAACGTTAGCTGATGGTTTCTCACTGGAGTTTGAGTGACACCAAGTCTTCTCAAGTCTCCTGGACTTTTCTCAGTATTCTAGCCGTTTTCAATAATGCAGTAGTTTGGATGGTTTCCAATCGTCCTGTTTTTTGGGGTTTTTTTTGAGTCCTCCAGTCCCTTTTAATTACTCTTTGGTGACTGTACCAAGAGCGCCAATTACAATTGGTATAATCGTCAGCTGCATGTTCCACAGGTTTTCAATTCCCTAGCAAGGTCGAGGTACTTATCCTTCATTCACATTCTTTCAGTTTTATTCTGTGATCAGCCGGGACAGCAAAGTCGACAATTTTGCAGATTTTCTTTCTTTTTTTTTTTTTGTTTTTTGTTGATTATTATAAGGTCTGGTCTTCTGGCCAAGATTAGGTGATCCGTTTGTACATCAAAGTCCCATATTACTGCTTCAAGTTACTTACAGCACCTAGTATTCCTAAATCGTCACCCATCTAATTCTGAAGATTTATTACTCTTTATATTCGGTGATCTGACTGAAGCTGGTGCTCTCAAAGCGAATAGACAGTTAGTCTTGATATTTGCTATCTTTGTTTAATCTGGTACGTATTTAACAACCCTAGACTGGTTCCTATACCAAGGCTAAAGTTCCCATTCTCTCCTACTATTTGCCTATAGATAGAGGGAGAATAATTTGATGCATACCTTTCACAAGAGCATGAGTGCTATATGAAATGCAATCAGCTTTGTCCAGGATTTGAACTCGTGTCGCCGTGTCCGTTTCCGACAAATATAAACATTATATCACGAGTAGAAAACGGTTTCAAGCTGGCAAAGAAAAAAAGTAAAAGATACCCCGCACAAACTATTACGGACGCGGACTACGCCGATGACATAGAACTTCTTGCAAATACACCAACCCAAGCCAAATCCCTTATACATAGTCTGGAACGAGCAGCAGGTGACATAAGCCTTCAGGCTAGCGCAGACAAGACAGAATACATGTGTTTTGGTCAAAGAGTCGATATCTCCACGCTGAAACTAGTGGACAAGTTTACGTAGCTCAGAAGCAGCGTCTCATCAACCGAGAAAGACATCAACACGCAACTAGCAAAGGCATCGACAGCTATCGATTGGCTATCGGTCATATGGAAGTCATACCTGGCCGATAAAATAAAATGCAGATTTTTCCAAGCAGTGGTTGTGTCGATACTGCTATATGGATGCACCACATGGACTCTAACTAAACGTATGGAGAAAAATTTTGACAGTAATTACACACGAATGCTGCGAGCTGTATTGAAAAAGTCCTGGTGGCAACACCCGACAAAACAGCAGCAGTACGGCCACCTACCACCCATCACGAAAACTATCAAAGTTAGACGAACCAGACATGCGGGACACTGCTAAAAAAGTAAGGGCGAACTCATAAGCGATATACTCATGTGGACCCCTTCACATGGACTAGCAAGTGTTGGACGACCAGCTAGAACCGATATACAACAGCTCTGTGCCGATACAGGATGTAGCCTTGAAGACCTCCCTGGAGGGATGGACGGTAGTGATGGGTGACGAGAGAGTGTCAAGAAGATCCGTGCTAGTAGCGTGACATGATGATTATGATGATATCTATGTATGTATGTATAAAATCACAGCGTACACGTTTATCTTTATCATATTTACCCAACCCTTTCTACCCGGGCAGGATATGACACAAGGTCGATTTTTAAGCGAGGTTTAACAGTTTTGAATTCAGAGTTTTCCTTCTCCTAGACTAGTTGCCTCACCAAAACTGAAGAACCTAGTCTGCCCTACTATTTACCCATAGCTGGATGGAGAATAATTGGATTCATACCTTTCCCAAGGGTATTAGTGCTATGTGAAATGTAATCAGTCTCGTCCAGGATTTGAACTCGTGTCGCCATGTCCATTTCCTACGACGATAACCATTACACCACGGGCACGTATATCTTTATATGCATTTGTATCCGTGTCTATCAGTATGAGTAAATATAAGCATACACGTAAGGTATATGGGGTTGTCCTCGTGGTGTAATGGTTAAAGCGATGGACTCCAGAATCGTAGTAAGCGAGTTCGAACCCCAGTCGGGCTATTACGTTCACTTTCGGACAAATACCCTTGAAAAAGGTATGAACCCCCTTATCTTCCTAACTATGGGTTAAACAGTATCACTTCTGTTCTTCTGGCTTTGGCTTTAAATAACCTACAAAGATTGATATGCCATTAAAAAAAACTGTAACGTGTGTGTGTGTGTGTGTTTGTGTAAGTATAATACATAGTTTCAACGTGTAACTAAAATTTTTGGGAAGTCGACAAATTTTCAAAGATGATAAAATTGTAGGATTTTCAATGGGAATATAGAAATCATTTTTGTTATGTCCATAATAGACCGAAATATTTTTCAGCGCTTGTATGGTCAGAGGTCAGTAGACATTCTTAACGTATTTTAACACTGGTCCTAACTAGAAGGTAGTTTTGTTTTTTCCACGTGTCACTGCCCTTTGTATTCAAGGGAGCAGTTCGTCTGAGAGTAGTAAGCAGGAGTGGGATCTTTAAAGTTGTAGCAGTTCGAGAAAGAAGTAGTTAGGCATAGAGGTCGGCCCGGCCAATCTTGGACCGATTAGCAGTTCGAGGAGTTGTGGATTGCCAAAGGCAGCAGTGATATATAGAATAGGATAGAGAACTAACCAACGCTTTGTCCCCTTTCCATATTGCCGTAGAGACAGCTTGACTTATGCTGAAGAGCCAAATGTCAAACACGCGTACCCCTGAGTCAATAAAGATAGCAATGCTATTATACTCTAGGCCCCGTTTTTTGTTTATTTTTTTAGAGATGACCCGTAAAAGTTGGTGCCCATAGTCGAGGGTGATCTGAAGGCTTCCTTTTCGATAGCTACTACCCCAAGGAGTAGGAAAGGATGCTACTCTTTTGCCTGGATTGCTCCAATTTCCCCTTGATCCATACCATATAATGCTGAGTGTTAAGCAAGGAAGTATCAAGCACCATTTTTTGAGTCTTTGGTATGACTCGACCTGGGATTGAACCCAGGTCTCCCGGGCCATTGGTGAACACTCTACTCATTGATGACCCGTAGCTTCTTCAATTTTGCCAATGTCCGGCCAGACGACCCATAGCTTTTTCAATTTTGATCAAAACCGGCAGCAAACTTGTTTTTTTATAGAAATAACACGGCGTCAGTGGGGGAGGTTGATTAGCAGGCAATATTGACATATCAAATTGTTAATAAAACTACTGCATCCTATGGTGAGGCTCCCGTTCTTGAGATCTGAGAGTGGAGTACTCCTTTATTGCCATTACTCCCAGATCCACTTGGACCCTGATTAAAAGTATCTGTTATGGTCCCATTTATTGGTCAAATTGATCTGTTTAAGAATTATTTTTTGACCGGGCCATTGATCTAATGAGTAGAGTGTTCCCCAATGGTCCGGGAGACCGGGTTTCAATACCAGATCGAGTTATACCAAAGACTCAAAAAATGCGACTTGATGCAACTTTGCTTAGCACTCAGCTCCATAAAGTGATGATCAAGGGTAAAGTAGAGCAATCAAGGGAATGGAGTAGCGCCCTCCACTACACCTCGGTGTAGTAGCTATTGAAAAGGGAACCTTCGGGTCACCTTTGACTAAGGTCGCCAACTTTACTTACTTTTTTCAATAGCACTGACTGCAAAACGGTACCTAGTCTAAAAACGTAAATATGAATGCGATTCCCAAGAGACGGGTTGACATGCGGTTAAAATCAATCATAACTATAAACATGTTGGACATATTTCGTGCTTGGGTGGTATATATTATTTTTTATGGTTAAATTATATTTTAAAATGGCTATTATTCAGCTCCGACTTCGTTTTTTTATTTTTTTACCCTAAATGAAATTTAGAAATTAGTTTATTTTCTATATAAAAATTGACAAATTTGCTCGTTTTCATTTACATAAGGTTTGATTGCTTTAGTTTGGTTTAGTCAGGTTTCATTTCTAATCAACTGTTGCGTTCTGGTTAGTGAACGCTTGTAATATTAAATAAAGGGCAAACCACGATATGAGAGGAAATAGAGATATTTTCTCAGGAAAAAGTATATACAATAGAGAGACTATTTGTAGACAAAAACATAGGATTATTGAATACAGAATAAAGATATAGTCCAACGATAGTATTGGCTTCCGTTATTACGGTAGCAAGTAAGGTGATCTAGTGCGATCTCCAGTCTCCAACGCTCTAATACTATTCCTATAAGAAGCTGCTCTTCACCTTCTAGTCTGCCCTGGTATTAGTAGCTACTGCTATATATGGCAGATGGACTAGTTCATTGTGTGGAGAAAGATGGATGATACCCAACATCAACCATTGCAGGTTATTTAATGCCAAATTCATTTTTATACATATAAACATTTTTTTCAAACAATTCAGTTTAGTATAAGTACAATTTGTTGATTACCTACATTTAAAAGTAAAAAAAGTTCGATTTCAAAAAATCCAGTTAAGGATATTAATTTCAAATGTCAAAACAGTTCTATTTCAAATATTTCAGTTTAAGGTAAGTGCACTGTTCAAGTGTTAAAACAGTTCTATTTCAAACAATTCAGTTCAGCATAAGTACATTGTTTAGTTCTATTTGACCTATAGATAAGCCCCTATCAGGTGTTACCACTCCGGGTCAGTGTGGACCTGGGAGCAATGGCAATGAAGGGGTACTCTAGATTCCCCAAAGCTTCAGCATCACTGGAGCATCATCATCGGATTGTTTAGTGTTATATCCAGGACACTCATCTGCAGATATGCAGTCGGTGTATTCTTCAGCCCCAGCCGACTGGGTCACCTAAGATTTGAATAAAACAAGATATGAATCAAAATTTACGTGCATTTATCATCATCATCATCATCATCATCATGTCCTGCTGCCAGCACGAATCTCCCTGATCCTCTTTCCCCTTCCATTTTTATCGTCCATTGCTCCCGTGTCCGTGGTGTAATGGTTATCGTCGTCGGAAATGGACACGGCGACTCGAGTTCAAATCCTGGACGAGAATGATTGCATTTCACATAGCACTAATAACCTTGGGAAAGGTATGAATCCAATTATTCTCCCTCCAGCTATGGGTAAATAGTAGGACAGACTATGTTCTTCAGCCTTGGTGAGGCAACTAGTCGAGGAGAAGGAAAAACTCTGAATTCAAACCTGTTAAACTCCGCTTAAAAAAATTGACCTAGTGTCATATCCTGCCCAATCGGAGGGGGTTGGTAAATAGGATCGTCCATTGCTCCCGTGAGGTCTTCGAGGCTTCATCCTGTATCGGCACAGGATATAGGTATATAGGTTCCAGATGGTCGTCCTGTCTTTGATCATCCATGTGAAAGGGTCCACGGGAGTATATCGCTTATGAGGTCATCCTTACTTCTCTAGCCGTGTCCTGTATGTCTGGTTCGTCTAACATTCATAGTTTTCGTGATGGGTGGTAGGTGGCCGTACTGCTGCTGTTTTGTTGGGTGTTGCCTCCAGGATTTGTTCAATACAGCTAACAGCATTCTTATATAATTACCGTCAAGATTTTTCACCATAGGTTTAGTTAGCGTCCATCTGGTGCAACCATATTGCAGTATCGACACGATCGCTGCTTGGAAGCAACTGCACTTCATTTTATTCGGTCAGGTCTGACTTCCATATGACCGAAAGTCTATTGATAGCTGTCCACGTGGAAACAATTATGGCTTCAAGTAATTATTCTTTAAAAAAATAATTTGCGCACAGAATAAAGAATTAAGTATTCCTATCAAACAATCTAATTTTTAAAAAAATGGTAAAGAAAAGCAAAGAATCAAAAGTAAAACAGACCCTTTCAAGTGGGGTAGTGTCCTTTTGGTGCAATGGTTAAAGCGATGGACAGCGGAATCGTAGTACGCGAGTTCGTACTTCAGTCGCGCTATTACGTTCACTTTCGGGCAAATACTCTTGGGAAAGGTATGAACCCCCTAATCCTCCCAGCTATGGAATAAATAGTACCATGACTGTTCTTCTAGGAGAATGGTTTTGGCATTAAATAACCTAGAAAGGTTGATATGTTATTAAACAAAGAAACCAAACCAGACCTTTTCAATTTTCTTTAAGTTTAAACAATTTTAGTGAAAAAACACTTTTTTTTGCCCAGGAATAAGTAAAAGTCAACATTTACTTACATAGGGTAAAAATTCAGAACTAATGTTCTTTTAATGCAGATAATAGTTATTTAAAACTCTGATATATGTAATATTTTACCAGAACTGAGCTTCACAAAGAAATCATGTTGCCCACTCGGCTGGGGCTGTACAATACACTGATTGCACCTCTGCAGAGGGGTAAGACCCACCCCACTAACGAGTGTCCTGGATATGACACTAAACAATCTGATGGTGATGTTCTAGCAGTGCTGGAGCTTTGGGGAATGCAGAGCACCCCTTCACTGCCATCGCTCCCTGGTCCACTCTGGCCCGGAGTGGTAGCACCTGATAGGGCCCTATCTATGGGTTAAATAGAACTAACAGTATACTTATGCTAAACTGAATTGTTTGACTAAACTGAATAGCTTGAAATAGAAATGTTTTTGACAATTAAACCGTACTTACATTTAAACTGCGTGCTTATGCTTAACTGAATTATTTCAAATAGAACTGTTTGTTGACATTAAAATTGCATTTACACTTAACTGAATTGTTACATATAACTGCTTGAATAGTTTGAAATGGAAATGTTTTTGACAATTAAACTGTGTACTTATGCTAAATTGAATTGTTTTAAATAGAACAGATTATTTACATAAAAATGGATTTGGCGTTAAATAACCTACAAAGGTTGATATGCCATAAAACCCAACAAACAAACAAACAAACAAACAAGGAAATAATGACTGGAGAAATTACAGTCGTCAAAGAGTTGCAGAAACAATAACGACGGCTTTACCAGTTGAGCAAGAACTTTCATCTTTCATCAAAATTTTGGTAGTACGATTAATAATTGCAAGAAAAAAATCGTTGATGTGGGGCGATGAAAAGTAATTAACGAAAATTAATTAATAAAAATCAATTTAATTTTAATCTTGAAATAATGAACTAAAAAAATCCAATGGCGCTTTCTTTCATGACTCGCCAACAAAATTTCGTTTCATTCGTTTTTTGTTTTTCGTTTGTTTTTTTGTTTTTTTTTTTTTTGTTTTTTGTTTTTTTATAATGCGGCAACGATTTTAAAGGTAATTTATTCACTTTTAATATAACTCAGTTTTCTTCTTTTAAACGAATTATTATATTTGGGCAAGACATTTTTTTACTGTGACTCATATTGTAAATAACTAAAAAGCAATCTTTATTGATAATTTTAATTAGGTTTTTCTTTCATCACTTTATAGCAACTTAATCAAGTCCTTATTTCTACTACAGTGAATATCGGAGAGAATATAAAAGACTCGAACACATGCCTTCTCTTTTCTGTACCGGTGACTTTATAAATTTAGCCACGAAAACGCTTAAATCACTATTATACCTCAATCCCTTGAGAAGGCACTCATAGTGTACTGGCTATCGTTGTAGGAAATGGACACGGTGACCCGAGTTCGAATCCTGAACGAGTCTGTTTGCATTTTACAGTGTGCTTGTACCCTTGGGAAAGGTATACATTCGACTGTTCTCACTCTAGTAATGAGTAAATAGTAGGGCAGACTGAGCTTTTTAACCATGGCAGGGCATCCAGTCGAGAAGAAAAAAACTTCTAAATTTACGAGAATCATTAAATAAGTTTCCAGACTTTTTTCGTATGAGCACTTTTATTGTTAGTACACACATGAAACTCTAGTCCCCTTCGAGGTAACCTCCTCTGGTTGCAATGCACTTGTTGTACAGTTCCAACAACTTCTCGAAGGCCCCATGGAAGTCCTCTTGTGTAAACGTGTCAATGACCTTCGTCACAGCCTCTTTCATCTGCACAATTGTCTTATAACGACAGCCTCTGAGCTTAGGGAATAACCAAAAGTTACAAGGAGCAAGGTCTGGACTATAGGGACGGTGAGGAACTGTCTTGATGCCCATCTTGCTCAAATAGTCTATGACAAGGTTGGAGTTGTCGACTGGTGCATTGTCCAGGTGGAAATGCCACTGAGCCGATTTGAAGAGTGCTGGCCTCTTCCCTAGGAATCTCTTGCTGAACTCCCTTAAAACCTCAACATAGTAACCCTACTTCCTTACTCCTCCCATATCTCTCATCATCCCTCACATACTACCTGCCTTCCTTGAATATCTTATGCAACTCAGAAACTGATGCTCGATTCATGCAAGATGGTCGAAAAGCAGCCTGAAGCATTTCATACGTTTCTGAGGCATTTTTTCCAAGTTTAAAACAGAATTTTATTGCATATCGTTCTTCTAAAGTGTCAGATTGCATTTTTGAAATTCATCAGCTGTGACAATCAGGCTTTAGTAAGGTGTATTCCAATTGTTGCTGAAGTGGTTCATTTGAACCTGAAATCATAAAAATTGGCCCGTCATCTCATAAAATGTATAGCAATAACATACTGAATTTTTAACAGTCTTCGACAATTTTAAATGCGTGTACAAAAAAGGTCTGGAAACTTATTGACGGCCTCACGTAAACCTGCTAAATATCTGTTAAAAATTTACCACATGTCACATCCTGCGGGTATGGAAAGGTCAGGTAAATACAAATCCAAACTCTACTTTGTTTCTGATCTCTTTAATATTAGCTTAGTGAAGGATACTCCTTAGGAAGTCATGAACTCATCTCTTCTCAGCAGCCAATCTAGGAAAAGGAAAAATTTGGATTTAATCCAGCTGTATATTACTTTGAAATTGACTTTGTGTTGCATCAAGTTCATTTGTCATGGGTAGAGTAAGGGTTCAATTTGTGTGTCAAATATATCTGTTTAAAAATGCTACTATTCCATAGTAAGTAAAAATTTGGCGACCATAGTCGAGGGCGACCCGAAGGCTGACTTTACAATGAAGTGTAGGGGAGGGTCGTAATCCTTTTCTCGAATTGTTCCACTTTACTCTTGATACGTACCTTATAATGCTGGTTGTTAAGCAAGGAGATATCAAGTACCATTTTTTGAGTCTTTTAGTATGATTCGATCGGGGATTGAACCCTGGTCTCCCGAGTCAATGACAAACACTCAACCCACAAGACTAATGGACTGAAGAAAAACCGAGGAAAAAAATTTAAGTTTGTTTCCGATTTGTAGCCGTGGAAGCATTCTTTTTATTTATTTATTTGTTTATTTAGATAGAACCTTCATCATTATTGATAAATGACTGGTATTTTCTCCAACCATTTAAATTTTTTTCAGTTCGATAGTTTCTACTCAAAAAGTTTTCTTCAGAACCCTTTTTGATTTGGATGATTGACTCCCGACAATGGCCTTGCCAAAATTCAAATTCACCTCACATAAATCAAACAGGATACAATGTTTTAAAAGGAAACAAAATATTTCTCTCATTGAATTTTATTGCATTATGTTCACCATAAAAGTTACTATATATAGTTAACATTTTGAGTGTTTGTTTGTTTGTTTGTTTGGTTGGTTGGTTGGTTGTTTTACGGCGTATAAACCCTTTTCGGGTCATTTAACGTCGAATGACTGAAGGCAAAACGTATCATATTTTATTGCATAATATTCATCATAAAAGTTTCTATACATAGTTAATATTTTGTTTGTTTGTTTGTTTGTTTATTTTGTGGGTTGGTTGGTTGTCGTTATAAGACAATTGAGGAGATGAAAGAGGCTGTGACGAAGTTCATTGACACGCTCACATAGAGGACTTTCATGGGGCCTTCCAGAAGTTGTTGGAACTGTACAACAAGGGCATTGCAACCAGAGGAGGTTACCTCGAAGGGGACAAGAGTTTCATGTGTGTACTATCAATAAAAGTGCCCATACGAAAAAAGTTTAGAAACTTATTTAATGATCCTCGTATAGCTTTTATTTACAAACAGTTAAATGTCAAAACATTTCTATTCTAAACAATTCAGTTAACTAGAAGTATATAGTTTCAATGTCAAAAACAGTTCTATTTCAAACAATTCTATTTAGCATCAGTCCACAGTTTACTTCTATTTGACCCATCGATAGGAACCTACAATGGCAATTAAGATTTACTCTGCATTCCCCCAAAGCACTAATATTACTGGAACCTTACCTTAAGATTGTTTAGCGTCATATGCAGGACACTCGTTGGGGGGGGGGGTCTTACTCCTCTGCAGAGAAGCAGTCGGTGTAAATCTACACACACATCCCCAATATATAGTTTGACTTCCTTTAATTTGAATGATTGTGCAAAATGCAGCAAGAGAGAGATGCGGACGAATCCCAAGTCATTTTATTTCTATCAACATTTGCTCGGAGATATTCAAGCCAGGGTTCTAAGCTGACTAATGTTTCATTATGGTGATATCATCATCAGTCACACTCTGTTGTGATACGTCTAATTTGTGGGATCAACAGGTTCTTCAGCAACTAGAAGTAACATGCATTATTCAATTTTGATGTTCTTGAACCATCTCCTTTCACTCACAAACTGTTTTCGTTGTTAATATGGGTGTTTTCACTTCACTATAGGTCGTCGGACAAATTGTAACCTATTAAAATGCATCTCTGTTCTAATTTCATCACTGAATGCAATCTTCTTCTAAGCATTTGCATCCCAACTTCCGACTACTTCAACCCCTAGAGCCACTCTGACACGGAGTGGTTGTGCCTGTTAGGGTTCCACAGATGTCAAACAGATCTGTTTAAAGAATGATTTCTATTCCATAGCATCGTATGTAAGACGAAAAAAGGAATATGAATATACAATAAACAGGTATTAACATTTCAAGAAAATATAATACGTTGGGCCTTCACTAAGTTTCCAGACGTTTTTTTGTACAGGCAATTAAAATTTACGTAGACTTCTGGAAATTCAGTATGTTATTGCTATACATCTTATGAGATTACTGACCCATTTTTATGATTTCAGGTTCGAATGAACAGCTACAGCAGCAATTGGAATACACCCTACTAAAGCCTGATTGTCACAGCTAGTGAATTTCAAAAAAGCAATCTGGACGTCAGGACACTTTAGAAGAACGATATGCAATAACATTTTGTTTTAAACTTGGAAAAATGCCACAGAAACGTATGGAATGCTTCAGACTGCTTTTCGACCATCTTGCATGAATCAAGCATCGGTTTTTCATTGGCATAAGAGATTCAAGGAAGGCAGGGAGTCTGTTAGGGATGATGAAAAGTGTGGGAGGAGTAAGGAAGTCAAAACACCTGAGTTAATTGGCCCAAGGGTTTGGTTTAGGGTTAGGGTTACTATGTTGATGTTTTAAGGGAGTTCAGGATGAGATTCCATCGCAAGAGACCAGCACTCTTCAAATCGGTTCCATGGCATTTCCACCAGGACAATACACCAGTCCACAACTCCATCCTTGCCATAGACTATTTGACCAAGATGGGTATCAAGACTGTTCCTCAGCCTCCCTACAGTCCAGATCTTGCTTCTAGTGACTTTTGGTTATTCCCTACGCTCAGAGGCTGTCTTCGTTATGAGACAATTGAGGAGATGAAAGAGGCTGTGACGAAGGTCATTGACACGCTCACACAAGAGGACTTCCATGGGGCCTTCGAGAAGTTGTTGGAACGGTACAAGTGCATTGCAGCCGGAGGAGATTACTTCGAAGGGGACTAGAGTTTCATGTGTGTACTATCAATAAAAGTGCCCATACGAAAATAATCTAAAAACTTATTTAATATTCCCGTAATTAGGTATGAAAATGACTCTGATACGACTAATCTTTTATCTGTAAAAAAAAGGTGAAGTGAAACCATTACATATAAGCTTGCAATTATTAGAAATTCACCATGATTTACAGTTTCCCAATGACTTTTACACGTATTATATATATATATATATATATATATATATATATATATGTATATATCTGTGTGTGTGTGTGTGTGTGTGTGCTTAATGACTGCTCCATCTTTAAAGATGATTACCGTCTCTTGATTCTCATAAAGACGAAATATCTGTAAGTGAACTTATTAAAGCAGCAAGCGCTTGTACAACACGAGTACTATTCTGCGTGAACATGGTTATAATCCAGTGACGAACCGAGGCAAGATAATCAGTAATCACAAACATGACATTATATAATGAGCTTACCTTTTCATTATTTTACATTAGTAACTTAAATGGCTGTGCTCTACCATTGACTTTATCTCACCTTCACGCGAAATCACAGTACTATTTCGCAAGAGAATCACTCAACTAACATTTGCCTTTATAATTAAAGCTCCTAATAGAAAAGTAGGATTTCTTATCGGGTTCACTGTACAAGATGCGGTA
>OY757939.1:46967881-47002881 GCA_963585895.1 Sepioteuthis lessoniana
GTTGATGTAATGGTTAGGAAGCTAGACTAGCAAACCTTCACGAGAGGCTGCCTCGTGCCTCATCAAAGGAAAAGTTTAGTAAATTACAATTCATATTTCCAATAAAATTCGGAAATAACCAGGATTTCCAAAATATGTTCACAATTATTATGTAAATTTCTCACCGCATGATATCTATGAAAAATAAAATCTAAACATGGTTGTGATGATTTTTGAATTAGGAACGCTATAAAAAAATACCTTATGCAAGTTCAATCTTGTCCATCGACAGGGACTGATTTAAAATTCCGTTTCTGGCCGGGATTAGGTGATCTATTTGTCTTTCAAAATCAGCGAAAATTTTAGAGATCTCATTCACTAGAAAAGAATTTGGTTAGTACGTATACCATTTATTAGTACGATATTATTATTTAACTGTTCTGAGAGTGTTTCACGCCAGCGTTAGCTGATGGTTTCTCACTGGAGTTTGAGTGACAGCAAGTTTCGTCAAGTCTCCAAGACTCTTCTTACAATTCTGTACAATCTCAACAATGCTGTAGTTTAGATGGTTTCCACTCGTCCTTTTATTTTCAAGTCCACTGGTCCTTGTACCAATCATTTGTTAACTGTACTGAGTGTGCCAATTACGATTGGTATCACCGTCACTTTCATATTCAATATTTTTTCAGTCCTCTTGCAAGGTCTTGTTACTTATCTCTCTTTTTCAATTTCTCTCAATTTTACTGTGTGGTCAGCAGGAACGTCAAAGTCTACTATTCGCCCGGTTCTCTTTCTTTGTTGACTATCTGGTGTGGTCGTCTGGCTGAGATTAGGTGATCTGTTTGTATCTCAAAATCCCAAAGAATATTGTGCGTCTCATTTTCCGATATAGATTGTGCTTATATCTTTTGTCGTATGGTCAAATTTCAATTCCTTGCACAATTCCCAGTGGATCACCTTGCCCACCCAGTCGTGTCTTGTCTTATACTCTGCTTGCGCTAGTTAACTGCATTCACTAATATGTGATTGATCATTTAATCACTGTCACAACTTAATCAACATCTGTTTGGTTTGGTTGGTTTGGTTTCTTTGTTTAATGGCATATCAACTCTTTTTAGGTTATTTAATGCCAAAGCCATTCTCCTAGAAGAACAGTAGTGGTACTATAGAGGATATGGGGGGTTCATACCTTTCCTAAGGGTATTTGTCCGAAAGTGAACGTAATAGCGCGACTGGAGTACGAACTCGCGTACTACGATTTCGTACTCCATCGCTTTAACGATTACACCACGAGGACACCCCCTTCAACATCTGTTATTTTGTAGCATCTTGTCTATTTTTGGTTTACCATAGTTGGTCCTTATGGCGTTGTTTGGGGCTGTTATTAGAAGAGGACCAGTTTCTCTCTTAAGGATTCACTTTCTTCTTCTTCTTCTTCTTCTTCTTCTTCTTCTTTTTGAGAGTTTTTCCCATCAGCGTTAGCTGATTGTCTTTCGCTGGAGTTTAAGAGACAGCAAGTCTCCTCAAGTCTCCAGGACTCTTCAAAGTATTCTATCCGTTCCCAATAATGCTCTCATTTGGATAGTCTCAACTCGTCCGCCAACTTCCAAGTCCTCCAGTCCCTTTAATAATCCTTTAGTTACTGTGCCAAAAGCACCAATCACAATTGGTATAATTGTCACCTTCATGTCCCCCTTCTGGTTCTTGAATGAGATGTCGCAGATGAGAATGAAAGCTGTTTAATGTCTGTCCAAAAAAGGAGATGCTAATAAAAAAAAACTCATCTTCAAATCGTTGTCATCTTTATGAAAATATAATAACAAGAAAATCTATTTCCTAAATACACATACTCTCTCTCTCTCTATATATATATATATATATCATTATCATCATTATCATAATTAAGACATATCAACTGTACGGATTCCTTTGACTTTCCCCTGCCATCTGTCCCTATCGGCCTTCTCTCTAGGTAGGTTCTATTGACGGCACATGGTATCCACACAGAGGCGAATAATATGAGTTTTTCCTGTTCGACAATACTGCTTTGTGTCCTTGTGTAGGGTTCCATAGGATGCCATGGGTTAGCCCTTACTTATTCAGCAATGCTCACGTCCTATCATGATATTGTTAAAATACAAATTTAAAGTATTTTTCTTTTCTGGTTTAAATCTTTTTCTTTATACCGTAATCTTTGTTCCTTTTGGTAAATGTTGATTTGTGTATAAACATGATATTCAGGATCAGTTAAATAAACATTTAAATAACGAAGGTTTTTCTGTTAATCATCATCATCCTCATCATCATGTCGTGCCGCTAGCTTTGATATCCCTGACCCTCTCTCGCCACTTCTCCCTATCGTTCATCATCTCTGGCAGGTCTTCAGGGCTACATCCCTCATCCTCACACAGCTGCTGAATGTATGTTCGTGCTGGTCGCCCTGCTTTGCCCGGTCATATGTGGGGGTCCATAGGAGAACATCACTTATGTGTCCTGCATGTCTGGTTCGTCTAGCTTGGATAGTTTTCGTGATGAGAGGTAGGTGGCCGTATAGTTGGTGCCTTGTGGGGTGTTGCCACCAGGACTTGTTCCATATTGCTAGCAGCATTAGCCGTTTAGTTAGCGTCCAAGTAGTGCATCCATACAGCAGTATCGATACGACAGCTGCCTGGAAGAAACTGCGTTTCATTTTATCGGTCAAGTTTGATTTCTATATGATCGATAGCTTATCAATAGCTGTCCATGCCTTTGTTAGCCGGGTGTCGATGTCCTTTTCGGTTGATGAGATGCTGCTAGGTAGGTGAATTTGTCTACTAGTTTCAGAGAGGTTCCGTCTAGTGTGGAGATGTTGCCTGTGTCTAATAATAATGGTAATGTTGAGTTAATAATCAGAGCAGGTAACTTGAGTTTGTGAATAGATAAGATTTTCAACTTCAAGGTGAGCAGACATCGATGTTGTATTATCATATTTACCAACCCCTCCGCTCGGGCAGGATATGACACAAGGTCAATTTTTTAAGCGGAGTTTAACAGGTTTGAATTCAGAGTTTTCCTTCTCCTAGACTAGTTGCCTCACCAAGGCTAAAGAACCTAGTCTGTCCTGCTATTTACCCATGGAGGGAGAATAATCGGATTCATACCTTTCCCAAGGGTATTAGTGCTATGTGAAATGCAACCAATCTCGTCTAGGATATGAACTCGAGTCGCCGTGTACATTTCCCGCGACGATAACCATTACACCACGGGCACCTCCATATCGATGTTGTATTATCGTGGTACAAACAGGTTGGGTAGTTGCAGTACCTATTAATTTTTATCATTCTCATGTCCACTCTGACCCAGAATCGTAGTACTTGTGAAGGTCACTCAATGGAAAAATAGAACAGTTCAAGGATTCATTAAAGATTTTTATTATAATTGATTATTTGAATCAATAGAGCAAATTGTTTGTATTTTATAAGTTTTGGGTATCACCTACCTTTTTGGCACAATTAGCTAGTCCATCTGCCATATATAGCAGTAGCTTCTAGTTCCAAGAAGACTGGCAGGTGAAGTGCCGTTCCTTATAACGGAAGCCAATACTATTGTTGGACTATATCCTTATTCTCTATCCACTAATACTATGTTCTTGTTTACTAACATTCTCTCTCTTGTAAATACTCTTTCCTGTGAATATAACTCTCTTTCCTCACATATCGTGGTTTGTCTTTTTATTACTACTACAATCGTTCTCTAACCAGAACACAACAATAAGAATACTTGATAAAAATAATTGCAAATCTAAATGACATAACTTGAAAATTGAATTATTTGAAAAAGAACTGTTTGACTAAACTAAATAGCTTGAAATGGAAAGGAATTTGACAAGTAAACTATGAACTCATGCTAAACTGAATTGTTTGAAATAGAAATAATTATTTGTATAAGAATGGATTGGCATTAAATAACCAACAAAGGTTGATATGCCATAAACCCAACCAACCAACCATATAACTGTACAAGCAAATAGTTGCTATTAAGATATTATTTATCAAATTTCTTGGATAGAGCGTTATAATTATTATTACTTGGACTATTGACCTCATCTTTTTTATTATTGTGTGGTTGAACTAAAGGATTCCGTTCAAGATTTTATGTAGACACCCGAGTTCGACATGAAACACCTGAAACAGGCCGAAGGACATATCGGCCGAAACGTTGAAATTATAAAAAGATGACACTAAGAGTCCGAATATTCAAAGTAATAATAAATACTGATTAGTTATTGTTACTTGAAGACATATGATTATAAATAATTAATCTTAGATAGGAACACTCACAGTCGTTACAGTGTGCAAAATATTTGTATTAGGTAGGAATACGTGATATCATATAGCTGTATGTTATTTGTATCAAGAATAGTTACTTGAAGCTATAATTGTTTACTATGTAATTCTTGGCTCTTCACGCTCACATTGCACTTGGTGGGTCGATGATCAGCATAGACCAGCCGGGTTCGAGCCTCGGCTTGTGCCCGACTTTACTTTCCCCTAAATCCTCACTGAAAGCCAACATTCAGGCCATTGACCTAGTGTCAAGTCCTTTCTGGTGGGAGGTAGAGATAAATATAACTAAGTATTATTATTAATTACTTGAAACCATACAACCGTGTGTAAAAAAAATGATTATTATTAAATAATGATAATTACTAGAAAACATTTTATTATTACCAGACCATAGGTCTAATGAGTAGAGTGTTCGCTAATGGTCAGTGAGATCGAGGTTCAGTACCAGGTCGAGTTACACCAAAGACTCAAAAAATGGTACTTGATTCCGCCTTGCTAAACACTCAGCACTATAAGGTAAGGATCAAGGATAAAGTGGAGCAATTCAAGGAATGGAGTTGCGCCGTCTACAACACCTTGATGAGGTAGCTATTGAAAATGAAGCCGTCTGGTCATCCCTCGACTAAAATCGCCAACTTTACTTTTACTTACATATATTATAATGGATATTACCAAGGATTACTTCAAACTGTACAACTGTGTGCAAATTATTTGTACTAGACGGGAATACTTGAAATCATACATCTGTGTGCAAATTAATGATTATAAACAGATAAAAATATCCAATCTTTTATAAATGCAATGGAACATTGAAAATATACTTATGATTAAAAAATCGGTATTAATTAGTTTTTATAGCGTTAACAAAACAAAACCAAACCAAACATAACCAAACCTTATTTTTAATAAGGGAAAGTAAACAAAAAGCAGAAATTGTTTATCTTTTAATGTTTAAAGTTTTAAATAAAGTAGACATTGGACAGAACGGATCTACCCGCAATCTGCTTAAAATATGTGATCCACTGATTGATTTCAACGGCATGTCAACAACTCTAGTACTATTTTGGTTGGTTGGTTGGTTTTTTGGCATATCAACACTTTTTGGGTAATTTAACGCCGAATTAAATTTCAAACAGTACAGTTAAATTTCAAAACAGTTCTATTTCATACAATTCACTTTAGCATAAATACACAGTTTAGTTCTATTTGACCCATATATAGGACATCATCAGGTGCTACACTTTTTGGGTAATTTAACGCCGAATTAAATTTCAAACAGTACAGTTAAATTTCAAAACAGTTCTATTTCATACAATTCACTTTAGCATAAATACACAGTTTACTTCTATTTGACCCATATATAGGACCTCATCAGGTGCTACCACTACGGGTCAGTCGACTTGGGAGTAATGACAATGAATGTGTAGTCCGGAATTTGTGAAAGCTGCAGCATTAGTGGAACTTCACCATCGGATTCTTTGGTGTCATACCCGGTACACTCGTTGAGTGGGTCTTAGCTCTCTGTAGCGAAGCAGTTGGTGTATTCTGCAGTCCCAGCAAACTGGGCAAAGGGTTATTTTAAACCAAGAGGTTATGGAATTATATTCATTGACATTTATATTTACATATTTTGTGGTTTTTTAAGACGTTTTTTTTAATTTAGACCAATCGAATATATTATCTCTATATTATCAAATATCTCATCGAATAAATAAGAAATCTGAATTGATTACCAGATTCAAACATGTAAATAAACATCTTTTGTGTTTATTAGTACCATAAAAAGAAAAAATTGAATTGATAAGAACATTATATTAAATATATTTATATATTGATATGTATTAATAATTGTATTCATATTTGTATTTTGCAAGTACCGATTTGGCATAGAAAAATGTGCCATGCCAATAATGAAAAGCAGAAAACGACAAATGACAGAAGGAATAGAACTATCAAATCAAGAAAAATCAGAACGATCAGAGAAAAGAAAACTTAGAAATACTTGAAAATATTGCAAGCGGACACCATCAAACAAGCGAAAATGAAAGTAAAATTTAAAAAGAGTATCTCAGGAGAACGAGAAAGCTGCTCGAAACCAAATTACGTAGCAGAAATCTCATCAAAGGGATAAATACCTGGTGTGTCCCACTCGTAAGATTCTCGGGACCATTCTTGAAGTGGACCAGAGAAGAACTTCAACAAATGGACGAGAGAATAAGAAATTTCCTGACTATGCATAAAGCCTTGCAGGTGCCCGTGGTGTAATGGTTATCGTCGTAGGTCATGGACACGGTGACACGAGTTCTAATCTTGGACGAGACTGATTGTATTTCACATAGCACTAATACTCTTGGGAAACGTATGAATCCAATTGTTCTCCCTCCAGCTATGGGTAAATAGTAGGACAGACTGATTTCTTTAGCCTTGGTGAGGCAACTAGTCTAGGAGAAGGAAAACTCTGAATTCAAACCTGCTAAACTCCGCTTAAAAATTGACCTTGTGTCATATCCTACCCGAGCGGAGGGGTTGGTAAATATGATAAAGCCTTGCATCCCAGATATGACTCTATGTGCCAAGAAAAGGAAAAAGAGGACATGCCAGCGCATGATACAACGATTAGAAGACTACACAGAAAAGCGCGGGGGAAGACTGGTTACAGCCACTAGAAACAATACTGACAGCATGAAGATCAACTGAAACAAAAAAACAACAACAAAAAAAAAAAAAAAAAAACAACTAAAGCGCAAAGTGAGTATAAGACCAGACACGACTATGGCGAGGAAGGTGGTCTATTAAAAATTGTAAAAAAAAAAGTTTTATTTGACCCAAAACAAAAGGTATATGCACAACCCAGAATCCAACCTGGAAAATAAGACGCACAATATTCTTTTGGATTTAGAAATACAAACGGATCACCAAATTTCTGTCAGACGACCAGATCAAGAAATAGTCAACCAAAAAGAGAACTAGCCGTATAGTTGACCCTTCCTTTCCGGCTGACCATTGGGTAAAACTGAAAGAAAGCGAGATGAAAGATAAGTACTTGATTTTGCTAGAGAACTCGATACAGTCACCAAAGGATTAATACAGGGACTGGAGGACTTGGAAATATATATATATATATATATATATATATATATATATATATAGATGGTAGAAAAATCAGTTTCAACGCACATCCGTCTGAAGATTGTTAAATACATGAAACTAAAGTAACGGTCAAATTGAATCAATTGTCCATTATTTACAGCTCTGCTATAATAATTTTGAGCACTCTTTTCATCCAAAATTCTTCTTTTTTGCTATTATTCTCTCTCTCTATATATATATATATGTATATATGTGTGTGTGTGTGTGTGGGAGTGTGTATATATATATATATAGAGAGAGAGAGTTTGGTTTGGTTTAATGGCACGTTAACCATTCTATGTTATTAATGCCAAATCCATTTTTTTACATCCTATCTTGAACAATTCAGTTCAGCAGAAGTACACAGTTTTTTATTTAAACAAAGTTAAATGTCAAAACAGTCCTATTTCAAGCAATTCAGATAAGCAATTCAGCTTAGTTCTATTTAACCCATAGATAGGACTCTATCAATCGCTACTACTCCGAGCCAGACTGGACTTGAGAGCGATGACGATGAAGGGATACTCCGCATTCCCCAAAGCTCCGATTGTTTAATGTCATATCAAGGAAATTCGATTGGGGAAGTTTTACCCCTCTGTAGGGATACAGTCAGTGTATTCTATAGCCCCAGCCGACTGGTCAAATATATATACAGAGAGACAGAGAGGGAGAGAGAGAGAAAGAGAGAGAGTTAAGTATTTTAAAATGAATAGGTCCGCAAATAATTTCAAAATTGGTATTTGGGTTTTTATTATTTCATGTTTCTGTGCTCTTACAAGTGTTTCAGACTTTACGTTTTCTTCAGAATATTTAGAATTATTAAGTCATGTTTCAGTTGTTCTTTTTATCGTAAAGATAATTTTGATATTATGTGAACTATTTTAATTCCATGATTGTTCCCCAGAATTTGATTGTTCGGGTATACTTCTGGTCTACATGAATGAAATGTTCTTTGTATATGCAAGTGTTTGTGTTTGTGAGTGTGTGTGTGTGTGTGTGCATGTAGACATATAAATGTATTCTTATATATATATATATATATATATATATATATATACACTTGATAGGTTTTGTTAAATTTTCTTTAATTCTAGATTTGTGTATATAAATGTCCGATTGGAGTTGATTGTCCACGAACATCTTTGGTTTATGTAAATATTTTCATAAGTATGAATACTTTGTTTGTATGAGCCTGCGCATCCATGTTTGCACAAGATTTAAATCTGAAACATGTGTAAAACACAAATATATATATATAACAGGTATGTAAGAACAAAATGAATAAATTCAAAAAATACAAACCTCCTTGTGGACCTTTCTATTTTAGATATATCCTTATTCTTTCTTTGGACCTACACCAACCATCTTTAAATATATATATATATATATATATATATATATATATATATATATATATATATATGTTCCTCCCAGTAGGTTGCTCATTCGAGTGAGGAATTGTTGGCTACCACACGCTCTTAAATGCAAAGTTCTCATGAATAGACCGCTCCGATTGCATATATGGGAATATTTACCAAAAAAATTCCTTCACTTACGCTGAGAATGACGAGAACTTAGGGATAAGATATCCGACTGACGTAAATTCAGTCAGGTTTTAATCTCTGCTTGAAGCATCACACGTGTCTAGCCACACCGAAGAGTTGTGATACAACGAAACAGTCTATCTGTGGATGACAATGCATATATATATATATATATATATAGTTATCCAGGAGTTAGTGTTAGATTCTTAGACTCTCCAAATACATCTGAGAGGAATGTGGGACAGAAGGATATATTCAGTGGTCGATTCTAAAAAGCATGTAAGCTGGCAATGTGGGTTCAAGAATTTGAGGTGGTGACAGGAAAAAAAATACATAATAATAAACTTTTCAAACACTTATAATTCAAAAAGATAAAAGATCAGAATAGCTAGCGAAATGATGGCATGAAAGTAAATATTCACTTTACAATTAGAGGTTGGATTGAGCCACGTGACTTATGAAGTCCACAGTATTGTCATGTAACACATAAAATAAGTGAAAAAAGTACATTTGTTTTGTTGCAAAACTTAAATGTATGGAATACCAAATAACCTGATGTTCGAAATCATGAAACTTATAATTTTTCATCTTTTTTTTAAATCATATATTTTTTACACTAGACATATGTTATTACATTGCTTTACATCCAAATTAAAAAGCAATTTAGCGTTAAAATTTCATTATATATATATATATACATATATATATATAAATTAAATCGCGAGTGGGGACAATCCTACGACAGTTTCGCCTAAACCGGCTCCTCAGGGTACCTAGTCGGTGCTAGGTACCCTGAGGAGCCGGTTTAGGTGAAACTGTAGTAGGATAGTACCGATTCGCTATTTAATTTTTGAATTGGCTCTACTTAGAATTGACCACTCTTTGTTATTGCAATTTTGCGGTGGATTTTTGTTCTTTTGACCAACTGATTGCGTATTTCTTGATTTTTTTCAACTGGTGTGACAAGGTTGGTCTTTTGTTGTTTTTTTCTCCCGATAATTTTTTTCTTTTTTTTCCCAGGCAGTGATTCGAGATATTGTTATCATATTTACCCCCCCCCCCGCCGCTCGGGTAGGATATGACACAAGGTCAATTTTTTAAGCGAAGGTTTACAGGTTTGAATTCAGAGTTTTCCTTCTCCTAGACTAGATTCGAGATATTGTTATCTCTGAATTCTGACGGATATTTTTTTTCTTTTTCTTTGTCACCGTGAATGCTGGTAGATAGTAAATTAGTAAATATATATATATATATATATATATATACATAAGTACTAGGCATTTCAAAATAGACGCCACCCATTAAAATAATAATGATTTTTAATTGAGACGAGTTCAATGGCAGTCATTTGGAACACGTCCGGTAAAAAATGCATCCTTTTAACTAGACATCTAATCAATGTTTTTTTTTAATTGTTATTATATGAGCTTCCAGGACATGCAATCTTTTTTGAGTTTCTTGTCTTAGTAAAAAAATCATTATCATATTAATGGCTAGTATCCATTTAAAAACAGTCTTCAATAATAAGAAGTGACGCAAAATATATTTTCCTCTCGTGCTCAAACCATTGTGATGGAGGATTAATAATTGTTACAATATAATATTTTCAAATCTAAAACTAAAAAGAACACAAAATAATTAGCATATTTTTTAGCAGTCACATGGACCCCATGTATATTAAGACACCCTATATAACCATGTATATTGAGACACCCTATATCACCATGTATATAGAGACACCCTATAGAACCATGTATATTAAGACACCCTATATATATATATATATATATTTGATTAGCAGCAGGTTATTATGTTATATAATAGCCGAAGGATTTCGGTTCATGCCTTTGAGTCTAGTTAGGCTGAGAACCTTTCGGCTCGGCGCATGGGTTAATTAGGTGCAATCTTGATGCAGGTGGTAACGCGTGGGCACGCACAGAGCGGACATGTCACTCAGATGTCACAATACTCAAAGACGAAACGGGGTGACAGGGTGCAGGTGACGTCACGCACCGGAAGCGCGCGGAAGTTTGTGTGAGAATCTGAAGGAAGTTAGAGAGTCGAGTACTAGACACCAACGAGAAGGATCGACTTTTGGAGCACGCAGGCGCGAGGCGAACTTGCGCCCAATTGGGGGCCGCTCGAGTTGGGGACCAAATGAATAAGACAGCATAGAAGATTGTGTCTCTCCTCCTTACGTCGAAACCTTTAACTCAAAGTTAATAAAAAGGTTTCGTAGCTGAACAAGAAGTCGTTACGTGTTTTCGAATTCCGAGATTCCTATGTTCTATCGTAATGAACATTATATGTCCATTTCGCACATAGCGTTAATTGTGAATATGGTACAATTATTGATACAATGGTTTGGTTTGATTTTAGAGCTTATGAACCACTGTCGGTTATTTAATACCAAATCCTCTTTATACGTATATATTAAATATATATGATTTGGTTTGGTTGGGTTTTATGGCATATCAACCATTGTTGGTTATTTAATGCCAAATACTCTTTATACATGCATATTAAATATATATGATTTGGTTTGATTGGGTTTTATGGCATATCAACCATTGTAGGTTATTTAATGCCAAATACTCTTTATACATACATATTAAATATATATGATTTGGTTTGGTTGGGTTTTATGGCATATCAACCATTGTAGGTTATTTAACGCCAAATCCTCTTTATACATACATATTAAATATATATGATTTGGTTTGGTTGGGTTTTATGGCATATCAACCATTGTTGGTTATTTAATGCCAAATCCTCTTTATACGTATATATTACATTTATATGATTTATAGACACATTTTGTTGATAACAGTCTTAAACGAACATAAGCTCATTCTTTTGCACACAGAAAAATGTTTCCAGTTATTGTTATGTATCACTTACAATTCAACTAAACATCAGCCATTTGTATACACACAGTTAAATGACCAATCAGTTCTATTTCTATCAATTTTGTTTAGTATAAGTCAATTGTTTGCTCTCAGTTTAAATGTCAAACAGTTCTATTTAACCGGTAGATAGGATGGCACCAGGTTCTTCCACTCTGAGCCTGAGTGGACTTGGGAGCAATGGCAATGATAGAGTCGTCCGCATTCACCAAAGCTTCTGCATAACTGAAGCCTTCATACCAGATTGTTTATTTTTATATCTGTGTACCATACCCATGATACGGGTATATGTGAAACGTACATATAATGTTCATAACATATATACAATGAACATAGGAATCCCGAAACACAAAAACACTTACGACTTCTTAGTTCAGGTACGAAACTTTTTATTACCTTTGAGTTTAAAGGTTATTCGACATAAGGAGAGAGATACACATTCTTTCTATTCTGGCTTTTCCATCTGCCCCCATCACGCACGGCACCCGTCACAAGACCACTGGCCTGGCTTCGGCGAGAAAGCGAAAGCCAACCGTCTTCTTCCGAGACAGGACTCAACTCAACTCAACAAACTGACTTTTTCAAAATCCCCAAAATCCTCCGCGCGCTTTCTGCGCGTGACGTCACCCGCACTCTGTAGCCCCGTTTCCCATCTGGGCTATTGGGACATCTCTGAGTGACACGTCCTCCCCACGCGCCTGTTAACACCTGCGTTAATGTAGCACCTAAGTCACCCAGGCACTGAGCCGAAAGGTTCTCAGCCTAACTAAACCCAAAGGCATTAAACGAAATCCCTCGGCCATTATATTACATCTGGGATACTCGTTAGTGGCGGTGGGGGGTCTTACCTCTCAATAGAAATGTTTGTTTGTTTGTTTAGTTGGTTGGTTAGTTTTATGACATATCAACCTTTGTAGGTTATTTAATGCCAAATCCATTTTATGTAAATAATCTGTTCTATTGAAAACAGTTCAGTTTAGCATAAGTACACAGTTTAATTGTCAAAAACATTTCCATTTCAAACTATTCAAGCAGTTATATGTAATAATTCAGTTAAGTGTAAATACAGTTTTAATGTCGAAAAACATTTCTATTTGAAATAATTCAGTTAAGCATAAGCATGCAGTTTAATGTAAGTACGGTTTAATTGTCAAAAACGTTTCTATTTCAAGCTATTCAGTTTACTCAATTCATTTTAGCATAAGTATGCAGTTAGTTCTATTTAACCCATATATAGAGCCCTATCAGGTGCTACCACTCCGGGCCAGAGTGGACCTGGGAGCGATGTCAATGAAGAGGTACTCCACATTCCCCAAAGCTCCAGCACTGCTTGAACCTCACCATCAGATTGTTTAGTGTCATATCCCAGACACTCGTTAGGGGGGTCTCTCAATAGAAATGACCAAGGTATGTTGTTCAACCCCAGACGACTGGACACTATTTATACAATAATAATTAACTTTCACTTTCATGCTTGCTTCTATGTATCAAGGTTCAGTTGAGGGAGAAGTTGTGTTGTATTTTGACCTTCGACCCGGCCAAAAATGCCATTCAAAGTGATGCAGCGGAAGGAAGTGACACATTCCAGTGGCAGTTATGAAAGGAAATCGCACAGGTGAGCTCGGCTGATAATATGGGACAAGATGAAGGTCCCACTTCAAAGAGATGCACCGGAAGAGAGTGGCCTGTAAACTGCATTACAGTTATTTCCGCTTGATGACAATCAAACATGCCATTCCAAAGATTGAGTAGGCGTTGAACTAATATATAACTCAGTCAAGACAAGCAGTCAGACAGTTGGAGATTAGACGAGTTAGAAGACAAGATGTGGTAGAGAAGCCAGGCTGAGGTGGCCCTTGGGGCCCTGGTGAGTTGGGGTCCAGAGAAGTTGCTGATAAGATGCAGTAAAGAAAGCGATCACCCAGCAGAGTGGGCCTCTGGGCCTCTGGTTGAGCATATGGAGAACGAGAAAGACACAATGCTGACGGTCATAAGAGTGGGGGTCAATATATTGCAGTTCTGTTCGGTCTCCAACTCCCTCTCACAGTAAAACCCTTTTCGAACCCTTACAATAAAGTGAGAGGTACATATTTTTCTAAAGAAGTCTTCACTCGTCTGTTATGATTGCGTCGGTCTGTATTCCGCATATATATGTATTATGTGTTTGTATAGTTAATCATGGTCATAGTTATTGAGTGGCGATACAACAGTTGCCCTAAATCCTATCATATATTATTATATCGATTGATCGTCTTATGTTTTTTGTCGGTATTGCTTATTTCCATGTAGGTGGGGTGTGATATTTTGTTGGAAGTGTTTATTACGGGTGGGTGGGGTATTTTGGTACCTTGCAAATCCTTTTTGGGAGGTGCCTGTGGTGTAGTCGTTATCGCAGTAGGAAATGAACTCGGCGATACGAGTTCAAATCCTGGACGATACTGATTGCATTTCACATAGCACTAATACCCTTGGGAAAGGTATGAATCCAATTATTCTCCCTCCAGCTATGGATAAATAGTAGGACAGACTAGGTTCTTCAGCCTTGGTTAGGCAACTAGTCTAGGAGAAGGAAAACTCTGAATTCAAACCTGTTAAACTCCGCTTAAAAATTGACCTTGTGTCATATCCTGCCCGAGCGGAGGGGTTGGTAAATAGTACCTTGCAAATCCTTTTAAAAATAAGCAAGAGATACTAAAATTCTCTGAATGCGGTCAATTGAAATGTTCGAAAACACTCGGTGGCAGAAATTCTTTAAGGATTCTAGCTTTGATCGGGCCTTACTGGTTTTCTCGGGGAATCTGTCATACATTTTCTCCCTCAACTAGCGTTATTTTTTCTCAACAAAAGCAACGTCAGGCCGATACTCGCAACTTGGCCCAAAATGAACAACAATCCTTATCCCTTACCCTTAAAATTAAAAATTAAACAAGCAAAAACTTTGAGTTCCTGCTAACTGCATCAAGCTTAATGATTCAATTTCTTTCTGATTGATTGCTGAATGAGAATAAAACTCGACTCACTGACTCATCAGCAATCTATAATGGGTCACTCTCTAATACTACGACGAAGCAGAATTGGATATATATATATATATATATATATATATATATCGTAATATTCTGCTAGTATGTAAGTTGTTAAAATATAAACAATGTGTACGAAAAAAAAAAAAAGATCAATTTATATGATCAAAAGTGCTAGGGAGCAAAACTTAGGGCAAATTCTCTATCATTTGAACCCCGATACGAAGAAACCACTAAGAAAGTTGTAGAAAAAGTATAAGACTATAAAAAAGAAAGTTCTTTGGTCTCATCCAAATAAATATTGAATAATAATAAAAATATGAATCATCATTGATATATTCATTTCAAGTTATATATATATATATATATAACTCTTCTTCATTGAAGTATTAGAGAGTGATTCATTATATATATATATATATATATATATATATATATATAGCATCATGTCGTGCCGCCAGCACGGATATGCCTGACCCTCTCTCGCCACTTTTCCCTATCGTTCATCACCTCTGGCAGGTCTTCAGGGCTACATCCTGTATCCTCACATAGCTGCTGTATGTATGTTCGAGCTAGACGTCCTGCTTTTGCTTCGCCATATGTGGGGGTCCACAGGAGTACATCACTTATGAGCTCGTCCCTACTTCTCCAGCAGTGTCCTGCGTGTCTGGTTCGTCTTACTTTGATAGTTTTTATGATGGGAGGCAGGTGGCCGTATAGTTGGTGCTTTGTGGGGTGTTGCTGCCAGGACTTATTCTATATTGCTCGCAACATCCTTGTGTAATTGTCGTCTATCTTCTTCTCCAGCCGTTTTGTTAACGACCAAGTGGTGTATCCATATGGCAGTACATATATATATATATATATATATATATATATATAATTAGAGAGCGATTCATAATAGATGATTCTTGAATCAGTGATTCGTGTTTTATTGTCATTCTGCAACTAGTCTCGAAGAAATTGTTAAGTTGGATGCAATTGGACTATAGTTAGGTTTTTTGTTGAGTTGTTGTTTTTCGGGTAAGGAATAAGGATTGTGGTTCATTTTAGGCTAAGTTGCTAATATTGGTTTGAAGTCGCAGTTTGGTTAAGAAAACGAAACCGGCCGTGTCGGACCAGATAGGACAGACTAACCGAGAAAAACTTTAAGGTCGGGCCAAGGCTGAATTTCGGGAATTAACACATTGTACACTCAGCAAGAGGAGGCGTCAGTTTGGTTTGGTTTGGCTTGTTTTCATGGCACATCAACCATTGTAGGTCATTTAATGCCAAATCTTCTTTATACATATACATTAAATATATATGATTTGGTTTGGTTTGGCTTGTTTTCATGGCACATCAACCATCGTAGGTCATTTAATGCCAAATCTTCTTTATACATTAAATATATATGATTTGGTTTGGTTTGGCTTGTTTTCATGGCACATCAACCATTGTAGGTTATTTAATGCCATATCCATTTTATGCATATAAACAGTTCTATTTTTTAAAATCCGGCTTAGTGGAAGTATAGTTTTCTTTTAATACGCAGTAAACAGTTCTATTTCGAACAATTCAATTTAGTATGGGGGTTTTCTCGTGGTATAATGGTTAAAGCGGTGGACTGCGGAATCGTAGTAAGCGAGTTCGTACTCCAGTCGTGCTATTACGTTCACTTTCGGGCAAATACCCTTGGGAAAGGTATGAACCCTCTTATCCTCCCAGCTATCGGTTAAATAGCATCACTACTGTTCTTCTCGGAGAATGGCTTTGTCATTAAATAACCTACAAAGGTCGATATGCCATTAAACAAAGAAACCAAACCAATCAGTTTAGCATAAGTACGCAGTTTAAATGTCAAAACAGTCCTATTTCAAGGAATTCAATTTAGCATAATGGCACAGTTTAGTTCTATTTGCCCCATTGAGAGAACCCTATCAGGTGCTACCACCCGGGACTAGAGTGAACCTGAGAGCGATGGCAATGAAGGGTAGTCAGCATTCTTCAAAGATCCAGCAGTCGGTGTATTTTACAGCCCCAGCCGATTAAACAAGGAGATGCTTCGGACGAAACGGTAATAGAAGATTCTCGTTGTGTATCGATTATCATTGTAGTAAGTGGACCCGCATAAAAGAGTTTCAATCCTGGGGAAATTAGGACGAGCTAATAAGTGATGTTCCCCAGTGAACCCTATCTCATCAGTGATGTTACCGAGAGGACCCTGACTCATAAGTTTTAGCTATTGGTGACCTTAGTCGAGGGTGACCCGAAGGCTCCCTTTTCAATAGCTACAACACTGAGGTGTAGAGGAGGGTGCTACTTCATTCTCTAGATTACTCCAATTTACTCTTGATCATTACCTTATGATACTGAGTGTTAAGCAAAGCGGCTTCAAGTACCATTTTTTGAGTCATTGGTAGACACAACTTGGGATTGAACCTCTGTCTCCCGGACCATTGGTGAATGCTAAGTAACGCTCCCTACTAACTCATCTATATCAGCCGACCAAAAAAGAAATTATTCTACTCTTTGCAGACACAGGATGCCGTCAGGAAGACTTGTCAGAAGTGATGGCTTATAGGGAAGGAGATGAGAGAGAGAGAGAGAGAGAGAGAGAGAGAGAGAGTTGTCAGTACGCTTCAATGATGATGATGATGATAAGCTATCTCTAAGACGGAAAACACTGAATTCAAATCAGTTATAGTCCTTGGCACCACCAGACTATTTATGTCTTAAGTATGCTACATGAGTAGCCCTCCAACAAGTAACAGAGATTATAAAACCACAGAGAGACACTCCTTCAAAACGACCTTTTCATTTCTTTTGCTGATGTTGCAACAATCCTGCAAAATTTGTTTATTATCCCTGTTGTAGATATTACCTTATCGTTGCATTTTTCTATTGGGAATGAAGCAATTTTCTGTTCATTTCGCAACTAAATTTTGTGGGGGTCTCCCCTTCGTCATTTTTATTTACATAAACTTATGATGAAGAAATAATTAACAGAATTCTTCTTTCTTTTCTAAATAAAAGCATCAATACCAGCCCACTGGCCAAGTGGGTACAGTGTTCGCTGATAGCCTGGAAAATCGGTTTTAGTCCTGGGTCGAGTCATACTAAAAGCTCAAAAAAGGTACTTGGTACCTCATTGCTAAACACTAATCATTATAAGGTACGGATCAAGATTAAAGTTGTGCAATCAAGGGAAATGGTGTAACGCCCTCCCCTATACCTCGTTTCAGTAAAAATTGAAAAGTTAGCGTTTGTTTCGCCCTCGACTACTGTCGCCAAATTTACAGTTTCAACTGTAATCCGATTGTTTGAAGGTTAAAGATGAGTATGGAGGCTATTTTTATGTATTTACGAAGTGCATATGATAAGTTTCCCGACTTTTTCGTACGAGCAATTAAAATTGTCGTAGACTCTTGAAAATTCAGTATGTTATTGCTATACATCTTATAAGAGGACTGACCATTTCAGGTTCAAATGAACAGCTACAGCAGCAATTGGAATACACCCAACTAAAGCCTGATTGTCACAGATGGTGAATTTCAAAAATGCAATCTGACACTTTAAAAGAACGATATGCAATAGAATTGTATTTTAAACTTGAAAAAAAATGCCACAGAAACGTTTGGAATGCTTCAAAATGCTTTTGGACCATCTTGCATGAATCGAGCACCAGTTTTCGATTGGCATAAGAGATTCAACGAAGGCAGGGAGTCTGTGAGGGATGATGAGAGGTGTGGGAGGAGTAAGGAAGTCAATACACCACGGTTGATTGGCCAAAGGGTTAGGGTCAGGTTTAGGGTTACTATGTTGAGGTTTTAAGGGAGTTCAGAAAGAGATTCCTAATGAAGAGGCTAGAACTCTTAAAATCGGGTCAGTGGCATTTCCACCAGAACAATACACCATTCCACAACTCCATCCTTGTCACAGACTATTTGACCAAGATGAGTATCAAGTTCAGACCTTGCTCCCTGTGACTTTTGGTTATTCTCTAAGCTCAGGGGCTGTCGTTATGAGACAATTGAGGAGTTGAAAGAGGCTTTGACGAAGATCATTGACACGCTCACACAAGAGGACTTTCATGGAGCCTTGCAGAAGTTGTTAGAACGTTACAACAAGTGCATTGCAGCCGGAGGAGATTACTTCGAAGAGGAGTAGAGTTTCATGTGTGTACAATCAATAAAATTGCCCATATGAAAAAAAAAAGAGTCAGGAAACGTATCGTATGCGCCTCGAATTTTTGTACAATGGAAACAAAGTTGACGTTCGGACAATGAAAATTCATCATCTTTAAATCCTTTAAAAATTATACCGTTTTAAAAATGACTGGAGACACAGCTGGTAGCGTCAGAAACGCTGACTGTCCTACCTGTGGATGTTAGAATACCCTAACTGTATCCCAAAAGAAAAATTGTCCAGGAGATGAGACTAAACTATGCAATAATGAGGATCTTTTGGTAGTATTGAGTACCCGCTTCTTTCCTATTACTCCCAGATCTACTGTGACCTGAAGTGTTAGGATTCCATCTATGGGTCAAATAGATCTGTTTGGATATTATTCGAATTCGATTGGGTCGTATGTAAACAAGACACAACCACACAACAACTGTAAATATAAACGTACATTGAACGTAATTGGTTTTATGGATAAAATAACCCAAGTCGAGTTGACTTACCGTTAAAATTAGTCACTCGATCATTCTTGCAAATGGCTTGAGGTAGAAGCAGAAAAGGTCGAAATCCAGAATCTTAAGGAAAATGTTTACGTATTTTTGATCCTGATTTTCGTTCGCATGTTCATAAACAAGGAAAATTTTTTAAAAATTAATAGATATTTCCTTGTCTGTTCTGTATAACCACACACACACACACACACACACACACACACACACACACACACACATACGTGTGTGCGTATGTATATATATATATATATATATATATATATATGCGTTTATATATATATATATATATGTGTGTGTGTGTGTGTGTGTATAATATATGTGTGTATATAAATACTTATGTGTATATATGCATGTATGTATATATATATATATGTGTGTGTGTGTGTGTATGTGTGTGTGTGTGTCTGTGTGTGTGGTTGTGTGTGTACATATATGTATATATATGTGTGTATGTATATATGTATGTGCATATATATATGCATGTCTACATATATGTGTATATATATGTATGTATATGTATATGTGTGTATATATGTATGTACATATATATAAGTATGTGTATATCTATATATATATGTGTGTGTGTATGTATATGTTCGTGCATATGTACATACGTGTGTGTGTGTTTGTATATATGCATGTGCATATGTACATATGTGTGTATACATATATATATATATATATATATATATATATATATATATATATGTCTATATATATATATATATATATATATATATATATATTTTGAAAAGATTATATATCCAGGTATCTTTCTGTTTATGTATGTGTGTTCATGTCTATCTCTCTTATTTCTTTCATATTTATATTTCGATCTATCTATTCTTACTCAGCTTGTATGACGTTCCATAATGGATTTTTATTAAAGGGAGTCGTGATGTAAAATTTCTTTTAGAATAAATAATGCATTATTGAAAACGAAGAGTATTTACACCAAAGCAAAAAAAAAAAAAAAAAATGAAAAAAAAAAAAGAGAAAAAGAAAAATTTTTTAAGTCTTCGCTAGGAGAGCAGCATTTTTCATTTTTTAAAAAAATTTTCTCTTAATTTTTTAATTTTTTAAAAAATTTATATTTATTTATTTTTGCTTCAATATATAATTATAAGATTTTTAGAAACGAAAGAGTTGAATCATGTAAATATGTATTTGAAATGAAATTTAAAAAAGTAGAAAAAAAAAAATTAATGATAATGTCGGCACAACGAAGAAGATGTCGAAAAAGTCGGGGGGGGGAGCAGTGAGATGAGAAGAGAGAGGAAAAGGCGGTGGAGGAAGGTGTGGGCGACTAGATAATATTAAATTGAAAATGAAAAGGAATGTTAGAAATGTTGAACAAACCAAAGGAAAAAAAACAGATAAGAAGAAATAAATGACGGGAGAAAAGTTAACAAAATGAAATAATTGAAAATTTCTTAAATAATGATAATAACAATAATGGTGCTTATATCATGTTGTTGCTGATGATAATGATGGTGAATATTAAATAATGATGATGATGATGATGATGATGATGATAATTAGTGGGATAATAAAAATAATAATGATAATAATAATTTTTGACGAATGTCTAAAAATCCTAACGTTTTTCTTTAAATATATTTTAAAGAAAAAAATTGATGAATAAGGTGGTAAAATATATTTTTTAAGAAATTATCATTTTGTCGCCTTGGCAACAAAATAAGACAGGACAAAATTTAATGAAAAGATGAAAAATATTGTAAAATAATTAAATAAATAAGTAAATAAATAAATAAATAATAATTTCATAAAAATTGAATGTGAAATTGAAAAGACAAAAAAAAAAAAAAGACAAAGAGAACAGTTCTTTGTAGAAACAAAGAAAGTAAAAATAAAAGAAATGAACATGAAAAATAAAGAAAGAAAGGGAGAGGAAGAAAAAGGAAGGAAAAGAGAGAAACAAAAGAGATACAAAAATAGAGCAAAAAGAAAAAAAAAAGAAAAAGAGAGAAACAAACAAACAAATAAACAAACAAAAATACAAAGGAAAAAAACAGAGTTAAAAAAAGGAGACTGATAAAGAATGATAGAAAGAAAACCGAAAAGGAAAAAAAACGGAAAAGAAAGAAAGAAAGAAAGAAAGAAAGAAAGAAAGAAAGAAAATCAAGAAATTATAAAAGAAAGAAGGAAAAGTAAAAGGAAACAATGAAAAGAGAAAAAAATGAAGAAAGAAAATATTGTAGGAAGGAACCAATGAAAAAAGAAGCGATAAAAAAGAGGGAAAAGAAAGAAAGAAGGAACAAAAAGAAAACAATGAAGACAGAGTGAGATAGAGTGATGTAGAAAGAGAGAAATAAAAATGAAGTAAGATAACAATAACGAGAGAGAATACAAGAAAAAACAGCAATAAAGAAAGAGAGAAATGAATAGAAATGAACAAAAAAGAAAGAAAGAAAGAAAGAAAGAAAGAGATATATGAGAGAAAAAGGAAAAAAGAAACAGAATTATTTTTTAAGAAAGAAAGAAAGAAAGAAAGAAATGAATAGAAATGAACAAAAAAGAAAGAAAGAAAGAAAGAAAGCGATATATGAGAAAAAAGGAAAAAAGATACAGAATTATCTTTTAAGAAAGAAAGAAGGAAAGAAGGAAAGAAAGAAATGAATAGAAATGAACAAAAAAGAAAGAAAGAAAGAAAGAAAGAAAGAAAGAAATGAATAGAAATGAACAGAAAAGGAAAAGAAAGAAAGAGAGAGAGAGAGAGAGAGAAATGAATAGAAAAAGAAAAGAAAGAAAGAAAGAAAGAAAGAAAGAAAGAAATGAATAAAAGAAAGAAAGAAAGAAAGAAAGAAAGAAAGAGATATATGAGAGAAAAAGGAAAAAAGAAACAGAATTATTTTTTAAGAAAGAAAGAAAGAAGGAAAGAAAGAAATGAATAGAAATGAACAAAAAAGAAAGAAAGAAAGAAAGAAAGAAAGAAAGAAAGAAAGAAAGAAAGAAAGAAAGAAAGAAAGAAAGCGATATATGAGAGAAAAAGGAAAAAAACAATTATTTTTTTAAGAAAGAAAGAAAGAAAGGAATGAATAGAAATGAACAGAAAAGGAAAAGAAAGAAAGAAAGAGAGAGAGAGAGAGAGAGAGAAATGAATAGAAAAAGAAAAGAAAGAAAGAAAGAAAGAAAGAAAGAAATGAATAAAAAAGGGAAAGAAAGAAAGAAAGAAAGAAAGAAAGAAAGAAAGCGATATATGAGAGAAAAAGGAAAAAAACAGAATTATTTTTTTAAGAAAGAAAGAAAGAAATGAATAAAAAAGGGAAAGAAAGAAAGAAAGAAAGAAAGAAAGAAAGAAAGAAAGAAAGAGAAATGAATAGAAAAAGAAAAGAAAGAAAGAAAGAAAGAAAGAAATGAATAAAAAGGGGAAAGAAAGAAAGAAAGAAAGAAAGAAAGAAAGAAAGAAAGAAATGAATAAAAAAGGGAAAGAAAGAAAGAAAGAAAGAAAGAAAGAAAGAAAGAAAGAAAGAGAAATGAATAGAAAAAGAAAAGAAAGAAAGAAAGAAAGAAAGAAATGAATAAAAAGGGGAAAGAAAGAAAGAAAGAAAGTAAGAAAGAAAGAAAATCAACGAAAAGTAAAATGTACAAAGAATCAAAACAAGAAAAAAAGGAAAGAATAAAGAAAATTAAGAAATTAAAAATCTACAGAAGTCAAGAGATAGACAAAGATAGAAAAAAATCAACAAAGAAAAATACTGAAAAAAGAACTAAATAAGAAAGAAAAAAAAAGGGAAGACAATAAGAACAAAGAGGGCCAATGATCGACTGGGGAGAAGTATAAAATTCAAAACAGAATGAAAGAAAAGTAAATTTTTCAAACGAGAACCAGGCGGGGAGAGGATAGCGGCGAGGAGGGAGGGGCAGTGGTGTCTGGTGATAGGCATTGGACTCTAGGTGTTACAGAAGGTGGAGTGTGATGGATGCGATCTTGCTGTCGTCAAAAGGAGAAAAAAAAAATAACGCCATGAGGGGAGGGCAGTGCGTCAGCCTGCAAAATGAAAGACCAGGAAAGAAGAAGAATCAGTAAGAAACGCGGGAAGGACAGGCAATGCAGTTTCATGTAATTATCTGTTCGGCGACATTGTCGAATACATAGAAGCTTATTTATAGATACTACATGTAATATAACTATCTCTCCCTTTCACTCACTCTCTCTCTCTCTCTCTCTCTTTCACTCTCACTCTTTCTCACCCTCTCTCTCTCTCACCCTCTCTCTTTCTCTCACCCTCTCTCACTCTTTCTTTTTCTCTCTCCCAATATATATATATAAATATATATATATGGTGAGCCATAAGTTGGCGGACAGTAAATGATAATGTTTATTGGACCTACTATCCACCTACTTTCGACTCATCCTTTTTATTAGGCTGAAGCTATGCCCCTTAGTTAAATTTTGATTTGAAATTTTCACTCTATAAATCTTCCTCAATATGATTAATTACAATATTGGCAAAGAAGAATACTATGTTGAAAAATAGATATTTGTTATTCCAAACTAGTGTTGTTTTTTTTTTTGTTTGGTTTAGATTTTTATAAGGGGGGAGGGGGGGTCTTGGTTTTTGTTTTGTTTTTACTTTCATTAACCTTTGGATTCATTGATCTATCTAAAAGTACAGTTGCATCTCTTATTACGTGTATCAGATGCACTTTAACACTCAGGCTGAAGAATATTTTGCTGAATTTTTTTATGTCAATTACTTCAGTGGAATTTAACAGGTTTGAATTCGGTGTTTTCCTTCTCCTAGTCCGGTTGTCATACGAAGATTAAAGAGCCCAGTTATACTTAGTGGGAATATAACTGGATTCATGACTTTTTACAAGGGTATCAGCGTCATGTTAAAAGCAAACAACCTCGTCCACGATTTGAACTCTGAGCACCATGTCCATTTCCAGGGACGGTAACCATTACACCATGGACACACACACACACACACACACACACACACACACACACACACACACGTAGATAAATACACGCATACACACATGGTTTCGTTTCGTTTGGTTTGTTCTGATTTCTTTGTATTAATGACATATCAACTTTCATGGGTTATTTGATACTAAAGCCACTCTCTCTCTCTCTCTCTCTCTCTAACACACACACGCACACACACACACACACACACACACACACACATGCACACAAACACACACGCACACATATACACCTTGGAAAAACTATGAATCCAACTATTCCCCCTCCAACTATGGGTAAATAGTGGGGCAGACTGGTTTCTTTAACCTTGGCATGGCAATCAGTTGAAGAGTAGGAAAAGTCTGAATCCAAAATTGTTAAACTCCGCTTTAAACTTGACTCAGTTCGTGCGGAGGACACACACAGACTCACACACAAGTAAAGTTAGCCGACCGTAGTTGAGGGCAACCCGAAGACTCCCTTTTCAGTAGCTACTACACCAAGATATAGGGGGTGCTTTTAATTTCCTTGGATTGCGCCACTTTACCCTTAATACGTACCTTATAAAGCTTAGTATTAAGCAAGGAGATGTCAGGCATCCTTTTTTGAGTCTTTGGTACGATTCGACGCGGGATTGAACCCTGATCTCCCAGGCCATTGGCGAACACTCTCCCCAGTATATGTATATATATAACCAGGTTTCGATCCCAGGTTCGGGAATCTAGCCTGTCTAGCTACACTGAAGAGTTAGAATTTTTCGCTAAAACCTTTCCAAATCTGTAAAATATTTCGACCCGTCCGAATAAGTTAAATTCAACGGACTTCATGAAGTAATAATTATTTGTTTGCACATAGTTATATGGTTTCAAGAAACTAAAAATGACTCTAATTAATCAGTGAGAGCTTCAAATAACTCTTATTGATACGAATAATTTACAGATATACGGTATCAGGTATTCCCATCTAATACAAATGATTTTAAACATGTCTACTTGATCCATTGATAGGACCTTAATAGGTATCATTAAACCAGTTTAGAGTTAACCAGGGAATAATGGCAAGGAAGAGGTACTCCACAATTCGTAGGTCTCCAGAACAGGACCCTTATCGTCAGATGCAGTTTAGTATCATACCTTGGGTATACTTATACTTACCTGACAGGGCCACCTTCGGGTAGGAGTGAAGAATCATTAACAGCATAGTACTAGACCTCAGGTTCCAGTTCAAGCTATGAGCAGGAATACGTGCTGGACTCACATAGGACTTAGTGAGTCCAAATTCTAGCAGGGTCATCACCCTCACATTACGCCAAGAGAGCTTAAGACCAGCATACTCCAGCAGGGCTTTATTTGTCTCTGCCTCCCACCAGACAGGACTTGACACAAGGTCAATGACTCGAAGTTGGTTATAGTGGGGATTTAGGGGAGGGGAAGGTTGGGCACAAGCCGAAACTCGAGCCCTGCTGGACTATGCCGGTCATCGGTCCACTTAGTGCAATGTAGACCTGATGAGCCTAGTTGGACTTGGACACCAATCTGGGTCCAGGCGCGTATGCCTGATTATAGCTTACACTAAACAGCAAGGTCCAGTGCTATACAAGGGTGACAAAGATGTCAGTGATGCAGCTCTCCCACCCGAAGGTGGCCCAGCCGAAGCAGGCTTAATCCAGTGGAGCACGTGTAGTGATTCGTGCCCAACTTCCCTTCCCCAAAACCCTTTCTATAAAAGAAAATACCTTGTGTCAAATCCTGTGTGGTGGGAGGCAGCGATAAATATTTCATACGTTGGGCACTTCTATTTTGAAGATTGGGTTTTAGCTCTTTTTAGAGGACATAGCGTATTCTAAGTCACACTGACAGGCTAATCTTTTATGTATTGTTTGATGATGATGGTGATGCAAAACATTCCATATGAACGTAGAAGGGTTTGTTGATCGTTCTTCGTTAGTCTATAAATCCTTCAGTTTTTATATTAGCATAAAGAAACCAAACATCAAAGATTGGTTCACAAATATTCTTTTGGACGAATAATTGGAAATTTAAAAAAAACCTTTAATTATGCGGAATTATTTTTACTTATTTGGGTAAGAAAATTAATTTCATTTCGTTTATCTAAAGTTAATTGAAATGTTTTTTCTTGGATAACATTAACGTTTTTATAAACGTAAAAAAATGGCACGGTGATAATTATGGGTTGAGTTGGTTCGGTTTTATAACATATCCATATTTACCAACCCCTCTGCAGGATATGACACAAGATCAATTTTTATGCAGGGTTTAGCAGGTTTGAATTCAGAGTTTTCTTTCTCCTAGACTAGTTGCCTCACCAAGGCTTAAGAACCTAGTCTGTCCTACTATTTACCCATAGCTGGAGGGAGAATAATTGGATTCATACCTTTCCCAAGGGTATTAGTGCTATGCGAAATGCAATCAGTCACGTCCAGGATTTGAAATCGTGTTGCCGTGTCCATTTCCTATGACGATAACCATTACACCACGGGCACCTCCATAGTATAAAACTGTCTAAGTAAATCTGGAAGTATACAGTAAAGAATGGTAGAAATGTAGTGTGGAGGCGATCGCGGAGTAACGACCATTGTCATTGAAAAGTGGGCTCGGTAAGCCGAATTTAAATTCTGAACGAGTTTGTTTGCATTTCACATAGCGCAAAAACCCATGATATGAATTCAACTATTCTTCGTTCATGTAAACTGGATTCTTTAACAGTATAAGAACAGGTTCTAGGAGATTGAAATAGCAGTCCCGAAAAGAAATCTGCTCCATCATGTTATCCGTTCCCAAGACACGCAACTTGCGAAACGCCACTTCGACCAAACCAGGTCACAGAACAATCCTAGATTGCTTATCTTCCACTTAGTCTCTAATCTTATCAATCTGATTTTATATGTATTATGACTGTTCTTTTAGATATATGCCTGCTAATTGATATTGTGCCTTTTTTAGTTTTAGGGCATTTGTGTTTGTTGGGTTCTTATGGGATATTTGTGGTAATTGTTAAATATTCCTATTTTCATTTACATAGTTTCCATGTGGTAAAGTTTGGTATTGATTAATACTTATCCGTTTTGATGATACAATATTCCGCTAAAAATAACAAAATGCTGGTGACTTTGCTCCTGAAAAAAAAAAAACATTTTATAAAAAGTTGCGATGGGCATACTTATTCATGTGTTATTTTCAATCATACATCCTTGATGCATCAAGGAGGTCTTCAGTGATGCACTGTCTTCATCGCCGATTTCGGGTTTTTTGCATCATATCGACTCCGACAGAAACCCCGGCATGGCTCTAGAAGAGCCAAGCCGCCTCCTTGATCGCGACGTGCTACGCTCGTACCTCTACCAAAGCAAAAACAATAAGGCCGGACTTCGGCCGTTCTTATAGACATCTGTCTTTCAGTAACAGCCAATGAAAAACTGGGCATTTCACACTCCTCTACTATATATAATACCATCTTTACCTCATCCGGTTTCGGTTGACTACTTCCGGATTCGGTACCAAGGTAAGATGGTATTTTTAATACTCGTCCACGTCCATGATTTACACTTTAACAAGACTTACACATATCCCACCCCAAATCTATCCTATACTAATACTTCCAAACTAACATGAAATAAGCCCCTACTCTAACTATTCAGTCAGTCTTTAACTCTTACCTTATACCCTTATTCGAAGTCAAAAAAAAAAAAAAAAAAAAGGAAAAACTCCCATTTATTTGGCTCACGAACTCATTTGCTACAGATAAACTCATACTTATTTGCCGAGATCTCCGTCCCCGAAGAAGGTAGTAAAAAGTAATTTAAAGGAGCGTGCAATGACTTTCAAAAACATTATAAATTGACTTCAGAGGAAAAATATTGGTTTATAAATATTCCGGATCTTGAAAATCTGCTGAATAAATGATCCGAATACGTAGGTAAACGTCACAATTAATGTAAATATTTTCACCCAGTAATTTGGCACCATATTGAGTCACGTGACTTAATTAGTTAACCATGCAAGTGTCACGTCCCTTGAATATTGTTTCGAGAACAGATATTTATGTAGTTAAATTTCAACGGACGTGTCGATACATACGCATCTAAAAACTGGCCACGTGAACATGAGAGATTTTAATTTTTGTTATTATTTTGATTATATATATATATATATATATATATCCTTCGTTAGCCATGTGTCGATGTCTTTTTCGGTTGATGAGACGCTGCTTCCTAGGTAGGTGAATTTGTCTACCAGTTTCAGACCTGACCGAGAAAATGATAATCAGTTTCTTCCAGACAGCGGTCGTGTCGATACTGCTATATGGATGCACTACTTGGACGCTAACTAAACGGCTGGAGAAGAAGCTAGACGGCAATTACATAAGAATGTTGCGAGCAATATTGAACAAGTCCTGGAGGCAACACCCCACAAGGCACCAACTATACGGCCACCTGCCTCCTATCAAGAAAATTATCCAAACTAGACGAACCAGACACGCAGGACACTGCTGGAGAAGCAAGGAAGAGCTCATAAGTGATGTACTCCTATGGACACCCGCATATGGCCAAGCAAAAGCAGGACGACCAGCTCGAACATACATACAGCAGCTATGTGAGGATACGAGATGTAGCCCTGAAGACCTGCCAGAGGCGATGAACGATAGGGAGAAGTGGCGAGAGAGGATCAGGGATATCTGTGCTAGCTACACGACATGATATATATATATATATATATATATATATATATATATATATATATGTGTGTGGTATTGTTGTATTTTGTATTATATATATTGGCATAGTGGGTAAAGTGTTCGCCAATGGTCTTGGCGATGGGTGTGTTCCATAAATTCAACTATATATATATATATATATATATACGAGGTGCATACGATAAGTTTCCAGACTTTTTTCGTATGGGCACTTTTATTGATAGTACACACATATGAAACTTTAGTCCCCCTCCTAGTAATCTCCTCCGGCTGCAATGCACTTGTTGTACCGTTCCAACAACTTGAAGTCCCCATGGAAGTCCTCTTGTGTGAGCATGTCAATGACCTTCGTCAAAGCCTCTTTCATCTCCTCAATTGTCTCTTAACAACAGTCTCTGAGTTTAGGGAATAAGCAAAAGTCACAGGGAGCAAGGTCTTGACTATAGGGAGGCTGAGGTACTCTCTTGATGCCCATCTTGCTCAAATAGTCTGTAACAAGGATGGAGTTGTCGACTGGTGCATTGCCCTGGTGGAAATGCCACTGGCCCGATTTAAAGAGTGCTAGCTTCTTCCCGAGGAATCTCTTCCGGAACTCCCTTAAAACCTCAACATAATAACCCTAAACCTAACCCTTTGGCCAATTAACTCAGGTGTTCTGACTTCCTTACTCCTCCCACACTTTTCATCATCCCTAACAGACTCCCTGCCTTCCTTGAATCTCTTATCCCACTCAAAAACTGATGCACGATTCATGCAAGATGGTCGAAAAGCAGTCTGGAGCATTCCATATGTTTCTTTTGCATTTTTTCCAAGTTTAAACAGAATTCTATTGCATATCATTCTTCTAAAGTGTCTTCACGTCCAGATTGCATTTTTTAAATTTATCAGCTGTGACAATCAGGCTTTAGTAGGATGTATTCTAATTGCTGCTGTAGCTGTTCATTTGAACCTGAAATCATAAAAATTGGTCAGTCATCTCATAAGATGTATAGCAATAACATAGTGAATTTTCAAGAGTCTACGACAATTTTAATTGCTTGTACGAAAAAAGTCTGGAAACTTATCGTATGCACCTCGTAAATATATATTTCGTGATTTGGTCTCTAGTTCTATGGTGATGGTTAGATTGGGAGGAAACAAACCTTCGATGTGAATGGAGGATGTTGAAGCAAAGATACTTGGAGAGTCCTGTTCTTAAATAAACGAAGAAGCATGTAATGTTGCCGGCCATTTCTTCCTGATTCCACAACCTCAGAGACAGAACGGTTTGGTTTGGATTGGTCTGGTTTCTTTGTTTAATGGCACAACAACTTTCATGGGTTATTTGATGCCAAATCCATCATTGTAACAGTATAATAGTCGTGCTATAAATGTACCATAGCAATATACGTGGATATGCGAAATGTACATGGGACATTCATTACATATATAACATAGAAAATAGGAATCTCGAAATTCGAAAAACACGTGACGACTTCTTTGTTCAGGTACGAAACCTTTTATTACCTTTGAGTTTAAAGGTTTTTCGAGGAGAGAGGCACAATCTTTCTATTCTGGCTTTTTCCTATGCAACCGCCACAAAGGTTTCCGCGAGCAAGCGAAAACAAGCCGTCTTCCCCGAGGCAGGTCTCATCTCAACTCCCTGACTTTTTAAAAATCTCCCCAAATCCTCCGCGCGCTTCTGGTGCGTGACGTCATTCTCACTCGCAACCCTCCGTTTCCCATCTCGGGCTATTGTGACATCTCTGAGTGACACGTCCGCTCTGCGCGCGCGTAAACACATGTTAATGTTGCACCTAAGTAACCCTCGAGCTGAGCCGAAAGGTTCTCAGCCTAACTAAGCCCAAAAGCATAAACCAAATCCCTCGGCCATTATATTACATAAAAATCATAGCTTAAGAGATAAGTGAGTTCATACCTTTCCCAACAGTATTAATTCCAAAGGAAACGTAACCCTAACCCTAATCCTATGATGTCACGGTCCAGTACGTCAGCTACTACACCACGGGGACTCTCCCTTGAGACTAAACGGAGAAAGAATAAACAACGTAGATCCTAAACGCTAAACGTTGAGGTGTGATTTCGTGTATTTTTCACTCCAACCAACGAATAATCTTCGTTGACTTTGGAGTATCTAGGACTATGCTACATGATACCTTAAAATCAAGATAGCTACGATATCTTGAAAGTGTTTTTTTTTTTTTTCTGGTTTCAAATTCCACTACCTCAAGGTAAGATTCGAACGATTAAAAAATTACAGAAAACTAAACAATGCAAAGAAATGAATACTTTAGTTAGGCTAGCACAGTTTCATTTTTGTGCTATTGAACTCATCATCTAAGAACTAAGTTTAAGTTCAGAAAAAAAAACACATAAGAATTCACGTCTTTAATATTCAAACATTCTTTTTCACACTTTATATATATATATATATTTATATATATATATATATATATATATATATATATATATATATATATATATAAGTAAATAATGGATTGTAATCTGACAATATGTTGAGAAAAATTGATAACAAGGTAATCCAAGTGGAAATTTTCCCCAAGGTTTTTGTATTTTGCATTTTTAAACATCCATCGTTGACTTAACATCGTTAATATCACCCTTCATGGACCTGATGATGGTTTAATAGAAACGAAACGCTATAGTGTCGACTTCTCAATAAACCTCTCCTTTCACTTGGATTACCTTGTTATCAATTTTTATCTACGTATATATATATAAATATATATATTTACTAATCTACTATCTACCAGCATTTACGGTTACCAGAAAAAAAGAAAAAAAACGCCAGGAACAAAAGATAAAACTATCTCGAATCACCGCCCGGGGGAAAAAGAAAAAATATCATAGGACAAAAAGAAAGAAAAGGCCAACCCCGTCACACCAGTTGAAAAAAAAAAGAGATATGCCGTCAGTTGTTCAAAAGAAAACTAAAACCCACCGTAAACGCTGTAATGCCACAATTACAAGAGTGCTCTCCACGAGTGGAGCCAATTACAAAATTAACTTAAATCGCGAGTCGGAATTCTCCTACTAAAGTTTCACCTTAACGGATCATCAGGGAGTCTCATACCGACCCTCGGTATGAGAATTCCTGATGATCCCTTAAGGTGAAACTTTAGTAGGAGAATTCCGACTCACGATTTAAGTTAATTTTATATATATATATATATATAATAATTTTATATAATTTATTTTTTATTCTTTACAAATACGTTCACCGTCGACAGAAAGATTATTGGGAAAAAGAAGTTTTTAAGGGGTAAAGTTTTTAAACAGTTTATAAAGGAGTTGATATGCTAAAAGAGAAATGATGGTTTGGTTTGGTTTGTTTTAATGGCATATCAACCATTTTAGGTTATTTTAATGTCAAGCCCTCTTTATATATATATATATATATATATATATATATATATATATATATATGATTTTTAAACACGTTTTGTAGATAAAATTCTAAAATGTATCTGAGCTCTTTTTTTGCACACAGTTAAATTGCGCTATATAAAAGTCACAATTTAACATCAGTCATTTGTTTGCGTTCATAGTTTTTTTTTTCATTTGATCCATAGAAAAGACCCTATCAGGTGGTACCACTCCGGGTCAGAGTGAACCTTGGCACAATGGCAATGAATGGATACTCAACATTCCCCAAATCTCAAAGGCTGGAGTCTCGCCATCGGATTGTTTAATTTCATATCCAGCACATTCGCAGGGTGGGGGAAATTCTTCGGAATCCATAAGAGAAAGTTACGTATGTGTTCGCCCTTCTTCTCTAGCAGTGTACCGCTGGTGTAGTTCGTTCTATTTTGATAATTTGTGAGATTGGAGGTAGGTAGCCGTACAACTTCTATTTTGCTCTGTTTCAAGGATTTGTTCGGAACAACACGACGCATTTCTCTGGAGTTGCCATCTAGCTTTTTTCTACAAGTATTCCGTTAGTGTCCATGTGGTTTATTCCTACTGCAATTCTGACAGCCATTGGTCGGATGAAATCCCTTTTTATTTCACCAGACACATCCGATTTCCATATGTTTGATAACCAACAGTAGTAGTCCATTCTTTAATAGGTGTATGTTGACATCACTTTCAGTAGATGAAATGTTGCTGCCGATGTATGCAAAATGGTCAAATCAATTTAGAGATTGGTTGGTTGGTTGGTTGGTTGATTTTTATGGCATATCAACCTTTGTAGGGTATTTAATGCCAAACCCATTTTAAATCAAATAATCAGTTCTATATAAAACAATTCATTTTAGCATGAGTACACAACTAAATTGTCAAAAACATTTCTATTTCAAGCTATTCAGTTTAGTCAAACAGTTTTAATTCAGCTAACTTAGTTTAGTATAAGTATACATTTTGTTTACACACAGTTAAATGTCAAAACAGTTATATATAAAACAATTCAGTTTAGCCTAAGTACAGTTTCAATGTCAAAAATAGTTCCATCTCAAACAATACAGTTTGGCATAAGTACGCAGTTTAAATGTAAGTACACAGTTTAATTGCCAAAAACATTTCTATTTCAAGCTATTCCGTTTAGTCAAAAGTTCTAATTCAAACAATTCATTTTAGCATAACAACGCTGTTTAGTTCTATTTAACCCATAGATTGGGCCCTATCAAGTTCTACCATTCCGGGCCAAAGTGGATCTGGGAGCGATGGCAATGATGGGGTACTCTGCATTCCCCAAAGCCCCAGCATCACTGAAACCTCACCAACAGATTGTTTTGTGTCATAAACAGGACACTCATAGAGGTTGGGCATGTGTATTAGCGAGAAGCACTAGATTATCTGCGTAGTCTATGACTGCTATAGTGTTGTATAGCCGTAATACAACTACACGTATACAAATATATGTGGAAACATAGTCAACAATAATGACGACTTCAATGAATGAACGAACACACTTCTTTATAAAAATATATCTCTCACAATTTATTCTCGAAAGGGTTGATGTTGGTTGTGTGAAAAATCAGGAAAAATGGTGCGTCTTATCGACAAATAATCACAGACTTGATCTTTTTTTTTTCTATTCATGAAAATATTGTGTTGTATAGCCGTAATACAAATATAAGCTGAAACATAATCAAAAATAATATACGAACTTCAATGATTGAACCAACACACTTCTTTATATAAATATATCTCTCACAATTTATTCTCGAAAGGGTTGATGTTGGTTGTGGGTGAGAGGTGAGTTGGAGCCGGGGACAGACTGCTACATATTGACCCAAGTTCTTCTGACCATAGCAAAACTTCTTTCTCATCTTGGTTGGGGTTGCTGAACCGTGGGTGACTATGGGCCCAAGCCCTCTGTCTGCTGCCGACTCTCACTTCGGCATCTTGTCCCCAACTGACTCCAACTGGCTCGAACCGCCTCGGGCACCTGGTTATATAATTGTTTGGCGTCAAACTGCTTCCGCTGTTCTTCCGCTTATTTACACAAGTGCATCTCTTGATTGACGACTTGGTCAAGGGTCAATATGTTACAATATTTTCTGCACGTTATCCACTGATTCTTGCCTTTTTTAGTTTGAAATAATTTTGTTTTATTTGATCTGTTGACGTGCTTATATTATAATCTGGGCAGATTCTAAACATATAGAGCATCTATGGATTTCCTTGCAAGACTCCTGCGAAAATATCGAAGAAGTCAGTGTCGCCATGAGGTGAGCGTACCATTGCTTTCGTATGTTTTGTAAAGCATCCTTATACCGGTAACTGTTTCTATGGGGAGAT
>OY757939.1:47007881-47037881 GCA_963585895.1 Sepioteuthis lessoniana
GCTCTGTTCAGATCCCAGCTTGAAGCATCTCGCGTGTCGAGCCACACTGATGACTTGTGATACAATGAAACAGTCTTTCTGTGGATGACTAGAAATATAGAATAAATTGCTCAGAATCAGTGATAGAGGAAATATATCTATGTTTGGACAACGGAGATAAGGACTTTATATCTACTTTATCGCGATGTATATATATATATATATATATACCCATTATTATGATAACACTTGCATAGCGGCCGGACACTGTAGCTTGGTCCAATTCAAAGAAGAGTGTCCTCCTCATAGAATTGACTGTCCCCTGGGAAGAAAACCGGGAGGAAGCACACGAGCGGAAGAAAAACCGCTACGAGACACTACGTCCCGACTGTGTGGAAAAGGGTAGGATATGCCAAGTGATTCCTATTGAGGTTGGTTGTCGTGGTTTTATAGGACACTCAGTCATTTCGTTTCTTTCAAAAATAGGAATCACTTGTCGCAGTTTGAAAGTTGCCTCAGATCGTCTTCAGACCACGGCGCAATATGCATCAAGTTGGATTTGGTCGAAAGCGAGAAGTTTTTCGCATGAAGGAAATACACGCGGAACCACCATTCCCGTGTGATTACGTAAGAAACGATTACTGTAAACGCGTAATAATATCAACCGCCAAAAGTAAACGCGTTTTTTTTATCACAAACTGCACACTAGCAATGAAAATTAACGTCCAATGTAGTCACTGGTCTTAATTGATCTGGCGTATATATATATATATATATATATAATTCTCTTAATACCCTGTCCGGTGACAAAAGCTGCTTGGTAGCGCCAGGAGTGGCAGTACCCCCTTGAGCTACCCAAACTGTGTTATCACCCCTGGTTGGAAGCTGATGAGGACATGGTATCGCACGTGTTTTCACACGTTGTATGATGAAAAAAAATACCCATTATTATAACACTTGCATAGGAAGCATTTTGCAATCAGCAACCCAGTCTTATATTTATTTAATAAGAAATTCAGTCATTATGGGAATATTTATCTTTATTTGTATATATTATCATTAATATGTCGTTAAAATCAAGCTAATTTTTATATGTATGTTAATATGATTATAATTTTACAAGTCCATAAATGGGGGCAAACTGGCTCAGACTGGGTTTGGATGAAGCGAGTTCGAACTCTAGTCGCGCTATTACATTCACTTTCGGACCTTTGGGGAACGTTTGAATCCCTTATCTGCATAGCTATTAGTTGAATAGTACCATGACAGTTTGTCTACAAGAATGCCTGCGGCATTAACTAATCTACGAGCGTTATTATACCATTAAACAAAAGAGCCAAACCAAAACAATATTTTAAACAATTTTGTCATATCAGAATGGAGTATACATACCCATAAAAGTCTTCCAGCTACATAAAAGTCATAATGACTTTTACATAGCTAGAAAACTTTTATGGGTATGGATACTCCATTCTGATCCACGAAAGAAGTCCAGGGTGGGGGGGGGCAACATTTTAGTTATAAGTAAAGTAAAGTTGGCGACCATAGTAAAGGGTAACCCGAAGGCTCCCTTTTCGATAGCTACTACACCAATGTGTAGGGGAGGGCGCTACTCCTTCCCTGGATTTTAGTTATTGTAAGATCCTAATAAAAATGAGTCAATCAATAAATAAAATAAATGATGCCTTCATTTGACACTAATAATGCGAACATCTAAAATAAGATTATGATAATATGAATATTAACAGACTGACAACACGATGGACAACAGAATGACAATAACTAGGAAACAAAAATGGAAAAAAAAACAACTCCATGGACGTTTTAAACGACTAATAAACAACACCTCACATGAGAAAATCGGAACCCTGCTAAGAAAAGGAAACTTTGAATGAGAAACAGAGTTTCTCCTAATAGCAGCACAGGACAACGCCATATGAACCACTCATATCAAAGCGAGAATAGATAAGACGCAACAAAATAGTAAATATAGGCTGTGTGGTGATAGACGAAACCATCAATCACATAATAAGCGAATGCAGCAAATTAACACAGGAGTATAAGACTAGACACGACTGGGTGGGCAAGGTGATCTACTGGGAGATGTGCAAGAAATTTAAATTTGACGATACGAACAAATGCACCTGTCCTAGAAAATGACACACATAAACTCCTATGGGACTTTAACATACACACGGATCACCTAATCTCGGCCAGAAAACTAGACCTTTTAATAATCTACGACAACAAAAAAAAAGAAGTAGCAAGATTATGGACCACAGAATAAAACTGAAAGAATGTGAAAAGAAGGATAAGTACCTCGACCTTGCAAGGGAATTGAAAAATCTATGGAACATGAAGGTGACAATTATACTAATTGTGATTGGTGCTTTCGGTACAGTAACTAAAGGATTATTAAAGGGACTGGAGGATTTGGAAGTTGGCGGACGAGTGGAGATCATCCAAACAGCATTATTGTGAACGTCCAGAATACTGAGAACAGTTCTGGAGACTTGAGGAGACTTGCTGTCACCCAAACTCCATTTAAAGACCATCAACTAAAAATAATGTGAAAAACTCTAATGAGTGAATAATAAGAAGTCAACAAAAAAAAAAAAAGAGAACCTGCTGAAGAGTTGACTTTGAGGTTCCGGCTGACTACACGGGAAAGTTGAAAGAAAGCGAAAACAAAGATAGTTATTTGGACCTTCCAAGAAAAATGGAAAAAAAACAAACTATGGAACATGTAAGTGACGATTGTTATATTGTCATATATAAATTCATGCAGAATGAATCGCAACGACACAACGATAAAGGACGAGTGAAGACTTCTTTAGAAAATATATACTTCTCACTTTATTGTAAGGGTTCGAAAAGGGTTACTCAGGGTTTCACTGTGAGAGGGAGTTGGAGACCGAACAGAACTGCAATATATTGACCCCCACTCTTATGGCCGTCAGCGTTGTGTCTTTCTCGTTCTCCAGGGTTGCTCAACCGGAGGCCCAGCGGCCCAGCTCTCTACTGAGTGATGGCTTTCTTTACTGCATCTTATCAGCAACTTCTCTGGACCCCAACTCAATCAGGAGCCCGAGGGCCCCTTCGGCCTGGTGTGGCTTTCCCTACTACATCTCGTCTCTTACTCCAACTGTCTAACTTCTTGTCTTGACTGAGTTATATAATAGTTCAACGCCACCTCAATCGCCCACTCAATCCTTGGAATGGCATGTTTGATCGTCATCAAGCGGGAATAACTGTCATGCAGTTCACAGGTCACTCTCTTCCGGTGCATCAGTCTATGAATGTGCCATAGGATTTTTTTTTACCTTGTCCCATTTCATCAGCCAAATTCCGCCTACGCGATTTCTTTCGATTACTGGCCATTGGGATGTGTCACTTCCTTCCGGTGCATCACTTTGGAATGGCATATTTGCTCGGGTCGAAGGTCAAAATACAACACGATGATACCAACTACAATTGGTACGTTCGGTAGTGTCACCAAAAGATTGGTACAGGGATTGGAGGACTTTGAAATATTAGAACGAATGGAGACCATCCAAACGACAGCATGATTAACATCGGCTGTAATACTGAGAATAATCCTTGAAACTTGAGGAGACGTACTGTCACTCAGACTCCAGGGGAAAACTATCAGCTTACACTAGTGTGAAAAACTGAGTAATGAGTAAAATAGTGATAATAATAATAATGGTATATGCGCAACCTAGCAGCTATCCCAGGAAATGACACGTAAACTCCTACGGGACTTTGAAGTACAGACGGACCACCAGACCTTATAGTAATCAACAAAAAAAAAAAAAGAGAACTTGGAAAATAGTCGACTTTGCTGTCCCGGCTGACCACAGAATAAAACTGAGAGAATATGAAAAGAAGGATAAGTACCTCGACTTTGCTAGAGAATTGAAAAAACTGTGGAACATGATGGTGACAATTATACCAATTGTGATTGGCGCTTTTGGCACGGTAACTAAAGGATTATTAAAGGGACTGGAGGATTTGGAAGTTGGCGGACGAGTGGAGACCATCCAAAATACAACATTATTGAGAACGGTCAGAATACTGAAAAGAGTCCAGGAGACTTGAGGAGACTTGCTGTTACTCAAACTTCAGTGAAAGACCACCGGCTAACACTGATGTGAAAAGCTCTAATGAGTGAATAATAATAATAATAATAATAATAATAATAATATATGCGCAACCCAGCACCTATCCTAGAAAATGACACATAAACTCCTACGGGACTCTGACGTACAGACGGATCACCAGAAGACCAGACCTTATAGTAATCAACAAAAAAAAAAGACAATTTGCAAAATTGTCGACATTGCTGTAAAGACTGACCACAGAATAAAACTGAAAGAATATGAAAAGAAGGATAAGTACCTCGACCTTGCTAGAGAATTGAAAAAACTGTGGAACATTAAGGTGACAATTATACCAATTGTGATTGGTGCTTTTGGTACAGTAACTAAAGGATTACTAAAATGACTGGAGGACTTGGAAGTTGGCGGACGAGTGGAGACAATCCAAACTACAGTATTATTGAGAACGTCCAGAATACTGAGAAGAGTCCAGGAGACTTGAGGAGACTTGCCGTCACTCAAACTCCAGTGAAATATCATCAGCTAACGCTAATGTGAAAAACTCCAACGGAGATAATAATAATAATAATAATAATAATAATAATAATCTTTTTTTTTGTTTTGTTTTATTTTGTTTTGTTTTGTTTTTTGTTTTTTTACTTTGCTGTCCCGGCAGACCACAGGATGAAACAGAAAGAAAGTGAAAAGAAGGATAAATACCTCGACCTTGCTAGGGAACTGAAAAAACTGTGGAACATGCAGGTGAAAATTATACCAATTGTAATAGGTGCGTTTGGAACAGTAACTAAGGGATTACTAAAGGGACTAGAGGACTTGGAGGTTGGCGGACGAGTGGAGACCATCCAAACGACAGCATTGTTGAGAACTGCCAGAATACTAAGAAGAGTCCTGGAGACTTGAGGAGACTTGCTGTCACTCAAACTTCAGTAAAAAACCATCGGCTTTCGCTGATGTGAAAAGCTCTAATGAGTGAATAATAATAATAATAATAATAATAATAATAATAATAATAATAATAATAATAATATGTAATTAACGGTGACTTCTTTAACTATTGCGGTAATTTAATTGTTTTTGCTATTTTATTTCCTCAAATATTTTTTATTCAATATTGATTAATCAGAAAAAATTATTCGTAATCGGTCTTTCCAATTCTATTTATTCAGATTATTTTTATATTTAATTTATTTTCTTTTAAAACTAAACGATATTCATTTATTTTTTCTTTATTCCTTCTTTATTTATTGGCTTCTTTCATTCATACGCTCTGTCTTTATTTCTTCTTTATTCATTTGTCACTTTCTTTCTTTCTTTCTTTCTCTCTTTCTTTCTTTCCTAATATATTATTTATTCTTTCTTTTTGTTTTTTCTTACTTTTTCTTTCTGATTTTGTATGTTCCTTTTTCATTTTTTTTCTTTGATACGTCTATATTTATTTATTTTTCTTTTTTCTGCATTCATCTTTCTTTTTTTTTCCTATGCTTTGTTTCTTCTTCTTCTTCTTCTTCTTCTTCTTCTTCTTCTTCTTCTTCTTCTTCTTTTTCTTCTTCTTCCCTTTCTTTCTTTCTTTCTTCATTTTCTTCCTTTCTTTTTTTCTTCGTTTTCTTTTCTGTTCCTTTTTCTTTTTTCTTTATCATTTCCTGTCTTTCTTTTTCTTTCATTCTTTCTTCCTTCCTTCATTTCTTTCTTTTTTTTCTAGACACTTATTTGCTTATTTATCTATTTTCTTTTTCATCTTTTCTTTTTTATTCTTTCCCTCTCTCTTCCTTTCAATATTTTTAATATATAATTCTTTCTTTCTTTTTGTATTCTATTTCGTTCTCCTTTTGCCTTCTGTCAATATATTTCATTTTTTCAGTTATTTTTCTTTCTTTCTTTCTTTCTTTCTTTCTTTCTTATTTGTTTATTATCTTCTTTCTTTCTTTCCTTCTATTTTCCTTTAAATATGTTCCTTCTTTTCGTCTTATTTGTTTCTTTGTTTCTTTCTTTTCTTACATATTTATTCATTTGTTTATTCATTCATTTATTTATTTGTTTGTTTATTTATTTCCTTCCTTTCTGAATTTCTTTTCTCTTTTTTCTTTCATTTTTTTTTTCTCTATTCCTTTCCTTCATTTTTTTCTTTATTTCCCTTTCTTTCTTTCTTTCTTTCTTTCTTTCTTTCTTTTATAAATTTCTTTCTTTCTTTATTTATTTATTTATTTCCCTTTATTTATATTTATTTATTTATTTCCCTTTCTTTATTTATTTCTTTATTTATTTATTTATTTATTTCCCTTTCTCTCTTTCTTTCTTTCTTTATTTATTTCCCTTTCTTTCTTTCTTTCTTTATTTATTTCCCTTTCTTTCTTTCTTTCTTTCTTTATTTATTTCCCTTTCTTTCTTTCTTTCTTTCCCTTTCTTTCTTTCTTTCTTTCTTTATTTATTTATTTATTTATTTCCCTTTCTTTCTTTCTTTCTTTCTTTCTTTGTTTATTTATTTATTTCCCTTTCTTTCTTTCTTTCTTTCTTTATTTATTTCCCTTTCTTTCTTTCTTTCTTTCTTTCTTTATTTATTTCCCTTTCTTTCTTTTTTTCTTTCTTTCCCTTTCTTTCTTTCTTTGTTTATTTATTTATTTCCCTTTCTTTCTTTCTTTCTTTCTTTCTTTGTTTATTTATTTATTTCCCTTTCTTTCTTTCTTTCTTTATTTATTTCCCTTTCTTTCTTTCTTTCTTTCTTTCTTTATTTATTTATTTCCCTTTCTTTCTTTCTTTCTTTCCTTTTCTTTCTTTCTTTCTTTCTTTATTTATTTCCCTTTCTTTCTTTCTTTCTTTCTTTCTTTCTTTCTTTCTTTCTTTGTTTATTTATTTATTTCCCTTTCTTTATTTATTTATTTATTTCCCTCTCTTTCTTTCTTTCTTTCTTTCTTTCTTCATACCATTTTTCATTTATAATTTTATCGTCGTCTGTTCCTCAGTTTCATTAATTTCCTTTTTTTCTTCAAATTAGAAATCCGCCATTTATGATTTTAGTATTTCATTAGGAGAATTTTTGTTTGTTTGTTTTTTGATCAACTTAAAATTTATAAATCTTTTTTGTACGATTTTGAATTACGGGTCATTGTTCTCAGTGGCCTGAAAATTCGGCATAAGAAGGTTATAGTCCTGAACGGCTTACCAAACTTACATAAACTACGGAAGAACATAATGGACTCGATTTACAATCAGTCATAAACTACAGGTGCTCCACACTTCACAGACTCATCTTATCAAATATGGCACAATGATTGATTCATTGATTGATTTTAGCGACATGTCAACCCGTCTTGGATTATTTTATGCCAAGAGATTTGGGAATCGACTTTTTGTTTAGTTTTATTTTGTTTTGCTTTTTGCATAATCTTATTGAATGCAAATAATTTTTTAACATATTTCTTTGACTCGTGGCCGGGACTCAAACTGGTACTGCCTCTCCCGGTCAGAGTTGACCTGGAAGTAGTGGTAATAAAACGATGCTCCACATTTTCCAGACTTTCAGAACTGGAGCCTGACCATCAGATGCAATTTAGTGTCATGTCATGAATACCCTTTTTTGGGGGGTGGGAAAACCCTGCAAGAGTTGTAGTCAGCATATTCTAAGCCCTATTAACAGGCCAAAAATCAGAAACAATTTTAGTTTTAATGGGCTATTCTGGTGCGACCGCAGACATTGAGAAATGCTTTCATTTTTAAGTTCAGTCACCAAAATGAGACCAAAAATAGTCAACAAACAAGATTTATTCTTTGATTATCATATATAAGTATCAAATCCAATTAAAGAAGTCGTCAGTAAGATTTGATTAGGTTTGTTTTATTTGTTTAAAAGAATGTCAACCCCTTGTGGGTTATTTAGTACCGAAATTTGTTTTTTTGTAAATGTTTGATTATAATCATGAAAGTATTTCAATGCTTTATTGCATTTTTTCTTACACATTTGTCTAAAATCATTACTTTATGCATAATTAAATAAAATCAAGTATTCCTAGATAATAAAAATAAAGTATACACAATTGTATTGCATCAAGTAATTCCATCTTAAACCGATAATTTCAAAGCATTTATATACTTTTGAATAACTAATAATTATCGTCAGTAAACGATCATCATCATCATCATGTCACGCTATCCGCACGGATATTCCTAAACCTCACTTTAGGAAAGGTATAAATCTATTTTTCTACTATTATCTGGGAGCATACAGTGGGACAAACTAGGTTCTTTCGCCTCGTCAAGGTAAATCAGTCTAGGAAAATGTCCGAATTCAAACCAGCTATCATCATCATCATCATCTTTTCGTGCCATCAGCACGGATATTCCTGACCCTCTCTCGCCACATCTCCCTATCGTCTATTGCTTTCGGCAGTTCCTCAGGGCTACATCCCGTATCGGCACAGAGCTGCTGTATGTAGGTTCGAACTGGACGACCTGCCTTTGCTCATCTATGTGATGGGGTCCACTGGAGTACATCACTCACGAGTCGTCCCCTACTTCTCTAGTAGTGTCCCGCGTGTCTGCTTCGTCTAACTAAGATAGTTTTCATTATGGGTGGTGACCGTATAGCTACTGCTTTGTAGGGTGCTGTATCTAGGACTTATTTAATATTGCTCGCAGCATTCTTGTGTAATTGCCGTCAAGCTTTTTCTCCATCCGTTAAGTCAGCGTCCATGTGGTGCATCCATGTGGCAGTATCGACACAATCGCTGCTTGGAAGAAACTGTGCTTCATTTTATCGGTCAGATATGACTTCCATATGACCGAAAGTCTATCGATAGCTGTCCATGTGGAAACAATTATAGCTTCAAGTAATTATTCTTAAAGTTTTACGTATTCTTATCCAATACTTACAAACAAATGGGACCCTATCAGGTACTCCCACATCCGTTCAGAGTGGACCTGGGAGTAATGCCAATCAAAGGTTACACTTCACACCAAAGATATTGTGACCAGAGATCCTGAATGAGGTTGTTTGCATTTCACAGGGCCCTAGTACTCTTGGGAAGGTATGCATTGAACTATTCTTTCTCCAGTGATGGATAAATAATAGGAAATACTGGGCTCTTTAACCTTGGTCTCGTAACCGACCAAGAAGAAGAAAAACTCTGAATTCAAACCTGTCGTTCCCTGCTTAAAAATCGATCTTGTGTCGTACCCTGCTCGTGTCCAAGGGGTTGGGTAAATATATATTCTCCGTACTTCACAGAACTGTAGAACTGGAGCCACACCACCAGTTTAGCGTCATACAGAAGATATCTCTGATGGAGGATCCTGTTCCTTTACAGTGGATACAGTCGATGTGTTCTAACCCCAACTGACTGGATGGCCTTCAATTATGTTGTAGGAAAATATGACATAATAAAAGGTATTACTTTAGGAACAACTCTTTACGATATCACTTGTTTTTCTGAATAGCTTTTAGACTATTTTCCTTTTAAAAAAGTACGAAATCCCTGATACCTCCCCCACCATCTATGGGTCAAATGTTACCACTACTGTTTTCAGCAAGGATGGTTTTGGCATTAAATTACCAACAAAATATATTAAAACAAAATTAATAACAAAATATATCAAAACAGATATTAATATATCAAAACAAAATTATCAACAAAATATATTAAAACAAATATTAATATATTGAAACAAAATTATCAACAAAATATTATTAAAACAAATATATATATATATATATATATATATATAGCCGATAGGGTATTAAAAATGTAAACAAACGGACGCTGCTGCTATTGCTATCATCGGTACCTTAAAAATTCCCTTAGCTAACGTTGTCCGCTTGTTGGTCGAGTGGTCTGAGACTTAGTCTAACGTAAAGTTGGAACGAAAGATTTTCGTTCTCTGCCTGATGATTGGCATTTAAAAGACATCATGAAACCTGTAGTCGCAGACAAGCTTCCATGATATTAGATATATATTTAAAAAAAACTAGTATATATTTACTTATTATTTTGACATAATAGCTCTACCTCAGATATTGAGCACTCTCCAAGTTATATATCTCTTTGCATATCAACGACATTAAATTAACAGAAAATTGAAAACATGCGTGAAACCACCAGTATGAATGCAGTCAATGAATACTTTAAGATAATACCAGTATTAACAGACTACTCATTACTCCAAATAAAAGAAAAACGTCATAGACTTAAACCAACATTACTCAGTGCCAACATCACACAAAACATATATACACAGACTAGCCTGAAATACGTAGTGCATTCAATAAGTTATTTTTGTACAGGCATTTAAAATTGTCGTAGACTCTGGAAGATTTAGTATGTTATTGCTATACATTTTATGAGATGGCTAACCAATTTTCATGATTTCTGCTTTAAATGAACAGCCATAGCAACAATTGGAATACACCCTACTAAAGCCTGATTGTCACGGCTGGTGAATTTCAAAAACGTCTGGACACTTTAGAAGAACGACATGCAATAGAATTCTGTTTTAAACTTGGAAAAAATGCCACAGAAACGTATGGAATGCTTCAGACTGCTTTTGGAGTATCTTGCATGAATCGGGCATCAGTTTTTGAGTGGCATAAGAGATTCAAGGAAGCCAGGGAGTCTGTGAGGGATGATGAGAGGTCGGGAGGAGTAAGGAAGTCAATATACCAGAGTTGGTTGACCAAAGGGTTAGGGTTAGGGTTACTATGTTGAGGTTTTAAGGGAGTTCAGGAAGAGATTCCTAGGGAAGAGGCAAATGCTCTTCAAATCGGGTCAGTGGCATTTCCACCTGGACAATGCACCAGTCCACAACTCCATCCTTGTCACAGACTATTTCACCAAGATGGGCATCAAGACAGTTCCTCAGCCTCCCTATAGCCCAGACCTTGCTCCATTGTGACTTTTGGTTATTCCTTAAGCTCAGAGGCTGTCATCGTTATGAGACAATTGAAGAGATGAAAGAGGCTGTGACGAAGGTCATTGACACGCTCACACAAGAAGACTTTCATGGGGCCTTGCAGAAGTTGTTGGAACAGTACAACAAGTGCAAGGAGATTACTTGGAAGGGGACTAGAGTTTCATGTGTGTACTATCAATAAAATTGCCCATACGAAAAAGTCTAGAAACTTATTTAATGATCCTCGTACATCTATGTATAGAATCAAATTGATTCTCACACACATTAAATTCACCCAATGCTCTTGAAAAAACAAAAGCGTACGTATGAATAAGTGTACATTTATGTATACTTGTGTATTCAAATGAGGAGAGAGAGAGAGAGAGAGAGAGAGAATTTGTGTGTTCTTTTGTTTGTTTGTTGGTTGGTTTAAGTTTTATGGCTTATCAACTTTTCTAGGTTATTTAAAGCCAAATCCGTTTTTACACAAATAAACAGTTCTATTTCAAACAATTCAGTTTAGCGTGAGTACATCATTTAATTGTCAAAAACATTTCTATTTCAAGCTATTCAATTAAATCAGTTCTAATTCAAACAATTCAGTTTAGTATCAGTATGGTTTTTGTTCACACGCAGATGTCAAAAAAGTTCCACTTCAAACAATTTACTTTAGCATAAGTACAGTTTCAATGTCAAAAACTGTTCAATTTCAAACAATCCATTTTCGCATACAAAAACAGTTCCACTTCAAACAATTCTATTTAGCGTAAGCACATAGTTTAAATGTTAAAACAGTACTATTTCAAGCAATTCAGTTTAGCATAAGTTTGCAGTTTAGTTATATTTGACCCATAGATAGGACCCTATCACGTGCTATCACTTCGGACCAAGGTGGACCGTGGAACGATGGCAATGAAGTGGTACTCTGCATTCTTCAAAGCTCCTGCATTGCTGGAACCTCACCATCAGATTATTTAGTGTAATTTCCAGGACACTTTTTCGTGGGAGGGTCTTACCCCTCTGTAGAAATGCAGTCGTTGTATTCTACCACCCCAGCTAATAGGGCCTCTTATAAAGGAGGTCTTACCCCCTGAAAAGATGCAGCCTGTCTATTCGGCAGACGCTGCCGACTGGACCACTCGTTGGTAAAGGAGGTCTTTCCCCTCTGCAGAGATGCACATGGTCTATTCTGTAGTCCTAGCCGACTGGACCACTCGTTGGTGGTGGAGGTCTTACCCCTTTGCAGAGATTCACACGGTCTATTCTACAGCCCCAGCCGACTGGGCAACTCATTGGTGGAGAGGGTCTTACCCCTCTGCAGATATGCCGCAGCCGACTGTGCCAAAGAGAGAAAAAAAGGAGGACAAAAACCAAATCAACATCCCTAAACATATATATGTGTACGAGTGCGTGTATAGATGAATGTAGATGTATACCCGTGCACACACATACGTGTGTACACAAACACACACAAACATACACAAATACATAGCTATACATACAAAAAAAAACATTTCCGTAGATCAGGGTTCTTCACGGACAATTAACTCCAATAGGAATTTCACGAACACGAAAGCTGGAATTAAATAAAATCTCAACCTATCAATAATCTATTTCGTATATTCTTACATAAGTATACATATATGTATCCATGAGTGTAGATTCACAGACTAACAAAGAACACATACTTTTATATACAAAAGAAAAATTACGTTGACGAGAGGTCTTCACGGAAAATTAATTCCAATGGGTCATTCCACACAAAACCTGAAATTAAACAAGATCGCAATCTTTGCAATATAAACAACAGCCTGAACTTAGCCATTTGAAATCCTTGAAATAAGATGTCAGCATCATCATCATCATCATGTCGCGCTGGTAGCACGGATATCCCTGACCCTCTCTCGCCACTCCTCCCTATCGTTCACCGCCCTAGGTAGGTCTTCAGGACAACATCCCGTATCCTCACATAGCTGCTGAATGTATGTTCGTGCTGGTCGTCCTGCTTTTGCACGGCCATGTGTGGGGGTCCATAGGAGTACATCTCTTATGAGTTTGTCCCTGCTTCTCCAGCAGTGTCCTGTATGTCTGGTTCGTCTAACTTGAATAGTTTTCGTGATAGGGGCAGGTGGCCGTACAGTTGGTGTCTTGTGGGGTGTTGCCGCCAGGACTTGTTCAAGATTGCACGCAGCATTCTTGTGTAATTGCCATCTAGCTTCTTCTCCAGCCGTTTTGTTAGCGTCCATGTAGTGCAGCCATATAGCAGTATCGATGTGACCGCTGCCTGGAAGAAACTGCGTTTCCTTTTTTTTTTTTTTTTTTTATCGGTTAGGTCTGATTTCCAAATAAGATGTAATGTTCAAAATAGGTAAACAGCACAAATTTATGAAATAATAAAAATGTAAATACCCAATATGAAATCATTTGCAATGCTATTCATTTTGATAGATAGATAGATAGATAGATGTATACTCATATACATGCAGATGTAAGCAGAAATATAATGACGGCTTCAATGAACGAACGAACACGCTTCTTTATAAAAAATATACCTCTCACACTTTATTCGAAAGGGTTGATGTCTGTTGAGTGTGAGAGATGAGCTGGAGACGGGAACAGACTGCTACATATTGACCCAAAGTTCTTCTGACCATAGCAGCACTTCTTTCGCATCCTGGCTGGGCTGCTCAACCGTGGGTTACTGAGGGCCGAAGCCCTCTGTCTGAGGCTGGTTCTCACTCCGCGGGTATCCTATCTCCAACTGCGACTGGAACTGACTCCGATTGACTCTGCAACTGACTAACTCAAGCCGTCTGTGGCACCTGGTTATATGTTGTTTGACATCCACCTGCTTCCTGTGGGCATACGCATCTGCACCGAATTCAACCACGTCCACAGGTCAAGGAGATATTCCGATATCTTCGACCGAATGCACCTGTTTCGCCACCCTTCCACTTATTTACACAGGTGCATCACTTGACTGACGGCTCGGTCAAGGGTCAATATGTTACAAGATAAGAACAAAATAAGATAGATAGATAGAATCCGTCAGTCAGATACAAATCAGAAAAGTTTGCAGGATAAATTGCTTCCAACTACTATATGGATTAAAGTCCGACAGTATGAAGGCAGCAGAAAAACACATAATCTCAATAGGTGAATTTATCATGATTTAAAGTCGACGTTAACGTTTCGGTTTCAGTAACCATCGTCAGGACTTGGATATCAGAATAAGTTCACCTATTTGAATTATGTTTTTTTCTGCTGCCTTCATACTGTCGGATTTTAATCCATATTTATTTTCATACTGGTCCTTTCGGAAAAACAAATACCAAATACAATCTTACACGACATTTAACATGGATGCCTTCAAACGATCTATATATATATGAAAAATTTCTTGTCGGTGCGTATTTCTCAATAAACTGAAGATTTTGTCTCGTTTATTTGGGAAATCCAACATTTTCAAATATGTCTCGACGTACCAGTCACGTTCTTATGACTTTTGAATTATGAACACTATGTGCACGTTTGTGTATCTTTTCGTTGTTTATTTCTCATTTGTCCCAGTCATCTCAGCAAGCTTCCATCGCTATATGAACCCTTCTGATATCCAAGTCCTGATGATGGTTACTGAAACCGAAACAATAACGTCAACTTTAAATCATGATAAATTCACCTATTTGGATTATGTGTTTTTCTGCTACCTTCACACACACATATATATATATATACGTGGTGCATTCAATACGTTTCCAGACTTCTTTCATACAGGAATTTAAAATTGTCGTACACTCTTGTAAATTCGGTATGTTATTGCTATACATCTTATGAGATGACTGACCAATTTTTATGATTTCTGCTTTAAATGAACAGCTACAGCAGCAATTGGAATACACCCTACTAAAGCCTGATTGTCACAGCTGGTGAATTTCAAAAATGCAATCTGGACGTCAGGACACTTTAGAAGAAACATATGCAATAAAATAATGTTTTAAACTTGGATAAAATGCCACAGAAAAGTATGGATGCTTCAGACTGCTTTTGGAGCATCTTGCATGAATCGAGCGTCAGTTTTTGAGTGGCATAATAAATTCAAGGAAGGCACGGAGTCTGTGTGGGATGGTGAGAACTGTGGGAGGAGTAAGGAAGTCAAAACACCAGTGTTGATAGGCCAAAGGATTACTATGTTGAGGTTTTAAGGGAGTTCAGGAAGAGATTCCTAGGGAAGAGGCCAGCACGCTTCAAATCGGGTCAGTGGCATTTCCATTAGGACAATACACCAGTCGACAACTCCATCCTTGTTACAGACTATTTGACCAAGATAGGCATCAAGACAGTTCCTTATCCTCCTTATAGTCCAGACCTTGCTCCCTGTGACTTTGGTTATTCCCTAAGCTCAGAGGCTGTAACGAAGGTCATTGATACGCTCACGCAAGAGGACTTCCTTGGGGGCTTGCAGAAGTTGTTGGAACGGTACAACAAGTGCATTGCTGCCGGGGGAGATTACTTCGAAGGGGACTAGAGTTTCATGTGTGTACAACCAATAAATGTGCCCATACGAAAAAAGTCTGGAAACTTATTTAATGATCCTTGTATATATATATATATATATATATAGTAACGCCTGATGAATGCGTAAAGCATGAAGCTGGGGTCACAATAATACCGTGTAATGTATATATATATATATATATATATATATATATATATATATATATATATAACAGCTCCATCATTGATATCAGCACTCTATTTAATAATATCGCAAAATTTGGTCCATCACATACTCACCAAATGAGCTAGGTTTAATTTGTTTTGGTTTTTTTTTGTTTAATGGCATACCAAACTTTGGATGTTATTCAATACCAAAACCATCCTTGTAGAAGAACTGTAGGGGTACTATATAACCCATAACTGGGCGGGTAAGGGTGTTCATATCTACCCCAAGGGTATTTGACCGAAAGTGAATGCAATAGCGTGACTGGAGTTCTAGCTCGTTTACTACGATTTCCTTGTCCATCACTTTAACCATTACACCACGAGGACATCCCATCCAAGTGAGCTAGTGATTACCATCAACTGTAACGATATATATATTATATTATATATACATAGTAAACGAACGAAATCTACTACATAATGCCTTATAATTTCCGAGCTGACGTATGTTGACTGATGACTGAGCAGTTTAATTCTAAGTCCAACGTAAAGTTGGGCCGGTTTCAATCCCAGCTTGAAGCGTCCTACGTGTCTAGCCACACTGAAGAGCTACGATACAACGCAGCAGTCTGACAATGGATGACAATATATATATGAAATAACGAAAAAAAAAAAAAAGAAATGCTAAGCGAAAAAAACAAAACAAAACAAGACAATCGTTTCAATAAAGAATTTGGGTTAGAAAGTGTTCACAGACCAACAAGCAGAGCAATATAAAAACCCTTATAATCATTTATCTCACGATTGCATTAACAATTGTTACTAAGCGATTTCACATGATCTTTTGTTTTTAAAAAGATCTCAAAATTCCCAGAAAATGTAGACAAATAAATACTTATGCTTTAGATAATCATTTTTGTATATATATATATATATATATATATATATATATATAGATAGATAGATAGATAGATACCTAATAGGTCATAAGAAATCTACCTTAACAGATTTCTTTTGACCCATTAGTTATCTATAATTGCTCTACTCCGTATCGAGCACTTTTTACATTTAAGTTAGTCCTTAGTTTTTATGTTTTTTTCTTTTGGCAAGACATTACCGGCTCATTGGCCAAGAGGATAGAGTGTTCGCCGATGGTCCGGGATACCTGGGTTCAATCCCAGGTCGAGTCATACCAAAGACTTTAAAAATAGTACTGGATACCTCCTTGCTTAACACTCAGCAATATAAGGTACGTATCAAGGGTAAACTGGAGCAATCCAGGGAAAGGAGTAGCGCCCTCCCCTACACCTCGGTGTAGTAGCTATTGAAAAGGGAGCCTTCTGGTCACCCTCGACTACAGACGCCAACTTTACTTACTTACTTACAACGATATTTTTGATTTTTTTCTGACAATACGAATATTTTTAGTCTTTTCTTTTTTTATGGAATTTTTTTCCCAAATATCAATTTGTGTATTTGTGTATTTGTTTAAGCTGGATCATTTGTTTTTTTGTTTTTTTTTTCACCCTGCCAGAGTTAAAGTTAGGCATTAACCTAAAATAGAAATGAATTATATATATATATAGGTCTGCATTAGTGAAAAATTAGTTGTCTAAATTTCTGAGACGAAGCTTGATGATTTTTATCATTAAGAGTTTTCGGATTATTGTCTTCATCTTTATTGTTATTTCCACAACGTTTCGGTCGATATGTCCTCCGGCCTTCTACAGGTGTTTGTTGAACTCGGGAACCTTCACTGAACTACGTCCTTTATTGAATCCACGGGGGTCACCTGTTCTGATTTCGTAGGCCATAACCGGATACAAGTGTTAAGTATTCCTGTATTGTTACTCGCCTGCAGTCAGGATTGAACCTGCAACGTCCAGATGATTGTCTCCTTAGAAGCTTAGGGAACCAACGCCTATAACCGTTACGCTATGTGTCCAGCCGAACGCATTGCGAAACGTTGTGGAAATAACAATAAAGGTGAAAAATTGATAGTGACTCAGCACCGTTAACTCTTTCTTTTCGCTGTCTTAATTCACACACACATACACACACACACGTATATATATATATATATATATATAAATTTACTTTTTCAAAAGATTTAAGAGAAAATTTTAAAAACATGTAAATTCAGGCACCTCACAATGTCTTCACGAAACCCCTTTTCAGATTCTTATTTAATTCAACTTCATTGTGGCTCTATCCCAGATACTGACGACTTCAGAAGAAACAGACGTAATTCTATTTATTTTTACATTGCAAATATAAACTATATATATATATATATATATATATATTTGGAAAAAAAAGCATGGTCTTCAGAGGATGATTTTATTTGTAGAAATATTTGCCAAGTATTTGTCGCTGCCTCCCACCAGACACGACTTGACACAAGGTCAAAAGCCCGAAGGCCGATTAAAGTGGGGATAAAGGGGAGGGGAAGGTCGGGAACGAGCCGAGACTCGAACCCTGCTTGTCTGTGCTGCTCATCGGCTCACTTAGTGCAATGTGAGCCTGATGAGGCAAGCAGTTTCACGAACCCAAATGTGGGTCCGGGCACGTATGCCAGTTTACGGCTTAAACTAGACGCATGGTCTAGTGCCGTACAAGGGGGACAAAGGAGACAAAAATGCAGCTCGACCACCCGAAGGTAGCCTAGTCGAAACTAGGTGCCTAATTAAAGGCCCCAAGTCTGCCATTGTTCCTTTTCCAGGGCCACGCTCCGGACCGAAGTCCAGAACAGGCCCCGGGGCGCTCGCCAGGACCTCGCCCCTCTAAAATATCCGCCGCCTCTTAACGTTTCCGTCTTAAGACCTTCATCAGGATGTCTAAGTTATTAAATTGAACGAAGAGGATGAGAAAGTTTTAAGACATTCTATTTCCGTTGGTAGCGTTCTATTTCCAATTTGTGTGATGTAATTTGCATTCCAGAATTTAATCATAAAAATCCATCTACACTTCTATGTATTTATCTATGTCTACCAATAATAAACATTACATGATATATCTCTCCGCCTTTATTAGGGTTAACCTTATTTCTTTCTCTATTTGATTCGTCTGTTTATCTATAAAGCTTTCAAAATACATAAAATCGATGAAACCGAATCATTCTAAAAGAAGGAATTTGTAAGTTTTCAATGCTAATCCGTGCAAAAGAGCCAAATTGAAAGAACCCTCTCTATTTTATCGGATTGTGGTGTGAAATGCTACTAGATTCAATTATAGATTTCTATTTCCCCACCTCTCACTCTCTCTCTCTCTCTCTCTCTCTCTCTCTATCTATCTGGTCCGCATGGTGGCCGAGAGGTCTGAAATTTAGTCTAACGTAAAGTTGGACGGGTTTCGATCCCGGCTTCGAGCGTCCCGCGTGTCTCGCCACACTGAAGAGTTCTGATAGAACGAAACAGTCTGTCTGTGGATGACAATATATACGCTCCCCCATGGGGGTTGAGCACTCTGGCTAAGGAATTGTCGGCCGCCCCTAGCGTAATGCAAAGCTCTTCGTAAGTATTGAGCACCCTGGTAGCCGATAAGGTATTAAAATGTAAACAAAGGCTGCTGCTGCTGTTGCTAAAATAAATACCTTAAATTTCCCTTAGCCAACGTAGTCCGCTTGGTGGCCGACAGGTCTGAAGCTTAGTCTAACGTAAAGTTGGACGGGTTTCGATCCAGCCTTCGAGCGTCCTGCGTGTCTAGCCACACTGAAGAGTTCTGATAGAACGAAACAGTCTGTCTGTGGATGACAATATATATATATATATATATATATATATATATATATATTCTCAACGAACACTATAACCCAGTCGGGTAGGGCTGTAGAATACACCGCCTGCATCTTTGCAAAGGGGTCAGACGTCCCCATCGAGCATCCAAGATATGATACTAAACAATCTGATTGTGAGGCTTCTGTAATGCTGGAGTTTTGGGGAATGCCGAGTAGTCCTTTATTGCCATCGCTCCCTGTTCAACTCTGTCCCGGAGGGTAACACCTGGTAGGGTCTTGTTTATGTGTCAATAAAAATTAAACTGTGTACTTATGATAAACTGAATATTTTGAAATCATCATCATCATCAACATCATGTCGCGCTGCCAGCACAGATCCCCTTGACCCTCTCTCGCTACCAGTCTCTATCGTCCCTCGCACCCGCGAGGTCTTCCAGGCTACTTCCTGTATCGGCACGGAGCTGTTGTATATAGGTTCCAGCTGGTCATTCAACCTTTGCTCATCCATATGCAGATGTCCACAAGAGTATATCTCTTATGAGTTCTTCCTTTCTTCTACAGCAGTGTCCCGCATATCTGGTTCGACTAACTTGGATAATTTTCGTGATGGGTGGTAGGTGACCGTACACCTGTTGTTTTTTGGGTTGTTGCCTCTAGGAATTGTTCAACTCACAGTATTCTTATGTAATTGCCGTCAAGCTTTTTCTCCATACGTTTATTTAGTGTCCATGTGGTGCATCCATATAGCAGTATCGACACGACTGCTTCTTGAAAAAAAACTGCGTTTTATTTTATCGGTCATGTTTCCGCATGTATATGTGTATAGTTGTATCACGGCTATACTACATCTCGCCACTTCTCCCTATCGTCCATCGCCTCTGGCAGGTCTTCAGGGCTAAATCCCGTATCCTCACATAGCTGCTGTATGTATGTTCGAGCTGGTCGTCCTGCTTTTGCTCGGCCATATGTGGGGTCCATATATATATAAATTGAATTTTGTAATAGTTGAAATTGGTTGAGTATAGCACGAGTTTGAGGAATACGGATGAATAAATAAAAAACCGAAATGCCAAAATGGAAATCTATTCATTTTGAAATATTTACCTGTCTTTCAACAACGTCTTTATACATACATCCATATGACCGATATCCTATCGTGAGCTGTCCATGCCTTTGCTAGTCGCGTGTTGATGTCATTTTCGGTTGATGAGAGGCTGCTTCCGAGGTAGCTGAACTTGTCCACTAGTTTCAGAGGGGTTCCGTCCAGTGTGTAGATGTCGCCTGTTTGATTATAGCACATATTCTGTTTTTATCTACGTTGACATGGAGGCCTATGCCGCCTGCTACTCGTTCCAGGCTACGTAACCGGGATTTGGCTCAGACGGGTGAGTTTGCTAGAAGCGCTATGTCATCGGCGTAATCAGCGTTCGTAATAGTTTGTGCGGGGTATCTCCAGCTTCTTTTCTTTGCTAGCTTAAAACCGTTTTCTTTCATTAAAACAATAGACGTTCTAAGCACGTTGTCTAGACAAATAATAAACAGGTATGGGGCTAATGTATCTCCTTGCAGCACACCTGCGACAATGTCGAAGTAGTCGGACTTTTAAAGTCTGCTATATAAAAACACGAAAGTAAAAGTCCGCTCACCGGATGGAGACACAGACTACTTCGACACAGACTATTTCGACAGGTGTGCTGCAAGGAGATACATTATCTCCATAGATTTATATTATTTGAAATAAAACAGTTTATATGCATAAAAATGGATTTGGTATTAATTAACCTATAAAGGTTGATATGCCATAAAAACCAAATTAAGCCAAACATATAAAAAAACATTAACTACTAAAATTGCAACTGAGTTTCACGTAATGAGGATTTTAAATGATCATCAGCATGTCTACTTTTCAAAATCTACTGATTTGTTAAATTTATTTTATTGTTCAATAGAAAGTTTATACATACACACACACACACACACACATATATATATATATATATATATATATATATCATTATCGCCACTTTTCCCTATCGTCCTTCGCCTCTGACATGTCTTCTGGGCTACATCCCGCATCTTTACATAGCTGCTGTATGTATGTTCTTGCTGGTCGTCCTGCTTTTGCTCGGCCATATGTGGGGGACCATAGAGGTACATCACTTATGAACTCGTCCCTGCTCCTCCAGCAGTGTCCTGCTTGCCTGGTTCATCTAACTTGGATAGTTTTCGTGATGGGAGGCTGGTGGCCGTATAGTTGGTGCCTTGTGGGGTGTTGCCACCAGGACTTGTTTTATATTGCTCGCAACATTCTTGTGTAGTTGCCGTCTAGCTTCTTCTCCAGCCGTTTAGTTAGCGTCCAAGTGGTGCATCCATACAGCAGTATCGACACGACTGCTGCTTGGAAGAAACTGCGTTTTATTTTACCGGTCAGGTCTGATTTCCATATGACCGATAGCTAATCGATAACTGTCCATGCCTTCGTTAGCCGCGTGTCGATGTCTTTTTCGGTTGATGAGACGCTGCTTCCTAGGTAGTTGAATTTGTCAACCAGTTTCAGATACGTTCCGTCTAGTGTGGAAATGTCGCCTGCTTGATTAAAGCACATATATTCAGTTTTGTGTGCATTGACATGGAGGCCAATGCCTGCGCTGGCTCGTTCCAAACTATATCATCATCATGTCGTGCCGCCAGCACGGATATACCTGACCATCTCTCTGTAACATATTGACCTTAGACCCAGCCGTCAATCAAGAAACAGGTGCACCCAGTCGAAGATATCAGGTATAACCTTGACAGTAGACGGGTTGAATTGGGTGCAGATGCGACGCTCACAGGAAGCAGGTCGACGTCAAACAATCATATAACCCGGTGCGACAGACAGGTTCAGTTAGTTTGGAGTCACTTGTTGCAGTTCGAAGCAGTGAGAACCAGCTCTCAGCAGAGGGCTGGGTTCTCAGGGCCCCCGGTTGAGCAGCCCAGCAGAACGAGAAAGAAGTGCTGCTAAAGACAAAGGAACTGGGTGTGAATATGTTGCAGTTGTTCAGTCTCCAACTCACCTCTCACACATAACCCTTTCGCAACCCTTTCGCAACCATTTCGAATAAAGTGTGAGAGGTATATTTTTCTAAAGAAGCGTGTTCGTTCGTCATTATTGTTGATTTTGTTTCCGCCTTTATATGTGTATAGTTGTATCACGGCTATACTACATCTCGCCACTTCTCCCTATCGTTCATCGCCTCTGGCATGTCTTCAGGGCTACATCCCGTATCATCACATGGCTGCTGTATGTATGTTCGAGCTGGTCGTCCTGCTTTTGCTCGGCCATATGTGGGGGGTCCATAGAGGTACATCACTTATGAACTCGTCCCTGCTCCTCCAGCAGTGTCCTGCTTGCCTGGTTCATCTAACTTGGATAGTTTTCGTGATGGGAGGCTGGTGGCCGTATACTTGGTGCCTTGTGGGGTGCTGCCACCAGGACTTGTTTAATATTGCTCGCAACATTCTTGTCATTTTCGGGCCTATTCATTTTGAAATATTTACCTTTCTTTCAACAACGTCTTTATACATACATGCATATGTGTACACTGTCCTCCACAGACTGCTTCACAACTCATCAGTATGGCAAGATGCGCGAAACGCTTCAAGCTGGGATTGAAACCCAGCAAACTCTGTCTGATAACATAACCCCATAACCAACAGCGGCCCTAATGTAAGCTAGGGAATTTAACGTATATGAATTAACTTCTCTTTGTTTACATTTTAGGCTGTCGGAGAAGTGCTCAGTTAGTAAGAAGAACTTTGCATAACGCGAGCGGAAATCGTTAATGCCTTCGCCAAAGTGCTCAACCCCCGGGTGTTGGGGAGTATATATATATATATATCGCACCACGTTTTTGACCAAGTAAACCTCTGGCCTACTTGGGTAGGAATTGAAACCGCTATCAGACAGAGGTTTACTTGGTCAAAAACGTGGTGCGGTAGACAACTATGGAAGGCAGTAATTACTGGGGATACGGTTACAAGACTCAGCATTACTATCCGAGGTCGCGGTTAATCACCTGAAGAAGGCCAGAGGTAAAATTTGGCTTAAACGTAGTGAAGAAGAAATAACACAAAAACTACCAAGATAAGGACAAAAAGTCCGCAAAAGAAAAAAAAAATTCTCAGATTATCATTACGTCTGGTCGTCAGGCAGAGATTAGAAAATCCATTTTATTATTATCATTATAATAATTATTATTATTAGAGTTTGTCACACCAGCGTTAGCTGATGGACTTCCACTAGAGCTTGAGATTCTCTTATTTCTTTCTTTCTTTATTTATTTTTTCTTTTCTTTATTTTTTATTTATTTTATTTATTTATTTATTTTTTTTTTTGGTGACTATCACTAGGTCTGGTCGTCTAGTCGAGATAACGCGATCTTTTTGTATTTCAAAATCCCGAAGAAATTTGTGCGTCTCATTCTCCAGAACGGAGTTGCGTATATAATATATGTTCTTATAGCCAACTTTAGACTTTTGCACAATTCCCAATAGATTATTTTCCTCACCCAGTCGTGTGTAGTCTTATACTCTTTTTCTACAAATCTTTGTCATTCTCTTGTTATGTTATTGATCGTATCATTAAAAAGTAAAGTAAAGTTGCCGACCTTAGTCGAGGGTGACCCAAAGGCTCCCTTTTCAATAGCTACTACACCGAGGTGTAGGGGAGGGCGCTACTCCATTCTCTGGATTGCTCCACTTTACCCTTGATCTTCACCTTATAATGCTGAGTGCTAAGCAAAGTGACATCAAGTACCATTTTTTTTAGTCTTTGGTATGACTCGACCTGGGTTTGAACCCTGGTTTACTGGACCATTGGCGAACATTCTACTCATTAGGCCTCTGGCCCGGTTCACTTTATCACTACATTACCTATATTTGCTATTTTGTTGGGTCTTATCTATCTTACTTTGATATCGTTCGTCCTTATGCTTTTGTTTTGCGCTGCTCTTAGAAGAGATTCAGTTTCTCTCTTGAAGTTTCCCTTTCTTAGCTATGTCCGAGTCTTTTGGTGTAAGATTTCACTTGTTTGTCGCTGGAAATATTGTTTTCTAGTAATTGTTGTCTTGCTGGTCATTGGGTTGTCCGTATTCTTTCTGGTCACTATCACCGCTATCTTCAACGCTAGCGAATCCTCTTCCTCCTCCTTTTCTTCACTCAGGGGTCGGTCTACGTCATCTCTGGGTTGTAAGGCCTTATGCATCGTCATTAGTTTTTTTGTTCTAAGGTCCATTTGTTTAAGTCCATAACATAACGGTTATAGGCGTTGGTTCCCTAAGCTTCTAAGGAGACAATCATCTGAAGGTTGCAGGTTCAATCCTGACTACAGGCGAGTAACAATACAGGAATACTTAACACTTGTACCCGGTTATGGCCAACGGAATCAGAACAGGTGACCCCCGTGGATTCAATAAAGGACGTAGATCGAAGTTCCGTGAAGATTCCCCAGTTCAACAAACACCTGAATAAGGCCGGAGGACATATCAGCCGAAACGTTGTGGAAATAACAATAAAGATGATGGCAATTGTCCAAAAACCCTTAATGATAAAAATCAGTAAGCTTTATCTCAGAAATTTAGACAACTAACAACCTTTGTAGGTTATTTAACGCCAAATCCATTTTTATGCAAATAGTCAGTTCTATTTCAAACAATTCAGTTTAGCATGAGTACACAGTTTAATTGTCTAAAACATTTATATTTCAAGTTATTCAGTTTAGTCAGGCAGATCTAATTCAGCTAATTCAGTTTAGCATAAGTACAGATTTTGTTTACCCACAGTTAAATGTCAAAACAGTTCTATATTAAACAATTCAGTTTAGTGTAAGAACAGTTTCAATGTTAAAAAACAGTTCCACTTCAAACAATTCAGTTTAGCAAGCGTATGCAGTTTAAATGTAAGTACACAGTTTAATTGTCAAAAACATTTCTATTTCAAGCTATTCAGTTTAGTCAAACAGTTCTAATTCAAACAATTCAGTTTAGCATAAGTATAGTTAGTTCTATTTAACCCATAGAGAGGACCCTATCGGGTGCTACCATTCCGGGGCAGAGTGAACCTTGGAGTGATAGCAAGGAAGGAGTACTCCACATTCCTCAAAGCAACAGCATCACTGGAACCTCACCATCAGATTGTTTAGTGTCATATCCAGGACTTATTGGTGGGGGGGGTCTTACCCTCTGCAGAGGTGCTGTCGGTGTATTCTACAGTCCCAGCCGACTGGGCAATTATTTACCGGAGATTTTGATATATTCATTGCAGCTACTATATATATATATATATATATATATATATATATATAGTAGCTATTGAAAAGGGAGCCTTCGAGTCACCCTCGACTGTGGTCGCTAACAACTATCTATTAATAAAAAAGCAAAATATATTTTACAGGGAGTTTTTTTTTCCATAGATATGAATTCTGCATTGATTGAAATTGGTTTATAGCAAAAATTATTTTTTCATCTGACAAAATTGTCTGTTTTGAAACTTTTCAAAATGGTTGTAAATCAAACTGAGAGCTCCTGGGTTGAACAGACGTTTCCCTTCATATTTTTGGTGGCAGAGAAGTACACACCATGTGAAATTTTCAGAAGAATATGTGATGCGTACGGAGAAATATTTTATAGAAAAAATATAAAAGTATTTTTTAGAATATATATATATATATATATATATATATATATATATATATATATATATCATGTCGCGCTATCAGCACGTATATCCCTGACCTTCTCTTGTCACCCCTCCCTATCGTCCATTGCTTCCGGTAGGTCCTTAGGGCTACATCCTGTATCAGCACAGAGCTGCTGTATGTAGGTTCGAGCTGGTCGTCCTGCCTTTGCTCGTCCATATGAAGGGGTCCACATGATTACATCACTTATGAGCTCGCATATATATATATATATATATATATATAGCAGTATCGATACAACAGCTGCCTGGAAGAAACTGCGTTTCATTTCATCGGTTAGGAAAATGAAACGCAGTTTCTTCCAGGTAGCTGTCGTATCGATACTGCTGTATGGATGACTACTTTGACGCTAACAAAACGGCTGGAGAAGAAGCTAGACGGCAATTACACAAGAATGCTGCGAGTAATATTGAACAAGTCCTGGCGGCAACACCCCACAAGACACCGACTATACGGCTACCTGCCTCCCAAGTTAGACGAACCAGACATGCAGGATACAGCTGGAGGAGCAGGGACGAGCTCATAAGTGATGTACTCCTATGGACCCCCACATATGGCCGGGCAAAAGCTGGACGACCAGCACGAACATACATTCAGTAGCTCTGTGAGGATACGGAATGTTGCCCAGAAGACTTGCCAGAGGCGATGAACAATAGGGAGAAGTGGCGAGAGAGGATCAGGGATATCCGTGGTAGCGGCACGACATGATGATATATATATATATATATATATATATATATATATAAAGATTATGAGTTAGGAATGATTCTATTTGAGAATATATGAGAGAATTCCTAAAAATCTCCAGGTGTCCTCAATGATAACTAATATATATTCTTACCGAGCAAATTTCCACATAATTTTTTAAGAAAACGCAACTTACTGTCATTCGGCTATTAGTTTTTTATCTATGCGAAGAAGCTGGTGTCTCTTTGCCAGCTAAAATAAATTTGTAATAGCTAAATGATGGTTAGCTGAAATTTTTCAAAGATTTATTGAGAGAGACAGAGACACAGACAAAGAGAGAGACAGAGAAAGTGATAGAGTGAAAGGGAAGTTATATCCTGACTCTGATTGAAGTCTTTTTTTTTTTTTTTGTTGTTTTTTTGTTTCCTCAACAAAAATAACCTTCTGGAACTGGTTGATTTATCCGCGATTTTAACGTTACTTCTTTCACGGGTTTTTTATACGGTAAGTAAAGTTAACGACCATAGTCGTAGGGAGACCCGAAGGCTCCTTTTTTAATAGCTACTACGCCGATGTGTAGGGAAGGGTGCTACTCCTTTCCTTAGATTGTTCCACTCTACCCTTGATCCATACCTTATAATGCTGGGTATTAAGCAAGGAGGCATCAAGTACAGTGCCCGTGGTGTAGTCGTTATCGCCGTAGGAAATGAACACGGCGATACAAGTTCAAATCCTGGACGATACTGATTGCATTTTCACATAGCACTAATACCCTTGGGAAAGGTATGAATCCAATTATTCTCCCTCCAGCTATGGGTAAATAGGAGGACAGACTAGGTTCTTCAGCCTTGGTTAGGCAACTAATCTAGGAGAAGGAAAACTCTGAATTCAAACCTGTTAAACTCCGCTTAAAAATTGACCTTGTGTCATATCCTGCCCGAGCAGAGGGGTTGGTAAATAGTATCAAGTACAATTTTTGAGTCTTTAGTATGACTCGACCGGGGATTGAATCCCGGTCTCCCGGGCCATTGGCGAACACTCTAACCGCCAGGCCAATGGACCGATACGATGTTTTTTCAGTAAAGCCTTACCTAAAAGTATAAGTCTTCAATCACAATATTATATTAGTATCAATCTGACAGACGTGCAACTATGTATCCCAGAACAGTGAGATTGGGACGACAAAAAATTGGGCGAATTTTTTACATTTTAGGTTATATATTTTAATATATATATATATATATATGTATATATATATATATATATATATATTTCATTAAGAAAAAACACAAACCGGTCACATAAGGATTATAAATTTATTTCCATCCTGTTATGTGTTTTTGATAAAATCAGGACTTCTTCAGATAAAATAAATCAGAATAGACACAGGAAAGAAGGGTGGGGAGGGGATAGGGGAGGGATGAAGAGTTATCTCCTCATTTTGCCCACTTCCGTTTTTTATTTATTGTCGGTTAGAATTATAGTAAATAATTTTTAAAAAATTTTATTTTTATTTTTTAAAAATTCTTATTACACACACACATACATACACACACGCATATATATATATATGTATATATATATATATATATATATGCGTGCGCGCGCGCGCGCGTGTGTGTGTGTGTGTGTGTGTGTGTGTGTGTGTGTTTATGATGGAACAAGGAATAATTCAATGTATATGTTTCACTTTAAGGATTGCTAAATAAGAAATTGATCTTTATTTCCCCAAAACGAAGTCAACACGTAAAAATATTTGTGTGTGTATATGTGTGTGTGTGTGTGTGTGTGTGTATGCGTGTGTGATCTTAATCTAATTATCATCATCATCATCATCATCATGTCGTGGCGCTAGCACGGATATCCCTGGCCCTCTCTCGCCACTTCTCCCTGATCGTTCATCGCCTCTGGCTGGTCTTCAGGGCTACTGCTGGAGAAGCAGGGACGAGCACGTAAGTGATGTACTCCTATGGACCCCCACATATGGCCGGCAAAAGCAGTACGACCAGCTCAAACATACATTCAGCAGCTATGTGAGGATACGAGGATCTAATTATATATGCATATAATTATAGGTAATTATATATGCATATTTATCATTTGCTACATAGGCAAAATGACTCACACTATCTAGTGAAGTACGAACCTTAATACATCATTCGTTATTGCAAACTTGTGCACATTCTGACCGAAGACTTCAACGAAATTAAACAAATGCGATAAGACAAACACTAAAAATTCCAGTAATCGAGGCAAATTATTATTCAGGCAAATGTATAGTTAGTTATATGCATGCGAAGGTAAAACCAATAAAAATTGTCATCAAACTATTTAGATACAGAGATAAACAGGCAATGATAGATAGATAGATATTAGATAGATAGATAGATAGATAGATAGATAGATTTAGAGAAAGGGGGGGAGAGGAGAGAAAGAGAGAGGAGAAAGAGAGAGAAAGAGAGAGAGAGAAGAGAGAGAGAGAAAGAGAGAGAAAGAGAGAGAGAAAGAGAGAGAAAGAGAGAGAGAGAAAGAGAGAGAGAAAGAGAGGAATGATGAAGCGAGAGTGAGATTTTTTTTATTAACTATACAAAAAAAAAAAGGACCAAGTAGAAAAAGAAAAATATTCACACATTCACCTCTAAACATACGCACACACGAACACACACACACACACACACACACACACACACACACACACACACATATGCACACCCAAGCAGAGAGATGCACGCACGCCAAAGGACTTGTTATAGAAAGTTGAAGATAGATATTTATCTATCTATCTATCTATCTATCTATCTATCTTCAACTTTCAATAACAAGATATCTATCTATCTATCTATCTATCTTCAACTTTCAATAACATGATAGATAGATAGATAGATAGATAGATAGAGAAAGAAATAGACACATATTTCTTTATGCATACACTTGTTATTGTTTTTGCATGAGAAGAAATAATTATTCTGCGTCCACATATATATATATTTTATATATATATATATATATATATATATATGTGTGTGTGTGTGTGTGTGTGTGTGTGTGTGTGTGTGTGAGTGTGTGTGTGTGTGTGTGTGTGTGTGTGTGTGTGTGTGTGTGTGTGTGTACTCCTAAAATGAGCATACTTTTAGAGATACGCATTTGAAAATGCATATAAGCGCAGAATAGTGCAAATTTCTACTTATGGTTTCATAAATCAG
>OY757939.1:47042881-47070381 GCA_963585895.1 Sepioteuthis lessoniana
CTTTTAAATCACTTTTCTATATTTTCTTTTGTCGCTTTCTTTCGTCAATGTCTTCCTTTTGCTTTCTTCTTTTATTATCTCGTTTTTATCTTTCTACTTGTTTTTGTATAAAACTTATTTTAAATTGTTTTCCTATTTTTTTTATCTGACTCATATTCTATGGTTCCTTTTTTGCTATCTTTTTAAAAACCTTTTCATTCCTTGTTTTACACTTTTTATGTCCCATTCTCCCTCTCGTGAAATTAACCTCTCTCCTCTTTCTTTTTATCCTCAACCTATTCTCTCTCTCTCATCCTCTTCCTATTCTCTCTCTCTCTCTCTCTCTCTCTCTCTCTCTCACTCATATTCTGTTTCATCACGAGGTCTTTTTCTATTCTTTTTTTTCTTTCTTGTATTTTTATGCATTTTCTAATTTTTTATTGTTCTTTCATTCTTTCAATTCTTCTGCTTTTTCTTTTCCTTTTCGCTTTCTTTCTTTTATTTTTTTCTTTCCTTCTTTCTTTCTATTAGTGTTGTTTTTCTTATCATTTCTTTCTTTCTTTCTTTCTTTTTATTAGTGTTTTCTTTTTTTATCATTTCTTTTTTTCTTTCTTTCTTTCTTTTTATTAGTGTTTTTTTTTTCTTATCATTTCTTTCTTTCTTTGTTTCTTTCTTTCTTTATTAATTTTCTTCCTTTTTTGTTTACATGCCTCTTTCTTTCTTTCTTTCTTTCTTCTTAATAGCTTTTACTTTCTTTCTTTCTTTCTTACTTTCTTTCTTTCTTTCTTTCTTTTACTGATTTTTTTCCTTTTTTGTTTACATGCCTCTTTCTTTCTTTCTTTCTTTCTTCTTAATAGCTTTTACTTTCTTTCTTTCTTTCTTTCTTTTATTTCCAATTTAATATTCCCCTCTTTGTCTCTTTTGCCCCCAAATGCCATTTTCAACCCCGCCACCTTTCTTACATCTCACCTCCTCCAGTATCACGCCTTTTTTTTTCATTTTTTAAATTCTACTTTAAAAAAAACAACTTTATCTCCCCTTCTTATCTCTTTTCGCATAGCATTCTGTCAGCCCCCCTTCCTCTTCCAATTTCCCCCTTTCTTCAAATCTTCCCCTGTATAAATTTACCGCCACCCCAACACCATTGTTTGTCCCCTCAACCACTCATCCCAAACCACTTCAGCCAGTTCCTCTTTGCTGCAGACATCTTGGCCTTTTCTTTCCTTCGTAAGCCCTTCCATCATGGGCAAAAGCCATTGAGACTCCTGTACCGGCTCCACCCTCACCCTGATGTCGCCTCTCTCTGCTGTCACCCTGCTGCTGCTGCTGCTGCTGGACTCAGCCCCAGCCCCCAACCAAGATTTCCCAACCCTCTCCTCACAGACTCGCACAGAAGCAACTCGCAGTGGTTTTAGACCAAATCCATTCAAAATGGAATGAGTTTTAAAGAAAAAGGAAGGGTGATTTTTTTTTCTTAAAATAAAATGGCAAGTAAGAAAAAGTTAATCCCACTCTGACTCTGCTAGTTTAACTGATTACGTTGTTGCTAATGGTAAGGATCTTTTAGATTTTCTAAAGCTCCAACGTTTTATTATTATTATTATTATTATTATTATTCATTATAGTTAGCTGATGGTTTTTCACTGGAGTCTGAGTGACAGCAAGTCTCCAGGACTCTTCTCAGTATTCTGGCCGTTCTCAGCAATGCTGTCATTTGGATAGTCTCTACCCGTCCACGGGGGTGTCCTCGTGGTGTAATGGTTAAAGCGATGGACTGCGGAATTGTAGTACGCGAGTTCGTACTTCAGTCGCGCTATTACGTTCACTTTCGGGCAAATACCCTTGGGAAAGGTATGAACCCCCTTAACCTCCCAGCTATGGGTTAAATAGTACAACTGCTGTTCTTCTAGGAGAATGGCTTTGGTATTAAATAACCTAAAAAGAGTTGATATGCCATTAAACAAAGAAACCAAACCAAACCATCTACCCGTCCACCAACTTCCAAGTCTTCCAGGCCAGGCCTTTTAATAATTCTTTAGTTATTGTGCCTAAAGCACCAATCACAATTGGCACAATCGTTACTTTCATCTTCCACAGCTTTTTCAATTCTCAAGCAAGGTCGAGGTACTTATCCTTCTTTACACTTTCCTTCAGATTTATTCGGTGGTCCGCCGTGACAGCAAAGTGGACAATTTCGCAAATTCTCTTTTCTTTGTTGACTATTATCATTACTATTATTATTATTATTATTATTATTATTATTATTATTATTATTATTTTACTCTTTTGAGAGCGTTAGCTGATGATTTCTTTCTTGAGTTTGAGTGACAGCAAGTCTCCGCAAGTTTTCTAGACTCTTCTCAGTATTCTAGCCGATCTCAACAATGCTGTAGCTTGAATACTTTCCGCTTATCCTTTATATTATCATTATTTTATTCATTTGAGAGTTCTTCACACTAGAATCAGCTAATGGTTTCCCACTGGAGTTTGAGTGAAAGCAAGTCTTCAGGACTCTTCTTAGTATTCTGGCAGATCTGAACAATGCAGTAGTTTGGATGGTCTCTACTCATCCTCTTCTTTGTAAGTGCTTCAGGACTTGTACCAATTCTTTGGTGATTGTACCGAGCGCACCAATTGATATCACAGTCACCTTCATGTTCTATAGTTGTTGTTTTTTTTCCAGTTCTTTAAAAAGGTCTTGGTACTTACCCTACGTTTTACTTTCTTTCAGTGGTCAGTCGGAACGGCAAAGTCAACTATTTGGCAGGTTCTCTTTTTTTTTTCACTTTTACTAGATCTGGCCGAGATTAGGCGATCCGTTTGTATCTGAAAATTCCAGAGAAGCTTGCGTCTCATTTTTCTCGAACGGATTCTTGTTTTTTCATATACGCTTTGTTCATAAGTCGTTATTATAGTTGCTCCCTGAGAGTTTTTCACATCAGCGTTAGAGTTTCACTAGAGTTTGAGTGACAGCAAGTCTACTCGATAGTCCAGGTCACTTCTCAGTATTCTGACCGATCTCAATAACGCAGTAGCTCGAATGGTCTCCACTTGCCCTCTTATTTACAAGTCCTCCAGTTATTGTACTAATCCTTTTAGTGAATTTGCCAAGAGCACCAATTACAATTGGCATTACCGTCACTTTCATGTTCCATAGAGTTTTTTTAATTCTCTGGCAAGGTCAAGCTATTTATCCTTCTTACACTTTCTTGCAATTTCACTCTGTGGTCAGCCGGTACAGAAAAGGCCCCAATTCTGCAAGTTCTCTTTTATTATTATTACTATTATTATTATTTACTCCTTTAGAGTTTTTCACATCAGTATTAGCTGATGGTTTGAGTGACAGCAAGTCTTCTCAGGTCTCTAGGACTCTTTTCAGTATTCCGGGCGTTTTGAGTAATGCTGTCATTTGGATAGTCTCTACCCGTCCACCAGCCATCTTCCAAAACCTCCAGGCCTTTTAATAATCCTTTAGTTATTGTGCCAAAAGCACCAATCACAATTGGCACAATCGACACTTTCATGATCCTCAGCTTTTTCAATTCTCTAGCAGGGTCGAGGTAATTATCCTTCTTTTCACATTCTTTCGGTTTTATTCTGTGGTCACCCGGGACAGCAAAGTCGACAACTTGGCAATTTCTCTTTTTTTTATTAATTATTATAAGGTCTTGTCTTCTGGCTGAGATTAGGTGATCCATGTGTATGTCAAAGTCCCATAGGAGTTTATGTGTGTCATTTTCTAGGACAGGTGCTGGGTTTATTATTAAAATAAGGTCTGGTCGTTTTTATCTCGAAATCCGAGAGAAGTTTGTATGTTTCATTGTTCAGGACAGATTCTGGGTTGTGCATATACCATTTGTTTGTATCATCAAATTTACATTTCTTGCACAATTCCAAGTAGATAACCGTTCCCACCCAGTCTTGTCTACTCTTATACTCTTTCTGTGCTAATTTGTTGCATTCGCTTATGATGTGATTGATCGTTTTGTCTCTATCACCACATAACCTATATCTGCAGTTTTGTTGCGTCTTATCTAATTCACTTTGATATAATTGGTCCTTATGGCGTTGTTTTGTGCTGCTTTTAGAATAGATTTAGTTTCTCTCTTAAGGTTTCCTTTTTTTAGCCACATACACGTTTTCTCGTGTGAGATTTCACTTGTTAGTCGCATAAAACATCCACAGAGTTGTTTTTCTTTCCATTTTTGTTTTCTGGTTATTTCCGTTCTGTTGTTACTCGTGTTGCAGTATTGTTTCTGGTGGCTATCATCAGTTTTCCTTTACGCTCTTCTTTGTAATCTTCGAGTCGTTGTATCGATGCGTTATCGCTGTCTTCAATGCTGGTAAGTCCTCTTCCTCCTTCTTTCCTTGACATGTAGCAGAAAGAACCTTGCTTTTTTATTTGGCGCGTAATTTAATTTGACCGTTAGGATCGCCGAATATTTTCACCCAATCAGGATGTCTTGTCCGATTCAGCCCGAACCATCTTTCCTAGCAGCACCAAACATTGAAGAAATCCCGCGAAACACTCTCTTCCTCAGAAATCCTCAATAGAAACGGACGTCTTACCGTCTGCTCTTGAATAGCAGCCGCAGCATCATACACTATGAGGATAGCCATCTAGTTTATCGACCCCTTGTGTCTATTCTTCTAGACCAAGGGATCCTAGTTGAAAATGAATTGGATGATACTCTATAACCGCTTCCTTCTTTCCTCCCTACAAGACTTTCAGCATACCAGCGTAAACCCTTTACTTCATGCTGCCATTAAAACCTTGATACAAAACCTAACGACGTCTTCGTTCTTCTCCACCACCTATATTTTCCATCAACATTTAGTGAGGGGATAACAACCAACGTAATACCAACGCTACCAACGAAATACCAACGTAACCAACGTAATACCAACGCAACCAATGTAATATCAACATAACCAATGCACAACCAGCTTAAACCAAAAACCTAATAATAATAATAATATCTCCATCGCTATAGACATAATCTGTCAGCGACATCTCTGGGATGTAAGGCTTTATGCATGGTCATAAGCTTTTGGCATGTTAGTATGAGGTCTTCTCTGCTCAACTTCAGGAATGGTCCAGAGTATCTTAGGAAGAAGACAGCCCAGGTATTTATTCCTTTTATAAGGTTCCTGCAATATAGATTTGTTTTGAGTATATTCCTTGCTTTTCTGAAATTCCCTTTTTTAATTTTTCCTTCCATTTCTGTTTGTTTGATGGTGTTAGCTTCGAATATTCCCAACTATTTATACGTTTAGTACTCCCCGAGTGTTCTAATTTTTTTCTTGGTTTACTAAGCTATGTGTCGTTTCCCGCTTTTCGTTATTAGCTTTTGTTGTAACAACTATACATACACATATGCATACAGAAACATATTCAACACAATAAAAACGAGCGGACACAGTTCTTTAGAAAAATATACCTCTAACTTTATTGAAAGGGTTGTGTGTGAGAGGTGAGTTGGAGACTGAACAAAACTGCAACATATTGACCCCCTACTCTTCTGGCTATCACAGACTTTCTTTCCTGTTCTCCTGGGCTGCTTAACCGGGGGCCTGGAGGCCCAGCCTCTCTGGGACATGGTTCTCATTCCAGCATCTTCTCTCCAACTGATCTGAACTTCCTGTCGCCGGGGTTATATAATAATTTGACATCCACCTACTTCCTGCAAGCATCACAATTTCGCACTCAATTCAACCCCTCGACAGTGAAGATCGCCCCTGACCTCCTGGTATATTTGACCGGATGGACCTGTTATTTACACAGGTGCATTTCTTCTCCTAACAGCTTGGCCGGGTCGGAGGTCAATATGCGACACATTGTGCATTTTTCTATACCAAATTCCATCCCTATATCCTGACTGTGTTTTCTCACAGTTTGTATTAAGGTTTCCAATTCTCTTTCATTTTTTGCAAACATTTTTGTTATTATCTTTTGAGAGTTGTTCACATCAGTGCAAGCTGATAGTTTCTCACAGAAGTTTGAGTGACAATAAGTTTCTTCAAGTCTCCAGGACTCTTCTCAACAATTCTCTAACTTGGATAGTTTCGACTGGTTCTTTCAATTTCTAACTCTTCTATTTCCCTTTCCAAGCCTTTGGGGACCGTTCCAAGTGCGCCAATTACAACTGGTATTACCGTCACCCTATTATTATCATTATTATCATTTTATTGCTTTCGAGCTTTTCGTTTACTGGTGTGTTCTCACTGGATTCAGACTGACAGCAACTCTCCGCAGATCCCCACGACTCGTCTAAATAACTTGGCCGTTATTATTATTTAATATTCAGCTCCTGGGTTCAATCCCAGGCCGCGTCATACCAAAGACTTTAAAATGGTACTTGATACTTTCTTGCTTAATACTCAGCAATATAAGGTACATATCAAGGGTTAAGGAGAGCAATCCAGGGAAAGGAGAAGCGGCCTCCCCTACACCTCGGTGTAGTAGCTATTGAAAAGAAAGCCTTCTGGTCGTCCTCGACTACGGTCACCAACCTTACTACTTTACTTTACCATATTTACCAACCCCTCTGCTCGGGCAGGATATGACACAAGGTCAATTTTTAAGCGGAGTTTAACAGGTTTGAATTCAGAGTTTTCCTTCTCCTAGACTAGTTGCCTCACCAAGGCTGAAGAACCTAGTCTATCCTACTATTTATCCATCGCTGGAGGGAGAATAATTGGATTCATACCTTTCCCAAGGGTATTAGTGCTATGTGAAATGCAATCAGTCTCGTCCAGGATTTGAACTCGTGTCGCTGTGTCCACTTCCTACGACGATAACCATTACACCACGGGCAACTATACTACTTTACTTTACAATCCTTCCCTGGAGGTGATGTGTCTTCTGTTAAAGTACAGATGTAACTTGCAAGACACATTTAGGTCAATTGGCCGCACAATTACCATGATCAGTGGATTTGACAACTCTTGTGTGCGATATGAACTGGTGGCTCAATTGTAGAGTTTCAGCACTGCAATCTGTGGCTGGCGGTTCGATCTCCAGTGGTGAAGATCACGGTATACACTGCTGATGAAGCCTAAAAAAGTCGAAACAGCTGTCCAGTGTTTTCCGTAAGTGTCCGCAGGATTTTCTGGTCAAGGTAATTCAATTCACAATGTAATTCCTCTACTTAAAAAAAAGGAAGACGTAGATCCTTCTCTGTGTTTTTTTTTCACCTAAGACCTAGCGTGAGGGAAGGTAAGGATTATATGTATTTACATTTTTATGCCTTTTTTGAGTGTTAATTTTCAGTCATATTGATATTACTCTCCGAACGAAAAGAGCAGTTCCACCCAGTGATTTTTATTATTTCATGTAGGCTGACACTACCAGGAATATTCTTGGTGTGTTCATCTGTCGCATTCTTGATTATATCCAGGGCGCCAACAACTATTGCTTAGTTGGTATTTTTATGGTGCCACATATTTCAATTTCTATTTGCTTAGTTGGCTGTGGCCGTAGAATACACCGACAGTACCTCTGCGGATAGGTAAGCCCCCCCCTCTATGAGTGTCCTGGATATGACACTAAACAATCTAATGGTGAGGTTCCTCTAATGCTGGAGCTTTGGTGAATGCGGAGTATCCCTTCATTGCCATTGCTCCCAGAGCCACTCTGGCCCGGCGTGGTAGCACCTGATAGGGCCCTCTCTATGGGTTAAATAGAACTAACGGCATACTTATGCTAAACTGAATTGTTTGACTAAACTGAATAGCTTGAAATAAAAATGTTTTTGACAATTAAACCGTACTTACATTTAAACTGCATGTTTATGCTCAACTGAATTGCTTGAAATGGAAATGTTTTGGGTTTTTTTTACATGGAAACTGTACTTACACTAAACTGAATTGTTTAATATAGAGCTGTTTTGACATTTAACTGTGTGTAAACAAAATCTGTACTCATACTAAACTGAATAAGCTGAATTAGAACTGCTTGACTAAACTGAATTGCTTGAAATAGAAATGTTTTTCACTATCAAACTGTACTTACATTTAAACTGCGTACTTATGCTTAACTGAATTCTTTGAAATAGAAGAGGTTATTTACATAAAAATGGATTTGGCGTTAAATAACCTACAAAGGTTGATATGCCATAAAACCCAAAAGCCAAACCAAAACAATCAATTTCTATTTCCAGGTCTTGGTATTCATTTTATTCCATTCTTTGACTTATATGGTATTAACTATAGGCAATGACATAATTAGAAGTTACAATATCAGGTCAAATGATTTTTATTTTTCAGTTAGTTTGGAATAGCAAAGTCCCAAAGAATAGTAATTCCTTTTGCTTCTATTACTGATGCTAGTTAGTGTTTCTACCCTTTTTCAGATTTCAGTATTCCATAATATTCATATATTTTCCCATGAATATAATGTCCTTTTCTATTGTGCCATTTTTTATATTCTATCAGTATTAGGTTTGGGTGTTGTTGTTGTTGGAATATTCAATTCCTTTTTCTCTTTATTTGTTTCTTTGCTTGTTATTGGATATTTCTATCTGAAATCTGAGAATCAAAGAAATGGCTTTGCTTATGAAAACGGCAACACGAAGAGCACACAACATGATGACGTAAGCAATATATCACTTGCTTTGGAACTGTGCAATGAATTTAAGCAAGTTTTTACGTTAAAATTGAATTCTGACAAAAACGCTTTATTGAAAAGACAATGAATAAAACCAAGAAAGCTCACGACAAAAATGCACAGTCAGTAGTCAAAATATTAACAACAATCTATTAATAATAATACACTAAATATTCATCCGTCTGCCCAGGCAGTTGATATTGGAAAATTTATATAATCCAACTTAAAATATTTATGTTAATTATTAACCAACGTAATACTTACTTTTTTTGTGAAGTTTTAGGAGAAAAGTGAACACATAGCTAAGTCAAATTTATATTGCACATATTCAAGCACTTATACACATATATACATATATCGACCCAAATAAAAGCACAACTAGATTAATACTTAGCTAAGGTTCTTTGTTTGCTTTTCTTTCAAAGAATAGTTGTCTTCGAAGTTTCATTACTTTTTTGGTGTGTAACGTTGTTTATTTGAAGCTACGTCATTCCATGTCGAAAAGTTTTTGTTGGCTGTGACGTTATTTGTCATACGTTTCTTTTAAACAACGTCTGCTGATTTATAGTTATATAATTAATATTTACATAAAGACAGCTTTTTATTCTCAACCAATAAAAAACGTCCTTTTAATTGTTCTTAAAAATTAATACTTGTGAGAAGTTATATTTATTTTATTTATTTATTTAAATTTTGTAATTTTGTTTTATAATGGAAAATTATATTGAAGGAATATTTATTGCTAACATTAAGGCTCCACTAATTGTGGCCAGATTCCGACCACCTTTATTGGTATTGTTAGAATAATTCTTTGAGAAATGGTATACTTTACTTAATCGGGTGCCAACTGATTTTCTAGTGGGTGTATGTCTCTAACCTCAATGTCTTATCATTATCCCCGCTGTCAAAGAGTGTTCTAAATCAAATCGCTTACCATTTTCACTTGCATAGTTACGTAAGGCAGATATTGCCTCCCACACCAATATAGATTTAGTCAACATTTATCAAGCTAAAAAGTAATCAATTTTATCTTAATAATTGGCATCTTCACTTGGATTTTTTAAAAATACAACTAAATAAAAGTTAATGCTATTCCTACAAGAATAGAGAACAATAAAATTAGATATCAATTCGAAATGTTTTTCAATTTTAAAGATTTTTCGAGAGTATCTAACGCACCAGAAAGCATTTTCTTTACACCATACATAAAGTAACCAATGCAATAAATCCTAAAAATTATTCAAGTAAATAAAAAGTTAGCGACCTTAGTCGAGGGTGACCGAAAGCCTCCCTTTTCGATAGCTTCTACACCAAGGTATAAGGAAGGGCGCTACTCCATTCGCTGGTTTTGTCCACTTTACCCTTGATCCTTACCTTATAATACTGAGTGTTAAGCAAGGAGGGATCAAGTACCATTTTTTTGAGTCTTTGATATGACACGACCAGGGATTGAACCCAGGTCTCCCGGGCCATTGGCGAACACTCTAACCACTATGCCAATGTGCAGTTGTTCAAAGTAAACAAAGAATTCTTTAAATAAGATTAATGATAACTTTAATACTTCACTTTTAATAATACAGCTCGCATTTTATATCTGCAAAACTCTTTGTTAGACTCTTTTAAATATGAATAATTAAATAAGCTGAATTACCATCACCACAAAATCCGGCGAATACTGACGCATGACATACGGAAACACTGGACAGCTGTTTCGACCGTTTAAAGTCTCATCAACAGTGTATACTGTGATCTTCACCACTGGAGATCGAACCAGCGACCACAGATTGCAGTGCCAAAACTCTACAACTGAGCTTTTTTTTTATTGGTTTTTGTATTTTGGGATTTTTCTCCCATCCCCATCTTATAACATCTTTTGTAAATAAATCATCAATTGTTTATAAAATCATACATTATATTCGGGTCTTCAAGTGGGTCTTTTCACAGAGCAAATTGGGTATTTTGGTGCTTGCAGCATGCATGGTAATGTATGATTGTCTATATATTGTACTGTTGAATGGGTCGGCGAATGTGGCTAGCTAGGTTCCCTTAGTATATATAGAAACAGCATGACCGCTCCCTTCCTCCCCCCCATAAAACTTCAAGGCCTTGTGCCTCCCTTATTTTTACAGTAAGGCAATAAAGCCAACAGATCATATCGCACACAAGTGACGTCAAATCAACAAGTCTTGGTAATTGCACGGCCAATTAACCTGAATGCGTCTTGCAAGTTACACCCGTACTCTAACAGAGGACACACTCACCTCCAGGGAAGGATTGTAAAGTCAAGTAGTAAGGTTGGCGACCGTAGTCGTAGGCGAACAGAAGACTCCCTTTTCAATAACTACTACGTCGACGTATAGGTGAGGCCGCTTCTCTTTTCTTGGATTGCTTCACTTTACCTTTGATCCATACCTGATAATGCATAGTATTAAGAAAGGAGGCATCAAGTACCATTTTTAAAGTCATTAGCATGATTCGGCCTGGGATTGAACCCTGGTATCCCGGGCCATTGGGGAACACTCTACCCACTAGGTCAATGAACCGGTACTTAAAATAAAGTTGGTGACCGTAATCGAGGGCTACCCTAAAGTTGTTTTTTTTTCAATAGCTGCAACACCGAGTCGTAGGAAAGAGCACTAGTTCTTTCCCTGGGTTGCTCCACTAACCCTTGATCCGTATTTTATAATGGTGATTGTTAAGCAAGGGGACACCATGTACCCTTTTTTGGAATAAATATCAAAAGATTTAATAGAAGCTACTCTGCATCCTTTATTTTTAAGAAGAACCATCTTACAACCCTTGCCCAGTCGACTAGGGCTGTAGAATACCATCGGCTGCATCTTAGCTGAGGGATCCTATTTACCCAAACCCTCCGCTCGGGCAGGATATGACACATGGTCAATTTTTAAGCGAAGTTTATCAGGTTTCAATTCAGAGTTTTCCTTCTCCTAGACTAGTTGCCTCACCAAGGCTGAAGAACCTAGTCTGTCCTATTATTTACCCATAGCTGGAGGGAGAATTATTGGATTCATACCTTTCCCAAGGGTATTAGTGCTTTGGGAAATGCAATCAGTCTCGTCCAGGATTCGAACTCGTGTCGCTGTGTCCATTTCCTACGACGATAACGATTAGCTGAGGGAAAAGACTCCACAACGAGTATCCTAGGTATGACACTAAACAATCTGATGGTGAGGATCCACTAATGCAGGAGCTTTGGGGAATGCTGGGTACCTCTTCATCGCCATCGCTCCAAGGTCCACTCTGGCCTGGATTGGTAACACCTATGGGTCAAATAGAATTAAACTGCGTACTTATGTTAAACTGAATTACTTGAAATAAAACTTATTTGATAGTTAAACTGCGTACTTATGCTAAAATTAACTGCTTGAAATAGAACTATTTTTACATGTAAACTGCAAACTTATTCAAAACTGAATTGTTTGAAATAGAATTGTTTTGACATTTAACTGTGTGTGGACAAAAACTATACTCATACTAAACTGAATTATTTTGATTAGAACTGTTTGAATAAACTAAATTGGTTGAAATAGAACTGTTTCTGACAATTAAACTGATTACTTACGCTAAACTGAATTGTTTGAAATAGAACTGCTATTTGTATAAAAATAGATTTGGTATTAAATAACCTTTGTAGGTTATTTCACGCCAAATCCCTTTTTATGTAAATAATCTGTTCTATTTCAAACAGTTTAGCATAAGTACACATTTTAATTGTCCAAACATTTCTATTTCAAACTATTCAAGCAGTTATATGTAACAATTCAGTTAAGTGTAAATACAGTTTTAATGTCGAAAAACAGTTCTATTTCAAATAATTCAGTTAAGCATAAGCACGCAGTTTAAATGTAAGTACGGTTTAATCGTCAAAAACATTTCTATTTCAAGCTATTCAGTTTAGTCAAACAATTCAGTTTAGCATTAGTATGCTGTTAGTTCTATTTAACCAATAGATAGGGCCCTATCAGGTGCTACCACTCCGGGCCAGAGTGGACCTGGGAGCGATGGCAATGAAGAGGTACTCCGCATTCCCCAAGGCTCCATCACTGCTGGAACCTGACCATCAGATTGTTTAGTGTCATATCCAGGACACTCATTAGGGGGGGTCTTACCCCTCTGCAGAGGTGCAGTCAGTGTATTCTACAGCCCCAGCTGACTGGGCAATACACAGAGTTAAATATCAAACAGTTTTATTTAAGATAATTCAGTTCAGAATAAGTACACAGTTTAGACGTCAAAACCGTTCTATTTCGAGTAATTCAGTTCAGCACTAGTACGCTGTTTCAATGTCAAAACAGTTCTATGTTACACAATTCAGTTTAGCATAAATACTCAGTTTAAATGCAAATATCAGAATAGTGAACGAAGCACGGTTTAGTTCTATTTCACCGATAGATTGGAGCCTTATCAGGTGCTACCTCTCCGGGTCAGAGTGGACTTGGGAGCGATGGCAATGAAGGGGTACTCCTCATTCCCCAAAGCTCCAGCATTGTTGGAACCTTACCATCAGATTGTTTAGTGTCATATCAGGACATTCGTTGCGGGGGGGTGTCTTACGCCTCTGCAGAGAAGCAGTCGGTGTATTTTACAGCCCCAGCCGACTGAGCAAGTAGTATGTATAACTACCACTATTTGATATATAATAAAGTATAGGAATATGACATGCAAATGACATATCTATAACGTCAACTTCTGGTTTCTTAAATAGCTCTTAATCATAAATGTGAAAGCATAGATACTACGATGAACCTTGGAAAAACACGAAAAATATTTGGATCTTACTAGAGAGTTAGAACAGTTGTGAAATATCAAGGTGGCAGTAATACCATTGTGAGAATATTCGGAACAATCCGCAAGAATCTAGAAATCCGTAGAAGTATTGAAAAGAACAATGGTACACCTCTACTGAGATCGGCAACAATACTTAACAGAGTCCTGAAGAGCTGAAAAGACTTGCTGTCCATTGGACTCCTCTAAAAACCACCCGTTCAATTAGTTTGGTTTGGTTTTATGGCATTTTAACCATTGTAGGTTGGTTAAAGCCAAATCCTCTTTATACATATATATTAAATATTTATATGATTTGTAAATACATTTTGTTGATAACAAGCCTGAGTTCTCCCTTGCACACAGTTAAATGGTTTCAAGTATTGCTATATAGCTGACACAATATAATATCAGTCATTTGGTTGCGCACAGTCCGTTCTATTTAACCCATAGATAGGACCCTATCAGGTGCTACCACTCCAGGTCAAACTGAATCTGGGAGTGATTGCAGTGAAATGATATTCACAGTCCCCAAATCTCCAATATCAGATTGTTTAATGTCATATCCAGGAAACTCGTTGGGGAAGAGGTCTTAACCCTCTGTAGGGATGCAGTTGGTGTATTCTCCAGCCCTAGCTGTCTGGGATGCGTTCAACGAGTGTAAAAAACCTGCAAGGTGTATAAAATAATAATAATAATAATAATAACAATAATAATAATAATAGCCCTGACACGACTGGGTAGGCAAGTTGATCGACCAAGGATTGTATAAAAAACTGAAATATGACAATACAAACAAATGGTATATGCACAACCCAGGTTCACTCTGGCTCGGAGTGGTAACATCTGATAAGGGCCCTATCTATGGGTTAAATAGAACTAAACAATGGTTTCTTGACTTTATTTTTATTTTTGAATTTAAACTGCGTGTTTAAAATAGAACTGTTTTGACATTTAACAGTGCGTAAACAAAATCTGTATTTATACTAAATTGAATTAGCTAAATTAGAACTGTTTGATTAGACCGAATAGCTTGAAATAGAAATTAAACTGTGTACTCATGCTAAACTAATTTTTTTTTAAAGAATAGAACTATTTGCATTAAAATTTACGTTAAATAACCTACAAAGGTTGATATGCCATAAAACCTAAACAAACAAACAAATATCAAATACAAGATTTGTAAACACATTTTGTAGATGCGAGGATCATTAAATAAGTTTTCAGACTTTTTTCGTATAGGCACTTTTATTGATAGTACACACATGAAACTCAAGTTCCCTTCGAAGTAATCTCCTCCGGCTGCAATGTACTTGTTGTACCGTTCGAAAAACTTCTGGAAGGCCCAAATGGAAGTCCTCTTGTGTCAGCATGTCAATGACCTTCGTCACAGCCTCTTTCATCTTCTCAATTGTCTCATAACGACAGCCTCTGAGCTTAGGAAATAAGCAAAAGTCACAGGGAACAAGGTCATGACTATAGAGAGGGTAAGGAACTGTCTTGATGCCCATCTTGGTCAAATAGTCTGCGACAAGGATGTAGTTATCGACTGGTGCATTGTCCTGGTGGAAATGCCACTGACCCAATTTAAAGAGTGCTGGCCTCTTCCGACGGAATATCTTCCGGAACTCCCTTAAAACCTCAACATAGTAACCCAAACCCAACCCTAACCCTAACGTTTTGGCCAATCAACTCTGGTGTATTGACTTCCCTACTCCTTCCACACCTCTCATTATCCCACACAGACTCCCTGCCTTCCTTGAATCTCTTATGCCACTCAAAAACCGACGCTCCATTCATGCAAGATGGCCGAAAAGCAGTCTGAAGCATTCCTCACATTTCTGTGGCATTTTTTCCAAGTTTAAAATACAATTTTATTGCATATCGTTCTTCTAAAGTGTCAGATTGCATTTTTGAAATTCACCAACTGTGACAATCAGGATTTAGTAGGGTATATTCCAATTGCTATTTCTAACAATTCAGTTTAGCTTAAGTCAAAGTCATTCCAGTTATTGCTATGTATAATAATTCAATTAAACATCAGTCATTTGTTCACACAGTTAAACGATATGTTCTATTTCAAACAATTCAATTCAGCATAAGTCATTTGTTTGCACTCAGTTTAAATGTCAAACCGTTCTATTTGATCCATAGATAGGATCCTCGCAGGTGCTACCTCTCCAGGAAAGAGTCAATCTGTAAGTGATGGCAATGAAGAGGTACTATGCATTTCCCAAAGCTCCAACATTACTGGAGCCTTTTATCCGATTATTTTGTGTCATATCTAGGACACTCGCTGTCGTTGGGAGGGGTCTTATCCCTCTGCAGAGACATACTCGGTGTATTCTACAGCCCCAGCCGACTGGGCTAGCACTAGAACTAAAAAAGGCGTCAGTAATACCAATCATAGTTGGAGCCAGAAGAACAATCCCAAACAAAGCGGTAAAGATACTGAGGGAACTGGAGTTCTGGGAGAAGATTGAGACCTACTATATCTCAGCACCGTTGAGACCTGCAAGAAAACGGACTACGTAGAGTCCTGGAGCGTTGAGGAGTTTTGCTGTCCTTTGAACTTCAGTGAAGCTCTCTAGTCTTTAATGGAATAAAAATATGCAATGAGAGAATATAGTTGGATTTTGAGATAAGACTAGACTTTTAAGCTAAGAAAAAGAAAAATTCAGCGCGCGAGTGAACGGAATGGAAAGTGAAAAACTTGATACAAACTTAGACCTTTCTAGAGAACGGGGAAATATGAGCGTTAAACTGATGCTAATCATAAAAAAATCCACAAGAAAAATGCAAATACTACCTCGTTCATATAATACTTGTGTCATATACTTATATATAAACGACAGCACACATACATATATAGAGAGAGAGGAATTGATATATATTAAGTTAGAAATTACCATGACAAGAAAATCCGGCACACACCTACACGTGAGATACGGAGCAGTGGACAGCTGTTTCGACCTTATTAGGTCTCATCAGCAGTGCACACCGTGATCTCCACCACTGGAGATCGAACCAACAACCACAGTATACAGAAGTTGAAACTCTACCACTAGGCTACTGGTTCATGCCACATATAAGCGATGCCGAATTAACAAGTCATGGCAAATTGCGCGACCACTTGACCTAATGTGTCTTTTTTTATAGGTACGTATTCCCATCAGCGGACACAGCCACCTCCAGGGCTACGTCTTCCCAAGTCGGAGTTACGAGTCCTCATAACATAAGCCTCATATAAATATATATATATAGGTGTGTGTGTGTGTGTGTACAATCCAACGAAAGAGAAGTGTATATCTTAAAATGAATTGGTCTGCAAAGCAATTTGATTGAGGTATTCTAGTTTTTCTTTTTATATGATCAAGCTTGACTAGTGTTTCGCACTTCGTGATCCTTTTCATGTGACAAATAATGTCTAGGGCCGTTTCTGCTTCTAATTTTTACAGTGAATAATGTTTTGATAGAGGTGAGATTCTTTTTATTCAAGGGGTTTTTAGGTACATATTAACAAGTATCTACATAGTGTTCTTGTGTGTATTGATATTTGTTAAAACGTACTTAAAAAAAACCTTGAATTAAAAAGAATCACCGGCTGGAGAAGAAGCTAGATGGCAATTACACAAGAATGCTGCGTGCAATCCTGAACAAGTCCTGGCAGCAACACCCCACAAGACACCAACTGCACGGCCACCTGCCCCCTATCACGAAAACTATTCAAGTTAGACGAACCAGACATGCAGGACACTGCAGGAGAAGCAGGGATGAACTCATAAGAGATGTACTCTTATGGATCCCCACACATGGCTGTGCAAAAGCAGGACGACCAGCACGAACGTACATTCAGCAGCTATGTGAGGATACGGGATGTTGTCCTGAAGACCTACCTAGGGCGATGAACGATAGGGAGGAGTGGCACGAGAGGGTCTGGGATATCCGTGCTACCAGCGCGATATGATGATGATGATGATGATATTTTATATATAAGTAGATAATGTGTTCATTTTGGAATAATGGTAGCATTCTAACTACATATATATATATATATTGATCGGAGGGAGTTCCGACAGCGTTGTGGCTTACGTGCGTCTCTGCGACATCGTAGTAAGCGAGTTCGAACTCCAGTCGTGCTCTTACGTTCACTTTCGGACTAATACCCTTGGGAAAGATAAGAATCATCTTCTCGCCCCAGGTATTGGTTTAATAGTATCACTGCTGTTCTTCTACAAGGATGAATTTTTCTTTAAATCACTGACTAAAGTTGATATGCCTATATATATATATATATATATATATATTTACCAACCCCTCTGCTCGGGCAGGATATGACACAATGTCAATTTTTAAGCGGAGTTTAACAGGTTTGAATTCAGAGTTTCCTTCTCCTAGACAAGTTGCATCACCAAGGCTGAAGAACATAGTCTGCCCTACTATTTTACCCATAGTTGGAGGGAGAATAATTGGATTCATACCTTTCCCAAGGGCATTAGTGCTATGTGAAATGGAATCAGTCTCGTCCAGGGTTTGAACTCGTGTCACCGTGTCCATATATATATATATATATATATATATATATATACCGATCTATTCCAAACTGGTCTTTCTTAGCATGATTCGAAAATTCGCTTATTATGGTAACACGAGATATTTTAGAAAATGAAATATTTCGAGATTTTTTTCACAATAATAATTGGACTAACTACGTTACATAATATTGCTCTCTCTCTCTCTCTCTTTCTCTCTCTCTCTCTCTCTCTCTCCTTTATTTTTCTTCCTTTCATCGTTTCAAACTATAAATTTCGACATTTTCTGTACGTCACTTCGAGATTCTTTCTCTTTTATTTTCTTTCTTTCTTTCTTTCTTTTTTTTTTTTTTTTTTTTTTTAAATTTCTTTTCTGCCTACTCAATTCCTCTTTATTTTTTCCTGCCAAGCAGATTTTTCTTTCTTTCTTTCCAACCTTTATTTGTATGATTTGAAAGGGGTCGTCGACTAATTCTCCTGCATTCCTTACTCGCCAACTGAAACGACGCTACGATTTCGAACAAGCAAAAGTACCGAAATATTTTAATAATGGAGACATTTTAAACAGAAAATTCACTCTAAGTCCTTCAATCTGTCTTAAAGCTATTTACTCAGATTGTAGTGGCCGAGGGATTTCGTTTTATATATCTTGCCTTTGGGTTTAGTTAGGCTGAGAACCTTTCCGCTCAGGGCATGGGTTAGTTAGGTGCAAACATGAGCGCAGGTGTTCACGCGCGCACGGAACGGACGTGTCATTCAGAGATGTCACAATAAAAATCCCAGATAGAGGATGTGACCAGGGATGTTAGTGACATCACGCACCGGAAGCGTGGGCTGAGATTTGAGAAAAGTCAGTTAGTTGAGTTCATTCCTGGGAAGAAGGTTGACTTTCGGGGCTCGTCGTGGCCAGACGAATTTGTGCGTTATGGGCGCCGCGCGTTAGTTGGGTTGAGAACTGATGATGTAAAACCAGTCAGCATAGAAGGATTGTATCTCTCTTCCTTATATCGAAAAACCTTTTAACTCAAAGGTAATAAAAGGTTTCGTACCTGAACTAAGAAGTCGTAAGTATTTTTTGTGTTTCGGGATTCCTATGTTATCTATATATGAGTTATGGACATTATGAACGTCTTGTGTACCGGTATGAATATGTCTATTTCATGTATTCATATCTGGCTATGTAACAAGATTAACTTTGTCTGGCTCAAAGCCAGAGAAGTTAGGTTCATTGCTTGATTGGTTGATTAGTTTTACGGCATGTCAACTCTTGATGGATAATAAATAAAATTCAGCCTTTTTTGCAATAATAATGTGGTATACACACAACTAGAGAGAGAGATACAAAAAAATTATCTCGGATTTTCAGATACAAGCAAATCACCATACCGGTCAGGAGAGCAAACCTTGTGTTAATTAACAGAAAAAAAAGAGAAGAAATTACCGTATGGTATATTTTGCCGTTAAGCTAACCAGAGTGAAAATCAAAGAAAGCGAAAAAGAGAGAAAAGAACTAGGACCTAGACAGAGAACGAAATAAATATGAACTATGAGGGTGACAGTGATACTAATTGTTATTGGCGCACTTAGAACGGTCATCTAAGGTTTGGAAAGAGAAATGGAAGAGTTGAAAGTCGGATGATAAGACGAGACCATCCAAAATACATTATTATTGAGTTCGACTTGAATACTGAGAATAGTCCTGGAGACCTGAGGAGACTCCAGTTAGTTGGTTGTTTGCTTTGTTTTACGCCGTATCAAACCGAAAGTGGTTGATGCGCCGAAATAAATTTCAAACAATTCTGTTTAGTATAAGTATATTTTTTTACAAACAGTCAAATGACAAAACAGTTCCTTTTCAAACAGTTCTGTTTAATATAATGTTATATAGTGGCTCGTACCACGTGATTTCCGGTATCGTAAAAGTATAAAGGTCGCCGTGTCTCTTATGCAGAAACAGAAGCAGAGCAGAGACAGAAGCAGTAAGCGAAGGAGATACAGCTCTGAGAGGACGACGCTCAGTTGTAAGACCAACTTCGGGCTTAACACCAACAGCGCGAGACTTATAATACTAGTCGAACTGTATCACTTGAGTTAATAAATAATTAAATCTGCCCGTATTGTAATTGTTATCGTCGTAGGAAATGAACACGGCGACACGAGTTCAAATCCTGAACGAAACTCATTGCATTTTACATAGCACTAATACCCTTGGGAAAGGTATGAATCCAATTATTCTCACTCCAGTAATGGGTAAATAGTAGGATAGACTAGGTTCTTCAGCCTTGGTTAGGCAACTAGTCTAGGAGAAGGAAAACTCTGAATTGAAACCTGAAAGTCTAGGAGAAGGAAAACTCTGAATTGAAACTCCGCTTAAAAACTGACCTTGTCTCATATCCTGCCCGAGCGGAGGGGTTGGTAAATAGGATAATTAAATCTATTTCACAGTGTATGTTACTACGATACAACATATCAGAACGCAGTTTCAATGGAAAAAAAATTCTTTTTCAAACTATTCCGTTTAACATAAGTACACAGTTTAGTTCTATTTGATCCGTAGACGGGATCCTATCCGGGACTACCACTCCGGATCAAGGTGCTACCACTCCAGGCCAGAGTGGACCTTGGAGCGATGGCAATGAAGAGATACTCCGCATTCCCGAAAGCTCCAGCATTACTGGAGCCTCATCATCAGATTGTTTAGTGTCGTATCCAGGACACTCGTTGGGGATGTCTTACCCCTCTGCAGAGAAGTAGTCGGTGATTCCACAACCCCAAACGACTGTATTACACTCGTTACGGGGGTCTTACCCGTCTGCAGTCGATGTATTCTACAGCCGCAACTAGCTGAGCTAGAACATCAGCTTAGGGTAAATTGCAAGAAAAGATCAACCACTTAATGTACATGGACGACATCAAACCGTTACCCCAAAACAAAAAAAAAAAAACGGAAACTCTAACACAGACTGTTAGAATATACAGTAAAAATATTGCGATGGAATTTGGCCTATTGCTAGTAATAAAAACGACAAATGACACATGACAAAAGGAATCGAACAACCAAATCAAGAAAAAATCAGAACGCTCGGAAAAAAGGAAACATACAAATACTCAGGAATATTGAAAAATGACACTATCAAATAAATGGAGATGAAAGAAGAAAAAGAGTATCTTAGGAGAAACAGAAATCTACCCAAGACAACGCTATAATGTAGGAATCTTATAAAATAGATAAATACCTGGGCTGTCCCCTCGTAGGATACTCGGGACCTTTCTTGAAGTGGACCAGAGAAGACCTCACAAGAAAACAAATGGCGATGCATAAGGCCGTGCATCCCAGAAATGATGTTGACAGACTATATGTGCAAAGAAAAGAGGGAAGAAGAGGGCTTGCCAGGATTCAAGATATCGTTGACGCATCGATACAATGACTCGAAGATTACAAAGATAACTGCGAATTAACACTGATCACAGCCACCAGAAAGAATTCTGATATCACTAGGATCAACAGAACGGAAATAACTAGAACACAAAAATGGAAAGAAAGAGAACTGAATCCCTTCTAATAGCCACAAAAAACAACGCCATAAGGACCAATTAAATCAAAGGAAGAATAGATAAGAAGCAACAAAACAGCAAATGTGGTTTTTTTCGTGATAGAGACGAAACAATCAATCACATAAGTGAGTGAGCAAACTAGCATAGAAAGAGTATAAGACTAGACATGACTGGGTGGGCATGGTGATCTACTGGGAACTGTGCTCGAAGATTAAATTTGACTATACAAACAAATGGTATATGCACTACCCTCTCCTGGATAATGAGATGCAAAAATCCCACTCGGATTTTGAGATAAAAACTGATCTCCTAATCTCAGCCAGACGACCAGACCTAGTAATCATCAGCCAGAAAAAGAGAACTGGCCGAATTCTTGACTTTACTGTCTCGGCTGACCACAGAGTAAAATTGAAAGAAAGCGAAAAGAACGGAAAGTACCTAGACCTTGCTAGAGATTTGAAAAAAAAACAAAAAACTGTGGAACATGAAAGTGACGGTTATAACAATTGTAATTCGTGCTCTTGGTACAATCACCAAATGATTGGTACAAGGACTGGTGGACTTGGAAATAAGAGGATGAGTGAAGACCAAACTACAACATTGCTCAGATTGGCCAGAATACGAAGATTCCTGGAGACTTGAGGAGACTTGTTGTCTCTCAAACTCCGGTGAAAGATCATCAACTAACACTGATGTGAAAAACTCCCAAGGAGTAAAATGATAATGTCTTAAACACAGAAGATGACATAAACAAATTGTATCGGTCAAAAACGTTAAAAAATGAGAAAAAAAATGAATATATCCTGGCAGTATTGAGGGTTACGAAGATACAGTAAATCAGGAACACGAGAAACATACAGAAAGGGAAAAAAATGATTACAGTAGCCATTATCAGCAATATCAACGGAAATCTTTAGGGCTAATTAAAAAAAAACTATATATATATATATATATATATATATATTGGGTGTCCCCCAAAAATGTATACACATGAAAAATAATTGTAAACGTAGTATTTAATTAGAATTTTATAATTTCAAAACTTTTAAAATATTTTACAAGTATCATTTTATTGTTTTTACACTGCCTGACGCCCATTTTGATCCAGACACTAATAATAAAGTTGTAATTAAACACTACGTTTACAATTATTCTTAATGTATATACATTTTGGGGGCACACCCTATATATATATATATATATATATATATATATATAACAAAATATTAGAAATAACAAAAATTAGAAGAAAAACTGTTTGGATATTCTAAGCTATAAACTAAGGAAAAAGCATGCGAGACGACGAGGCCATAGCAGAGAAGGGAAAACCTAAAGAGATAAACTGAATCTCTTTTAGTAGCACCAAATAATGAAATAAGAACTAATACCAAAGGTGAAATTAATAATACACAGGTGTAAGTTATGTGGTAACGGAGATGAAACAGTTGTATAATGGAATATTAAAAAAATGACAAAGACTAAAGCAAAGTAAGGAAGAATAAGAATTATGCAAGAGACTGAAATTTGGCCACATTGGCAAATAATATTTGAATAAGTTAGAATCTGTCACAGAAAATAAAGTGCATAAAATTCTCAGGAATTTTCTAATAGAGACGGACCATCTAATCAAGATCTCAAGAACAAACCTTGTGTTTATTAACAAGAGAAAAAGCTCTCATCTGGTGGACTTAGCTGTTCCAGTTGATCATAGTGTGAAAATGAAAGAAATACTTGGATCTTGCCTGAGAGATAAAAAGTTTTGGAACATAGGTTGATTATTCGAGCCTTTTTCAAACTCGAGTTGCCCAGTCGGCTGGGGCTGGGGCTGCAGAATACACTGACTGCACCTCTGCAGAGGGGTAAGACCCCCACCCCAACAAGTGTCCTGGATATGACACTAAACAGTCGGATGGTTTGGTCCCGGTAATGCTGAGGCCTTGGGGAATACAGAGCACCCCTTCATTGCCATTGCTCCCAGGTCCACTCTGGCCCGACGTGGTAGCACCTGATAGGGCCCTATCTATGGGTTAGATAGAACTAATGGCATACTTATGCTAAACTGAGTATCTTGACAATTGAACCGTGCTTACATTTGAACTGCTTGCTTCTGCTAAACTGAATTATTTCAAATATAACTGTTTTTTGACATTGAAACTGTATTTACACTAAACTAAATTGTTTAACATAGAACTGTTCTGACATGTAACTGTGTGGAAACAAAATCTGCACTTTTACTAAACTGAATAAGATGAAGTAGAATTGCTTGACTAAACTGAATAGCTCGAAATAGAAATGTTTTTTACAATTAAACTCTGCTTACATTGAAACTGCGTGCTTTTACTAAACTGAATTGTTTTAAATTGAACTATTTTTGACATTGAAACTGTACTTACACTAAACTGAATTTTTATAGATAACTGCTTGAATAGTTTCAAATAGAAATGTTTTTGACAATTAAACTATGTACTCATGCTAAACTGAATTGTTTTAAATAGAACTGATTATTTACATAAAAATGGATTTGGCGTCAAATAACCTACAATGGTTGATATGTCATAAAATCCAACAAACCAAACCAACCAAACTCGAGGACTACACAAGGAAGAATGAAGAAAAGTAACGAGTATCAAACAGATATTACACAATCATCTTTAGGAAATATGGGAAACGGTTGTATGTACTAAGAAATAGCTATGATTTCGAATTCCAAATGGATTAGCCAATCTAGGCTAAGTGATCAGATCAAGAAAAAAAAACTGTTAAAAATGTGCTGAAACTGAAAAGAAATTATGGAACCTGAAAGTGAAGGTCATACCAATAGTTTTGGGAGCACTTAAAAGGGTTCTAAATGAGTCGAGTAAAAGGATTGAAAAAATTAGAAATTCAAAAAAGAATCGAAACCACACATTAAAATAAAAACTTACAATACCGAAAGAAGTGACGAAGAACCGATAGGACTTGCTGTCACTTAATCTCTAACAATGAGCATTAGGGGTCTGGGACGAACATGTATGATTAATATTAACAATAAAGACGTGATTAACAAATCAGCACAACTTTTATAATCATAATTGGGATAATTTTCATCATTATCATTATTATCATCGCATGTGTTTTTAACACCGTCATACTTAATTATTTTACGATAATTATATTTAATAATACTATTAAGGAAAGAATGAAAATTATTATCGATAACAATATTTTTCTTTCTTTTTTTAATCGTCATCAGTCTTCTTTCCCTGCTACAGTTCTATTTCTCCCCCCCCCCCAGCCCACTCTTCTCAAAGCAATTTTTAAGGAGTTAATTATCTATATACGAGGTGTGATAAAAAAAAAAAGATTATCGAGGCAGCAGCAAAAAAACTTTTAAAATTTGAATTTTAAATGATGACGTGCGCATAGCGGAGCAGTTTATATAACAAAAGGATGATGTCTAGAAGTCAAGATTGCAGACCAGACGTTGAAACGAGTCAGTGTTAATTTGGAGATGAGAAAAAAAAAGGGAAGCTAGTCTCGATACATTTGAGAAGCCATTTTTGGTAAAACACAGAATTGTGCAAGAGAACCACCGTCACCACTCGTGAGGCCTTATTCTTTTTTCCAAAAGTAAAAAAAAAAAAATGAATATTTACCGAATCCTCCGCCCAAGTAGGATTCAAAACAAGGTCATCTTTAAGTAGTTTTCCTTCTCCTAGACCGTTTGGCATAACAAGGTCAAAAAGCAGTCTGCTCGACTGTTTATCCATAGCTGGAGGGAGATTAGTTGGATTCATGCCTTTCCTATAAGAATTAGCGCTATGTGAAATGCAAACAGTCTGATCAAGGAAACTGAAACTTTTTTCTCTTTTTTTTTTGTGATTATTATAAAATTTGGTCGTCTGGCCGAGATTATTATTATTATTCTCCTTGAGAGCTTTTTTCCCATCAGCGTCTGAGTGACAGCAAGTCTCTCTAGGTCTCCAGGACTCTTCTCAGTATTTTGACCGTTCCGAGTGCACCAACTACAAGTGGTATCAGCATCACTTTAAGGTTCCTAAACTTCCTCTTTCTCTGGTAATGTCTAAGTACTCGTCTCCCTTTTTGCTTTCCTTGATTTTCGATTTGTGGTCCACTGGGATGGCAGATTCTTCTAGAAAACAAGTTGCCTCTTTTATTCATCAATTATCACTTGGTCTGGTCTTCCAGCCTGAGATTAGCTGATCCCAGAGAATCTTACGTGTCTCATTTTCTCGGAAGAATTCTGGTTTGTGCTTATACCATTAAGTGCTGTTGTCAAATCTTACTTTCTTGCACAATTCCCTGTGGATCAACTTACCCTCTCAGTCATGCCTTGTCTTACTCTCCTTTTGTACGAGTTTGCTACATTAGCTTATCATGTGATTGATCGTTTCGTTTTTGATTCAGTATAATCTATACTTGCAATTCTGTCACGTATTATCGATATTAATTATATTAAATAATTATTCCTTATGGTCTAGTTTTGTGCTGCGGTAAAAAAAGGGCTACCGTTTCTCTCTTAAAGTGTCCTCTTTCGTAAATATTTCATGATCTTCTTGGGTGAGATGTCACCCGTTTGTCGCTCAAAATATCCATGCAGTTTTCTTTCTTCCCATTTCTGTTTCCGAGTTTTTATTGTTGCATGGACGTGAATTTTTAAAACCAGAATCAATATTTGCTATCATGACTGGGCGTTTTCCGATTTGCAATTTTCTTGAGTGTTTCTCTTTGCGATTCTGAGTGTATTTCCACCGCAGGTCCATCTTCAAGACATTGGAATTTTTATTTAATGTTATTCATCCAATCAGCCTTTTTGTTATGTACTTTCCGTTCCTATAGTAGACTCCAAAACTATTTTGCTTCCTTTGCATCCGGTTGTTCGTTTGTCTTCGTGCATTCTCCACCTGCACGCGAGTAGAATTTTCTTTCGCTGTTTTTAAATATCCAGTTTAGTTTGTATTGCTTAACATGTTTAGGTATCTTTTGAGTCTTTCTTCTTTCACCAAAATCTTTTGATTTATCTCTTCAAGTTGCCTTATCAAACTTGTCTGCTATTTTGTTTTGTTAATATTTTTTTATCCAAACATACCCTTGGATACTTTTCCTTCCCTGGTATTTTTGCTTGTTTCTGCCATTTTTTTAATCTGTCATTCTTGTCCAATTTCCAATCAAGATTTTCTATTATTTATTCATTTTTTTGGGGTGGGAGGTTTCTAAGAGGAACACCGATTTTAACACAGACTCATTGAGTGTTCACCCATGGCCCGGGAGACCGGGGTTCAATGACAGATCGAGTCATACCAAAGACTGAAAAAATGATACTTGATTCCGCCTTGCTTAACACTCAGTATTATAAGGTACGGATCAAGGGTAAAGTGGAGCAATCCAAGGAAAGAAGTAGCCTCCTCCCCTAAACTTCCGTGTAGTAGCTATTGAAAAGGGAGTCTTCGAATAACCCTTAACTTCGATCGCCAACTTGCATTTTTATTGTCTAATAAAATTCATTTCTCCCGTTGGTGTTGCTTAGCTGAGTTATTGCTTTAATCTTTTTTGTGTATCTGTAATTAAAACAGTCTACATTCACAGAATGCCGTTCGGGTCCTCCCAAGTAGGCTATCAAAGGAGCACCTGCCGATCATCACACTCAGATCTGTAAAATTTATCCTACATTCGTTTGGGTTTGGATTTATCATTTGTCACAAGTAGTATAATGCAGCTATACCAAACCCAAGAGTTGATTATTATTTGTGTTCCTGTCACAGATGTGGCTTTGTATTCTTCAGAGAGAGAAGTTACTTCAGCAGGTCACGAAAAATATAGAGTGGATATTTACACCTTTAAAATAAATAAGTTTTAGCTTATTAAGTCCGTATAACCCTTCTTTATTAAACTTTTTGGCTTAATATCAGTCATACGTGCTGCTGCTTTGTTTCTGGTGCATTTTACAGATAAAACTTTTTAGCACTTTTTTCCCTCTCCCCTTCTTTTCAACTTTTGGCCGAAGGATTCTAAATTCGAATGAAGATAAAAACCACATAAAA
>OY757939.1:47072881-47135381 GCA_963585895.1 Sepioteuthis lessoniana
TACACGTACACCAACGAATGTATATAAATATATATCCACAACCACACACATGCATGCACACACACACACACACACACACACACACACATATATATATATATATATATATATATATAAAACGTGGAAGCGCAGATACACGATAACTCCCACAGATAGACGCACTAAGTCGTTTTCAAAAATACACAAATATAGAGACGTACACTAAACTCATCCACATACAAGTGTGTGTGCGTGTGTGTTTGTTTGTGTGTGCGTGTTTATGTGTGTGTGTATGTGTGTGTTGATAGCAAGTAATTTAATTATTAAGGAAAAGCATTTCAATAGGATAATATATAGAGAGATAATTTTAATAGCCTAAAGAAAAGAAATAAAACAGTAAAAACCTTGAGTATTTTGAAGCATTTCTTCTTTTCTGATATGTGTGGCCGTCGATGGAAGACAAGGCCGAAATTAACAAAAAGAAAAGTAGAAAAAACGAATTTACACGATTTTTTCCCTTGAAAATAAAGGAAAAGAAATGAACGTGTGAAAAGATGACTTATTAAACAGCAACTACGTAAGATTGTTGCATTTATTTGTCAATATTTTTTTGCTTTCTATCTTTCATTTTTATCCAATTTTTTTTTTTTACATTAAATACAGAGAATATAAAGAAAAAATTGATAACAAGGTAATCCAAGTAGAAGGAGAGATTTATTGAGAAGCTAAGTCGACATTACAGCGTTTCGCTTCTAATGAACCATCATCAGGACTATGAAGGATACTATTAGTGATGTTAAATCAACGATGTTTAAAAGTGCAAAATACAAAAGCCTATTGTATTTTGCACTTTTAAACATCCATCTTTGATTAAACATCACTAATATCATCCCTAATAGCCCTGATGATGGTTCATTAGAACCGAAACGCTATAGTGTCGATTTGCTTCCCAATAAATCTCTCCGCAGTATTAAACAAGTCCTGGCGACAACACCCCACGAGACTCCAACTATACGGACACTTGCCCCCCATCACAAAAACTATACAAGTTCGACGAACCAGACACGCAGGACACTGCTGGAGAAGCAAGGACGAGCTCATAAGCGATGTACTCCTGTGGACCCCCACACATGGATGTGCAAGAGTGGGACGACCAGCACGAACTTACATACAGCAGCTATGTGAGGACACGGGATGTAACCCTGAAGACCTGCCGGAGGCGATGAATGATAGGGAGAAATGGCGAGAGACGGTCAGGGATATCCGCGCAGGCGGCGCGACATGATGATGATGATGATGACCTCTTGAACTAACTTGTTATCAATTTTTTTTATATATTGTCGTATTACACTCCATTATTTACTTCCATATAAAGAATAATAAATCTGTATTCTTCAAGAAATTTTGGAATCTTTACTACTTGATATTGGACAAAAGCGAAACTTTAAAGAATTCATATTCCCTTGAAAGACGACGGTTTCAAGCCGACAAAGGAAATAAACAGATGATACCCCGCACAAACAACTACAGACGCGGACAACGCCGATGACATAGCGCTTCTTGCAAATATACCCGCTTAGGCCTAATCCCCGCTACATAGTCCGGAACGAGCAGCTGTAGGTATAGACTTCTATATCAACGCACAAGACGGAATACATGTGCTTTAATCAAAGAAGTGACATCTCCACACTAAACGGTAGTTCTCTGAAACTAATGGACAAGTTCACCTACCCAGGAAGCAGTGTTTCATCAACCGAGACAGACATCAACACGCGACTAGCAAAGACATGGACAGCTCTCGATAGACTATCGGTCATATGGAAGTCAGACCTGACCGATAAAATGAAACAGTTTTTTTCAAGCAGCGGTCTTGTCGTATGGATGCAGTACATGGACGCTAACAAAACTTATGGAGAAAAGTATGACAACAACTACACTAGAATGCTGCGAGCAATACTTAACAAATCCTGGAGGCAGCACCCCATAAAGCAGCTGCTGTACGGCCAATTACCAACCATCACGAAAATTATCAAAGTTAGAGGAAACAGACATGCGGGACACTGCTGGAGAAGTAGGGACGAACTCATAAGTGACATACTCCTGTGAAACCCCTCACATGGACGAGCAAAAGCAGGACGACCAGCTAGAACCTACACGCAACAACTCTGTGCGGATACAAGATGTAGACTTGAAGACCTACCGGAAGTGATCGGACGATGTTGAAGATCCATGCTGTAGGCACGACATGATGATGATGATGATGATGATGATGATCTTCACTAAAGATAAACCATTACACACACATACAAACACACACATACATGCACAGAGCATTGAGGATTGCAGGTATACATCAAGATGAGGTCTCGAGGACTACGAGTCAAGAAAAACTAGTTAGTGGGACCAGTAACAGCTCTGGCAACATTTGGACTTACAACAACAAAATCTAGGAAACAGAAATTGATGAAAAGTCCACTGTACAGATATTTCAAGCGACAAACTGACGAAATTTCATACGAGAAGACCTGGACTTGGATACAAAAGGGGACTCTTAAGAGAGAAACTGAAGTTCTGTTAATAGCAGCACAAAATATCTCCATAAGGACCAATTAAAGTGAAAAATGTTTAATCACATCATAAATGAATGTAGCAAACAAGCTCAAATGAAGTGTAAGACTAGGCACGACTGGATAGCGAAGGAGATCCACTGAGAACTGTGCAAGAAATTAAGGTTTGATCAAAATACCAAATTGTATTGGCACAAACCAGAATCCTTCCAAGAGAATGAGACGCATAAAATTCTTTGGGATTTTGAGTTGCAAACGAGTTAACTAATCCCACCAGAAAACCAGACTTTGTATAATTATAAAAAAAAACAATGGGAATACCTAGGATCATAAATCGTTTGCCTGCATAGAGTCTACTAACCAATGTGTCAACAATCACATGGTCCAGAGGATTTATGATTTTGTTTGATTTGGTTTTATGGCATATCAACCATATATTCATACCACTATATTCAAATATATTGTACTTTCTTTGCTTTGCGTTGCTTTTCTCGCATATCACCCATTGTTGGTTATTTAATGCCAAATCCTCTTTATACATATATATTAAATATTTATGATTTGGTTTGGTTGGAATTTATGACATATCAACCATTTAAGGTTATTTAATGCTAAATCCTCTTTATACATATATATTAAATATATAGGATTTGGTTTGGTTGGGTTTTATGACATATCAACCATTGTAGGTTATTTAATGCCAAATCCTCTTTATACATATATATTAAATATATAGGATTTGGTTTGGTTGTGTTTTATGGCATATCAATCATTACAGGTTATTTAATGCAAAATCTTCTTTATAAAATATATATTAAATCTATAGGATTTGGTTTGGTTGGATTTTATGACATATCAACCATTGTTGGTCATTTAATGCCAAATCCCCTTTATACATGTATATTATTACACATACAAGATTTGTAAACATATATTGTAGATACACAAAGTTAAAATATCAAAAAGTTCAATTTCTAACAATTCAATTCAGCAAATGTCAGCAAAGTTAAATGGTTCCAATTTTTACTATGTGTCACTGATAATTTAAATGAAGATTAGTCATTTGTTTAGATACAGTTAAATGATAAAACAGATCTATTTCAAACAATTCCGTTTAACTTATGTCCTTTATTTGCATTTAAATATCAAACAGTTCCATTTGACATATTGATAGGACTCTATCAGGGGATTCTACTCTGTGACAGAGCGTATCTAGGAACGATGACAATGAAGGGGTACTCTGTATCCCTTAATGCTCCAACATTACTGGAATATCACCCTCAAATTGTTTAGTGTCATATCAGGGCACTAGTTGTTGGCGGGATCTTACCCCTCGGCTGAGATGCAGTCAATGTATTCTACAGCCCCAGCCAATTGGGCAAAGATGATTTCATGGTCATTAAAAGGATAGTAGTTCCGTTGCAGAATGATGGGAAAAACTTTATAAAATTAAAATATGATATCAAAAATGTTTTCACCGTGTAAGATCATTTGGATAGATAATATTTTTGTGGTAGATTTGTTTTCTTTTCGTTTTTTTTTTGTTTTTTTTTTTTGCCTTTTGCCTTTTGCTCAGGATTTCCTAGCTTCCTTACAGTTGGCCATGTTACAAGAAGTCAGTTTTTATGTACGCGCCGATCTGGGACAGTTTTTGTTCCTATACTTTGCAGTTATTCGAAAATGTACCCAAACAGTTTCCCGCCACCGTTGTATGCCAAAAGGAAACGGTTTGGTCAGAAAGAACAATGGTAATGCCTGTAACAGACACTCTTTTTTCTGCGAGATAGGCTGTAAATAAAAGAAAGTTGCCACTTAAAAATTATTCTGAACTAGATATTTAAATATAGGTTAAAACGTTCACAGAACTAGCGCAAGCAAATTCTGAATGTTTGGTTGAACAAGAATCTAAATCGTTGAAGGCTTAGTTGTCGAGACAAACGGACATTTGGTTTAAATATCAACCCCTATCAGTCGTGCTGGTCGTGCAATTTCCCTTGATTTTCACGCTATCCGTCCCTTTTAATAATCAGTCTTGGCAGGATATCTACACGTCCCCCAGTATTTGCACACAGCTGATAAACGTCAATTTTTACAAGTTGGCCACCACTGGTGTATCCATACATCTCAATTTGTGGGGATTTAGGAATTAACAATAAAACTCCCAACTGGATGTTGACTCGTCTGCTGCCAGATACAAAATGTATAAACGCGTCGCCACGCATAAGGCTCCACGCATCCATCCGGTTAAACATCAGAAAAAAAGAAAAATAATAAAAAGTAAAGTAGCCAATGGGAAGCGGTCGCGCCAAAATTAGAAGGATTTTGGAGTGGCGAATTTGGAGCCGGTGGAGAGAGATAAATACTCAGGTTTTCTGTGAACCGAGTCTTGTAGGGCAGTGTCCGTCGAACCAACAACATCATTTTGCTGTCTGGTGTTTTGGGCACCACGCTACGTCTTGGGACGTATCGTTGGTTAGTCCATTCACCAAGTAAATAAAGGAAAGTATGGAAGAAATGTTTCGTCTATTATCTGTTTCTATCTTTTCTTTTTGTATATTTCTTTTGGGACTTTCTTTGGACAAGGCATTGCGCCGGCCAGTCAACGTGGGGTAAAATAATATAACCAAAATATGGAGTCAGATATCTTACGGCAACACAACCTTGCCCTTAGCCCCTAAAGTTCAAAAACCCTTTTAAACCCCACAAGTCTACACGAGAACGTCACAGCTTCTCCAGTAGGCCTTGTTCGTCTAATTGGTTAATGAGATGGTAGATAAGTGGCCGTTTAGCTGCTGTTTTAAGGGTGCTTCTCCAGTAGGCCTTGTTCGTCTTATTGGTTTATGAAATGGGAGATAAGCGGCCATATAGCTTCTGTTTTAAGAGTGCTTCTCCAGTAGGCCTTGTTCGTCTTATTGGTTTATGAGATGGGAGATAAGCGGCCATATAGCTGCTGTTTTAAGAGTGCTTCTTCCAGGGTTCGATTAGAAAAGCAAGCAACATCTTTTTATAGTTCTCATTTAGATTTTTATCAAAATTATTATAATTTCACTATCATCATTATCAATATAATATCTACATTGATCATATATATATTTTTTTTTCAACATAAACATCTTTCAAACATATTTATTATAATGTTCCATTTTAATTTTATAGAAATGCTGTTTTTAAATAAAACTTGGCGTAATATATTATCATTATGTATTATCAAGAGAAAAATTGTATTTTCCATGCTATCTGTCAAAGTTCACGTGTTTTCATAGAAATAAATTTGGCATTGTATGGAATTCGTGTATAATTTTTCCATTTTATTTTGGAAAAGAAATATTTTCATTAAGCGCCTGTGCAAGCGGTGCTAGATGATAAAATTTAAATGCATATTTCCCGCTATTAATTATAGATTATTCGGAGGATTTATTTATTTAGAATATTGTTGTTTAAAAAGTTTAAATCATTGTACATTAAAATAGGAATAAGATTCGAACTCAAGACCCTTCTGTCTCTGACAAGTTTGATTTTACATACCACCTGCTATACCATGTTCCCAACAATGAATGGTTAATATTGTTTCTATTTAGCATTTCATAATTATTTCGTTATACAAATAAATCTTTCCACGTCATGTCAGCGGGGATTAGAATACGCTGACTGTATTCCCTGAAGAGGATGTGGAGGTGCCCGTAGTGTAATGGTGATCGTCGTAGGAAATGTACATGGCGATACGAGTTCAAATCCTGGACCAGGCTAACTGCATTTCCCATAGCACTAATATCCTTGGGAAAGGTATGAATCCAATTATCCTCCTTCCAGCTATGGGTAAATAGTAGGGCAGACTAGGTTCTTCAGCCTTGGTGAGGCAACTAGTCTAGGAGAAGGAAAAATCTGAATTCAAGCCTGTTAAACACCGCTTAAAAATTGACCTTGTGTCATATCCTGCCCAATCGGAGGGGTTGGTAAATATGGGTATCCCCTGAAGAGGATTAAGATCGCTACGAAAAAAATGGAGGAGTGTCCTGGGTATGACAATAAACTGCGTCTGATGGTGAGGCTCTGTTTCTAGAAATCTTGAGTGTTTAGAGTACTCCTTCTTTGCCATTACTTCCAAAAGAGAGGGAAAATATTTTGCACCACTACTTATTTATAGACAAAAATCATTCAAAACTGTCTTAAAATAGGTGCAACCCATTCCTATGATAATATTTTATTACTGAGACAAGAAACTCAAAAAACAAAAAGATTGCATGTCCTGGAATCTGATATAATAACAATTTTAAAAAACTGATTTGATGTTTCTAGCTGAAAGAATGAATTTTTTACCGGACGTGTTCCAAATGATCGCAATTGCGCTTGTCTTAGTCATAAATGGTTTTCAAATTAATAGGTTGCACCAATTTCGAGATACACTGTTTATGTTAGGGTCATATCAAAAGGTCAAATAGATATGTTTGAAAATTATTTGTATTATATAAGAATACTTGATGCCATATAACTACTTGTAAAAACTTCCTAAAAAGCTACAAAAATCATAAAAGTACAACATGCGTAATTCCTTAACCTTGTGGAGGTGCCCGTGGTGTGATGGTTATCGTCCTAGGAAATGGACACGGTGACACGAGTTCAAATCCTGGACGAGGCTGATTGCATTTCACAAAGCACTAATACACTTGGGAAAGGTATGAGTCGAATTATTTTCCATCCAGCTATGGGTAAATAGTAGGGCAGACTGAATTCTTCAGCCTTGGGGAGGCAACTAGTCTAGGTGAAGGAAAACTCTGAATTTAAACCTGTTAAACTGACCTCGTGTTATATCTTGCCCAAGCGGAGGGCTTGGTAAATAGGGTAATTCCTTAAACTTTAGTTTGGTTGGTTGGTTGGTTGGACATTTTTTTTTTTTGGCATATCACCATTTGTAAGTTAGTTAATGCCAAGTCCTGTTTATTTGTATATTAATTGTATATGATATGGTTTGGTTTCTTTGATTAATGGCATATCAACTTTCTTGAGTTATTCAATGCTAAATCCATCCTTCTAGAAGAACGGTAATAGTACTATTTAACCATTAGCTGGGAGGATACGGGGGTTCATGCCTTTCCCAAGGGTATTTGTCCGAAAGTGAACGCAATAGTGCGACTGGAGTTCGAACTTGTTTACTACGATTCCGCAGTCCAGTGCTTTAACCATTACACCACGAGGACACTCCTTCGTATATGATATGTATTATGTATTGAACCAGAAAATAATGGGTAACATTTTCAACGAGTCACAACTCGTTTGTTTGCAAGGCTAAAATGAGATTTCTGTTCTAGTGAGGGAGGGGACTGGCCCTTCATCTTTGATTGGAGGTCGATTTTTCTCAGGCAGTTGATTATGTTAGTAGAGTCGGTTGATTGAAATGGGTCTTTCCTGTTACTGGGATAGTGGAAATCTCTTCGAGTAGGAGAGAGGTATTTGCATTCAACCAATACATGCTTCTCTTTTCCACATTAGCATTTTGGTGGTGGTTCCTGTTTTATCATTGCCATGTAAGAAGTTTGTACTGACACTGGTCCGTGTGATCAAACACGGATCTCCAGGCAACAAACACAGCCGTTGAAATGGATTGTGCTACAGGGATCACCTGACTAGGAATAGTAAATACTAGGAATAGTAAATATATAAATCATTTAGACAGAGGTCTGAAGTTGTATTGTATTGTATGGCGCGTTATTTCATAACGGCGCATTTTTCCAGTTAGTTATACGCGTTTCGCCGGCCGTGTAATGTGCTGCACGGTTCGTTAGGGTGTGTCTCATCACTGGATATATCTCTGGCCTCCGGGGGGGCGTCCCCCAAGCTTAAACCCTCCTTGGAGGGGTTAGATTAATCGCCTGGCGATATGGAGGTGCCTGTGGTGTAATAGGAAATGGACACGCCGACACGAGTTCAAATCCTGGACGAAACTCATTGCATTTCACATAGCACTAATACCCTTGGGAAAGGTATGAATCTAATTATTCTCCCTCTAGCTATGGGTCAATAGTAGGACAGACTAGGTTCTTCAGCCTTGGTGAGGCAACTAGTCTAGGAGAAGGAATACTCTGAATTCAAACACGTAAAACTCCACTTAAAAACTGACCTTGTGTCATATCCTGCCCGAGCGGAGGGTTTTGGTAAATATGGTTAGGTTTATTGCCTGGCGCCTGAGGGACCCCAAAAAGGGGAATGCCGACGGGGCCCGGGGCATTTATGGGACTGCTCGATGCGTCTTGGCTACGGCCTTGCGACTGGACCCACCTTAGAAATGGCCTTGTGCCGTACTCGTACGCTGGTGGGACGTATGATAAATACAGTGCATTGTATTGTACTGTATTGTATTGCGTCAGCAGTTAGTGTTCTACTCAATATTTAGAACACGGCATTCGATTCGATATTCTGCATTGTACGAGAGTGTAAACATTAAAAGGAGCCGGCGAGGATCACCCCTAGACTAACACTATAAAAAGTATAAGAGAGTGGATCAATTTAATGTGGCCTCAAATGATTCCATGTATTGCTATGTTATACTAAAAATTCTATTTTGTGTACTGGTAAGCGGTTTCGCACTAATGGTTTTATTTGCACACAGTTAAATCGTTTCAAGTATTGCTTTGTATCACTAACAATTCAATAAAACATCAGCTATTTGTTTACTCACAGTTAAATGATCAAACAGTTCTATTTCTAACAATTCAATTTAACCTAATTGCTCTCAAATACATAACCAACTTCTTAAAATCTATCGGCCTCCTATTAAAGATATAGACTATGTTACCAACACCTTCGACCATCAAGTTCATACAAACAAAAAGCTTTGACCGATTTTAAAACACTATTTATTTACAATTAATATTCATTTATATATATATATATATATCAAAATTTCACATTCAATGACCCTTGAGAGGTCAATAAAATCCAACCATCACCAACCTAAAAGTATGCGTTTACAAATCAGATATATAATATATGTGTAAAAAGGCTGTGGCATTAAGTAACCTATACAGGTTGATGTGCCATTAAATGTAACCAACCAACCAACCTAACCTAAGTCCCTTGTTTGCACAGAGTTTAAATGATCAAAAAGTTCGATTTGACCCATAGAAAGGACCCTATCTGGTGCTACCATTCCGATGGCAATGAAGGGGTATTCAACATTCTCCAAAGCCCCAGGGCTTGAGCCTCGTTCTCAGATGGTTTATTCTTAAAGTGTATTGACTGTTTGATTTCATCGGCTGGTGGAATTTTTTTTTTTATTAGGAAATCACGTTCGTTGTACGTTTTTTTGTGCAATTGCTTCTTAAGAGTTTTCTTTTTCTTGACACGGTCCAATCTGATACGAATGATTTTTTAAACAGATCTATTTGACCAATAGATGGGGCCCGAACAAATACTACCACTCTGGGTCAGAGTGTATCTGGGAGTAATGGCAGTAAAAGGATACCTTCACAATCCCCTGATGTCCAGAACTGGAGTCTCACCACCACAGTATCATAGCTTGGACACCCCTTTTTGAGGCTGCATTAACCCTTTACAGATAATACAGTCAGCATATTCTCAGCTTCGTCAGCAAAAGATATTGAGCATTCTAAGTGTACTGCGCTAAAAGAAATCTTGCTATGATGTACGGTTTTTGAGAGGACTACATATACATAAAGATACATATTATGAAATGTTTTATATTATAACGATAAATATATAAACACACAGGTCTATCTATCTCTCTATCTATCTATGTGTGTGTGCGTGTGTGTGTGTGTGTGTGTGTGTGTGTGTGAAGCCAAATTTTCCGTCTGAGAAAGAATTGTTTCCTTTTTAGATAATCATTTCAGTTCTTATATTTTATGTGAGCATAAATTCTGAATATCGAATCCGAGGAAAAAGAAATTGGAGTTGATGACGAAAAGGTTGATGAAGACAGTGAGAGACAGAGAGACAGAGAGAGAAATGCAAAGAAGAAGGGAGAGAAATGGGAATTAGAACGGAAAGAGAGGGGCGATGGTTGAAGAATTCTTAAAACTTGTCGTAACAGTTTCGCGATAGCTGTATCGTTGATTTTCGCAAAACTTGTTTCTCTGTGCGATGTTCAACACAGCATTCGAGACAAGGGTTCTAAATCAAATGAAACTAAATACATATTTCAAAACAGAAAACAAATTTTAAAACAATTGATTTTAGAAAACAAATAGATAGATAAATGAAATAAAATCGTATTTATTAAAAAGAAAAACAGGTAACTTTTCCCAAATCATTTCGACATGCTACATATAAGAAAATCGCTTTCTTGATAAAGCCAAATAAATTCAAATACGCTGAATACTAAAGAATTCCTCTCACCTTAAATGTTGCCTACTTCAAAGGGCTTTGAATATCCCGACTGTATCCCCTGCAGAGGGCGAAAGACCCCACCATCAGAAATAAAGGGTGTCTTTCTGTATGACACTAAACTATGTCTGATGATGAGGCTCTAATTCTGGATATCTAAGGAATGAGAAGTACTACGTCATTGTCATTACTCCCAAGTCCACTTTTACTTGGAGTGGTGGTAACTTTCAGGGTCCCGTCTAAGAGTGAAATAGATCAGTTTAAACATTATTCGTGTTCGATAAAGTCGAATGAAAAAAGCCCTTAAGAAACAAAACGGAAAATATAAGTGTGAGCGTACAAAAAATACAATACCCAAATCTCTTGGCATAAACTAACCCTAGACAGTATGACATGTAAAAATCATTCATATAAACTAGACTCATTTGAATATTAAAATAAAAAATATCTTAAAATCTCTTTAAAATACAACTACACACAAACCGTCACATCATTGTTGGCGAGACTGACTGCATTTTCTGCAGGATGGGGGGGGGGTAAAACAACCAAAAATGGGTAACCTGAGCATGAGACAAAATTGCATCTAGTGGTGATGCAAGAGTTCTGGAGATCTGATAAAGTATAGAGTAAGTACCATTTCGTTTTCATTACTCCCAGATATACTCTGACCCGGAGTCGTAGCACCTGTTAGATTTGGTTTGGTTATTTAATGCCAAATCCTCTTTATACAAATATATATATATTAAATATATATGTCTTGGCTTAGTTGGGTTTTATGGCATATCAACCACTGTTGGTTATTCAATGCCAAATCCTCTTTATATATATATATATGAGATAGATATGATTTAGTTGGGTTGAATTTTATGGTATATGAACCATCGTTGGTTATCTAATGCCAAATCCTCTTTATACATTATATTAGATATATATGATTTGGTTGGGTTTGGTTTTATGGCATATCAACCAATGTAGGTTATTTAATGCTAATTCCTTTTTTTACATATATATTGAATATGATTTGGTTGTGTTGTGTTGGGTTGGGTTTTATAGCATATCAACCATTGCAGGTTATTTAATGCCAAATCCTTTTTATACATATACATTGAATATATATGATTTGGTTGGGTAGGGTTTTATGGCATATCAACCACTGTAGGTTATTTAATGCCAATTCCTCTTTATACATATATATTTAACATATATGATTTGGTTGTGTTGTGTTGTGTTGTGTTGGGTTTTATAGCATATCAACCATTGCAGGTTATTTAATGCCAAATCCTTTTTATACATATACATTGAATATATATGATTTGGTTGGGTAGGGTTTTATGGCATATCAACCAATGTAGGTTATTTAATGCCAAATCCTCTTTATACATATATATTGAATATAAATGATTTGGTTGAGTAGGTTTTTATGGCATAACAACCACTGTAGGTTAATTAATACCATATTCCTTTTTGAATATATATGATTTGGTTGTGTTGTGTTAGGTTGGGTTGGGTTTTATGGCATATCAACCATTGTAGGTTATTTAATGCCAAATCCTCTTTATACATATATATTGAATATAAATGATTTGGTTGAGTAGGTTTTTATGGCATAACAACCACTGTAGGTTAATTAATACCATATTCCTTTTATACACATATATCTAATATATGATATCTAAACAAATTTTGTTGATAACATTTTTAAACGAGCTTAAACTCATTTTTTTGCAGCCATTTAAATGGTTTCACTTATTTCTATCATCAACGAATAATTCTATTTATCTTAATCATTTGTATGCACAGAGTTTAATATTTTCAAGTATTGTTATGTATCACCAACAATTCAATTAAACGTCGGTCATTTGCTTACACTCAGTTAAATGTAAAAACAATTCTATTTCAAACAATTCAGTTTAAATAAAGTACACTGTTTAAATGTCAAACAGTTCTATTTGATCTATAGATAGGACCCTACCAGGTTCAACCATTTTGGGACAGTGTGTAGCTGGAAGCGATGGCAAGGAATGATTACTCCGCATTCCCCAAAGCTCCAACCTTACTGGAGCCTCAGCATCAGGTTGTATAGTGTCATATACAGGACACACACTGGAGGACTCTTACCTCTCTGCAGAGATGCAGTCGTTGTATTCTACAACCCCATCCGACTGGGCTATGATTTTTTTCTATTTGGTAAAAAGATCTTTCCGATTTAAAAAAAAAAATTGAAGTTTTAGACGGTTCATTTAGAAAGCACAATAAGCTGTCCTACAACACTTTATTAAATATTATTGTTGAAATGAATTTTTAGTTTGATAAACAAGGATATGTCGCACCGAGCTATCTCTGGGGGAGATGTTGCACTTTCAGAGTGTTGTGTTTCACCAAAAGCTCCAAATCAAAATTATTCATAATTGATATTGACACATTTACACTTCGTCTAAACTGATGTCTAGACATCAAGACATCGTCACTTTATCGTATAAATTGTTAGGTCTGAATGCAGGCAAAGAATGCGCTGAGTATATATCCCGAAGAGAAGTAAGCCCCTCTAAAACTAGGGTTTCCTTGAAAATATACAACATCTAGTGATGATGTTCCATTTCTGGATATCTGAAGAGTTTAAAGTAGAACCTAAAATAATGGTAATCTTCTACTGACATTACTACTAGATCCACTATACCATTAACATCATCATCATGTCGTGCCGCTATCACGGATATCCCTGACACTCTCTCGCCACTTTTCCCTATCGCCACTTTTCCTAGCAGGTCTTCAGGGCTACATCCTGTATCCTCACATAGCTGCTGCATGTATGTTCGAGCTGATCGTCCTGCTTTTGCTCGGCCATATGCGGGGGTCTATAGGAGTACATCACTTATGAGCTCGTCTCTGCTTCTCCAGCAATGTCCTGTGTGTCTGGTTCGTCTAACTAGGATAGTTTTCGTGATGAGAGGCAGGTGGCCGTATAGTTGGTGCTTTGTGGGGTGTTGCCGCCAGGACTTGTTAAATATTGCTCACTAGTCATTTGCTTACACACAGTTAAATGTAAAAACAATTCTATTTCAAACAATTCAATTTAGCAAAAGTACACTGTTTAAATGTCAAACAATTCTACTTGATCTATAGATAGGACCCTACCAGGTACAACCATTTCGGGACAGTGTGTAGCTGGAAGCGATGGCAAGGAAGGATTACTCCGCATTCCCCAAAACTCCAACCTTACAGGAGCCTCAGCATCAGGTTGTTTTGTGTCATATACAGGACACACACTGGAGGACTCTTACCCCTCTGCAGAGATGCAGTCGTTGTATTGTACAACCCCATGATTTTTTTTTCTATTTGGTAAAAAGATCTTTCTAATTACTAGTGGTAATTCGTGTTTGGGTCTTTTCTATGGGTAAATGAGATCTATCTAAATATCATTCACATTCGATAGGACAAGGAGCAAAAAACAAAGAACTACGCCAAAATACAACTGTGAATTTGCCATGAACCCAATTCCCTAACATTTAGGCATAAAATATCCGTTGATGTTTTGACATACCATTAAAATCAATCGAACAATCAATCATATAAATTACTCAGATGTAAATTTTGGATTTCAAAATAAATAGTCCAGTCGGCCTGGGCTATAGAATATACCAATTACATCTCTGCCGAGGGTGAGACCCCCCCACTCATACACACCAATGAGTATCCTATATATTACTTTAAACTATAGCAATACTTTTAACAGAGAGCAAATGAGTGAAAAGTGTTGAATAAAATTACCAAGTTAAAGAACAATATTTAAAACCACTTAACAGTGTGCAAATAAAATTATTAATGTTAGCAATACTTGAAACACTTCACTGTGTGCTAACAAATGATTAATATTAAATAAAATTATCAATATTAGATAAAAATACTTGAAACCATTTTACTGTATGCAGACAATAGCAATACTTGTGAACATTAATTGTAAGCAAAGAAATTAGTTGTAAATCATCAAAAAATGAAGTTAACTACAAAATATTTCACTTACAAATCATACATATATAAATTGGTTGGTTCGTTGGTTGGTTGGTTGGTTTTATGCCGTACCAACCCTTTTCGGGTCATTTAACGCCGAATTAAATTTCAAACTATTCAGTTTTGTATAAGTATAGTTGTTGTTTACAAACAGTTAAACGTCAAAACAGTTCTATTTCTAACAATTCAGTTTAGCATAAGTACACCGGTTAGTGCTAACACTCCGGGCGGTGATTTACCGCGACCTCGGATAGGAATACTGAGTCTTGTAATCGTATCCCCAGTAATTACTGCCTTTGTTAGTTCTTGTCTATCGAACCACGTTTTTTTTTTACCAAGAGGCCCGTGGCGCAGCGGATAGAGGCGTTGAGTCTCAACGGTTCCAGGTGAGCATTGTCAGAAGATAGCGGTTTCAAATCCTACCCAAGCCGGCCAGAGGTTTATTTGGTAAAAAAAAATAACGTGGTGCGATAGACAACAACTATGGAAGGCAGTAATTACTGGGGATACGGTTACAAGACTCAGCATTACTATCCGAGGTCGCGGTAAATCACCTGAAGAAGGCCAGAGGTGAAATTACTGACCCCCCACCAATGAGTATCCTGGATATGACACTAAACAGTTTGATGGTGAGGTCCCAGTAATGTTGGGGTCTTGGGAAATATGGAGTAAGCCTTCATTGCCACTGCTCCCAGGTCCACTCTGGCCCGGCGTAGTAGCACCTGATATGGCCCTATCTATAGGTTAAATAAAACTAACGACATACTTATGCTAAACTGAATTGTTTGACTTAAACTGAATAGCTTGAAAAAGAAATGTTTTTGACAATTAAACCGTACTTACATAGAAAGTGCGTGCTTATGCTAAACTGAATTATTTGAAATAGAACTGTTTTTTGACTTTGAAACTGTATTTACACTAAACTAATAGAACTGTTTTGACAATTAACTGTGTGTGAACAAAATCTTTACTTATACTAAACTGAATTAGAACTGCTTGACTAAACTGAATAGCTTGAAATAGAAATATTTTTCACAATTAAACTGTACTTACATTTAAACTGCGTACTTGTGCTAAACTGAATTGTTTGAAATTGAACTGTTTTGACATTGAAACGGTACTTACACTAAACTGAATTCTTATATATAACTGCTTGAATAGTTTGAAATAGAAATATTTCCGACAATTAAACTGTGTACTCATACTAAACTGAATTGTTTTAAATAGAACTGTTTATTTACATAAAAATGGATTTGGCTTTAAATTACCTACAAACGTTGATATGCCATTAAACACAACAAACTAACTAATATTTAAATAGGATTTGGCATTGAATAGTCATCAAGCATTGATATGTCATTAAGAAAAATAACTTAAACCAACACCCTTCTGCCTAGATGAATACATTAGACTTCTAATTTTCGCCATATAATGTGGAGTAAATGACAGTTAAATTCTTTTTTATTTCTGTATTTTTAAAATCAGAACAATCCCAAAAGTAATTCTTCAATATTTTGAATGCATTTTTCAAAACATCAAGAGAACCCTCAAAACACAATGATTTAGGAAGCAAATTATTTATTTTAAAATAATGGTTGGTACCGTGAAAATTTGCGCCCCCCCCCCAAAAAATATATATATATATATAAATTAAATCACTAGTCGGGCCTATCCTACTAATGTTTCGCCTCACCGGCTCATCAGGAAATCTAGTACCGACTAGATTCCCTGATGAGCCGGTGAGGCGAAACTTTTGTAGGATAGACCCGACTGGCGATTTAATTTTTGTAATTGGCCCTACTTTGTATTGAGCACTCTCTGTAATTGTAACATTGCAGCATTTTACGGTGGGTTTTCTTTTTCTTTTGACCAACTGATTGCATATCTCTTGATTTTTTTTCAACTGGTGTGACAAAGTTGGCCTTTTCTTTTTTTTGTCCTATGATATTTTTTCTTTTCCCCCCGGGCTGTAATTCGAGATATTAATATCTCTAGATACTGGCGTTTTTTTTCTTTTTTCCTAGTAACCCTGAATGCTGGTAGATAGGTTATTAAATATATATATATATATATATATAGTCATCCACAGACAGACTGTTTCGTTCTATCAGAACTCTTCAGTGTGGCTAGACACGCAGGACGCTCGAAGCCGGGATCGAAACCCGTCCAACTTTACGTTAGACTGTGTTTCAGACCACTCGGCCACCAAGCGGACTAAGGGAATTTTAAGGTATTTTTTATTTTTAGAAACAGCAGCAGCAGCCTTTGTTTATATTTTTTTATACCCTATCGGCTACCAGAGAGCTCATATTCAAAAGAATATATAAATGTATGTATATATATATATATATATATACAAAAGAATATATAAATGTATGTATATATATACATATATATATATTCAAAAGAACACACACACACACACATATATATATATATATATATATATATATATATATATATATATATATAGCCAGTATAAAATTACTATGCCATTCAATTAAACCTGAATAATTCAAAAATTTCGAAGTTTGCGTTTGACAAATTTAAACTCGTTCTTTTCTACCCGTAATAAAATATTCAATTAAATTTTCCCCTATTTTTTATGGTTAGTTTTCTTTTAGAAATTTGGAATTTACAAAAATGGCTAAATCGAAGTTAGTATGCCGATTAAGCTAATATGAGCTGATGACCTCTGATTTCAAGTAAAAACTTTTATTTTCTTTTTGTCCATCATATATGATGAAACATGAATAAATGGAAAGTTCTAACAACTGGTGAAAAAAAAATAATAAAGTTATTGAGTTAAGGAATTTCTACTTCGGATATTTTAAAGGAGCTTAGCAGAGATCATCGAATAATAAAGAAGGTTCTTGAAAATGAAATAGTTTAGAATTCAAAGAAATCGAAAAGGCTTTAAGGATTTAATTCCACGAGATAAACAATAAACAAAAAAAAAATCACTTTTGACCAGCGTTCAGATCTTTTAAAAGGCTGGAATTGAGGGAGTTAAGAAGGACAAAAGGTTTCAAATACTTTATGAATTGGGAACAGTAAAAAAGTTTCCATGACAACCTCTTCTCACTAAATTTTGAATTAAATATAACTGTTAAATTTACTTTTTAATTGATAAAACTGTTATATCTATTTTTAGCTTATATAACTGTTTAATCTATATTTACATAAACTTATATCTGTTTTTACATAAAAATAGTCTTTCAAGGATGAATCTCGAATGACATTCGATAGACATGATGAATGGGTCAAACAATGGATTTTGTCTAATTCAGATGTACCTATAGCTAAAAGAAGGTAATAGGGTGGTGATATTAGTTGTCAAAATTTCTGTGACGAAGCTTGATGATTTTATCATTAAGGGTTTTCGGACTATTGTCTTCATCTTTATTTCCTCAACGTTTCGGTCAGGTGTTTGTCGAACACGGGAACCTATTAAGTATTCCTGTATTGTTACTCGCCTACAGTTAGGATTGAACCTTCAACCTCCCGATGATTGTCTTCTTAGAAGCTTAGGGAACAAACGCCTATAACCATTACGCTATGTGTCCTGCTTGGCTGCTTAGAGTGAATTATTGGGACTAGGAATACTGCCATTATCTATGATTTTTTTACCTGTGCTCATATTCAGATCTCTTTTTTACTTAATATTTGTACTTGGTTATGGCTAACGGAATCAGAACAGGCGACCCCCGTGGATTTAATAAAGGACGTAGTTCGAAGTTCCGTGTAGGTTCACGAGTTCGACGAAACCCGAAGAAGGCCGGAAGACATATCGGCCGAAACGTTGTGGAAAAAACAATGAAGATGTAGACAAAACGCTTAACGATAAAAAAAGGCGGTGATAGTATGGTGATATGGACTGGAATTGTTGACCAAACAATTATTGGGCCATCAAAAATCGATAAAGGAGTTAAACTGAACAGTACTAACTATTGCCATTTTATAGGGAAGACATTTCTTGCATAGTACAAGTCACGGTCTCATAGTTTCAAAGTGAATTGTAACATGACAATGCTTCTTTTCATGCGACTAAGATTACCCGTGAATTCTTTGAGCATAAACGATTTACAGAAGAGAAAATAATGGAATGGCCACAATCAATTCTTGATCTGAATAGGATAGAAAATCAATAGTAAATAGCAAAGATTAAATTTCATGAAGGTGGCAAACAATATAACAGCAAAGCAGACCTATGAGGAGTAAAAAAAAATTATCAGGAAGTTAGTATTGATAATCAAAGGCAGATATTTAGGTTACCTATTCACACAAAAAAATGTATTTTGCATATCCAAGTAGGATCATAGTAGCAGTTGCTGGATTAGATTTATTTATTAGTTGTGCTTATCAGAAGTTGTTTATATATATATATATATATATATATATATATATATATATATATATATATATATATATATATATATATATATATATAAGCAAAAAGCAGCAATTATAAACCCCAAAAATATGTAAATAAAAAATTGTTTGGGATTTGATTTATCAACTTTTTTTCTAATTTCTAAAAACTTGTAAAAAAACATCTTTTTATAGAAAAGCATTTCAAATTGTTTTCATTTAAATATTTAAACATTTGAACATGCTGAAGTAAAAAAATAATAATTAATGGAAAATAAATTACTGGCGGTTATTGAGAAGAAAGGTTACAATTATAAAATATAAAAGATTCAAAAACTTATCATATGTGCTTGTTATTTGTTCTTTTACAGGCGTAAATCGGTGTGTGCTCACATAAGTGATCAGAATTTTAAAAAAGATGAAAGGGTATTATGACAAGTCCTTGAGAAATTCTATTCAAAGAGCAAGCACTCTTTGTCTACATAATAATAAATGTTTAAAAGTAACTAAAATGACTTCAAGGATGTACAGATGTCTCCACGTCTGTGCCTTAAGCAAGGGAGCAAAAGACCCATCGGAATGCTGCTTTCTATAAGTATCAAATTCATCAAATGGTAGACTTGGTGCCAGCGGGTCTTCCCTCTCCCCAAGCAAGGACTGAGTTCCTCACTTGGCACACGAAGCGGCCTGAAAATTAGGCGAACCGATGTGATCAAGCATTTTTTGTATCAGCCACCAATGACTCTTGATGCCCGCGTGTCTTCCCACTATAAAGTGACCTTGAATCAATCCTGGCCTGGTGGAAGGTTGAATGAATATTATACTCATCAAATGGCCACCGATAGTGGACTTATCAACTTTTAAATATCTGGATTTGTGCGTATTTTTCTATATAAGTAGGTACATACTGGGTGATTTTCACCTTTAATCTTTCCATGGTTCGATTCATATAGTCATCCCCACATTGAAACTTAAACTGAAGTTCGACTAAATTTTTCTGCACGTTTAAGACATCATCGTTATATGAGGTGAAAGCACTTCTCGTACAAAAAATTGCACGAACTATGATGAAATAATAACGACATGTACAGTCAATGATACCTTTTCCGCTACATTTTAATAGATCGATCCAATCCATGGAATTTTGATATAAGCGTGTCTAAACTTATTATTAGATTTAAGAATAAAAAATCAATATATATACACCCAGTCTGAAGTTATTCAGCAAATCACAAATACTTCGATGAATCAAATTTGCTTTGAAAAACATTGTCAATTTTTAAACAATTAATTTAGATGTCAAAACAGATTGATTGGTTTGATTTGGTTTGGTTTTATGGCATATCAACCAGTACTGGTAATTCAATGCGAAATCCTGCTTTAACACATACATAACATATATGATTTGTAAACACATTTTGTAAATACACACAGTTAAATGACCAAACAATTCTGCTTCTAACAATTCAATTTTGCATAAATCAGCAAAGTTAAATAATTCCAAGTATTGCTTTTAGCCAATGGTCCAGGACCCGGGGTTCAATCCCAGGTCGAGTCATACCAAAGATTCAAAAATGGTACTTGATTCCACTTTGCTTATCACTCAGCACTAAAAGGTAAGTATCAAGGGTAAAGTGAAGCAATACAGGGAATGGAGTAGCGCCCTTCCTTACACCTCGGTGTAGTAGCTATTGAAAAGGGAGCCTTCGGGTCACTCTAGACTAAAGGGAGACAACTTTACTTACTTTATTCCTTGGTATTACTGACAATTCAATTAAACATCAGTTATTTGTTTACATGCAGTTAAATGATCAAACAGTTCTATTTCATGCAATTCAGTTTAACATAAGACATTTGTTTACACTCAGTTAAAATGTTAAACACCCATTAAAACTTTCTCCTTATCTCTTTTAAACTTTATATATCACTGGGGCTAGAACTCTAACCTTTACGCACACAAAACATACAAATATGAAAAAAACACAAGATCTTCATTGCCCTGTAGAATACACCGACAGCTTCTCTGCAGAGGGGTAAGACCCCCCCCCCAACAAGTGTCCTGGATATGACACTAAACAATCTGATGGTGAGGTTCCAGCTGTGCTGGAGCTTTGGGGAATGCGGAGTACCCCTTCATTGCCATCGCTCCCAGGTCCACTCTGGCCCGGAGTGGTAGCACTTGATAAGGGTCCTATCTATGGGTTAAATAGAACAAAATCGTGCTTCTTTCACTATACTGATTTTTGCATTTAAACTGCGTATTTATGCTAAACTGAATTGTTTAAAATAGAACTGTTTTGACATTAAGACAGCGTACTAATGCTAAACTGAATTGCTCGAAATAGTACTGTTTTTGACGTCTAAACTGTGTACTTATGCTGAACTGAATTATCTGAAATAAAACTGTCTGACATTTAAATCTGTGTATTGCCCAGTCAGCTGGGGCTGTAGAATACACTGACTGCACATCTGCAGAGGGGTAAGACCCCCCCCTAACGAGTGTCCTGGATATGATGGTGAGGTTCCAGCAGTGCTGGAGCTTTGGGAAATGCGGAGTACCCCTTCATTGCCATCGCTCCCAGGTCCACTCTGGCCCGGAGTGGTAGCACCTGATAGGGCCCTATCTATGGGTTAAATAGAACTAACAGCATACTTATGCTAAAATGAATTGAGTAAACTGAATAGCTTGAAATAGAAACGTTTTTGACTATTAAACCGTACTTACACTTAAACTACGTGCTTATGCTTAACTGAATTATTTCAAATAAAACTGTTTTTCGACATTAAAACTGTATTTACACTTAACTGAATTGTTACATATAACTGCTTGAATAGTTTGAAATGGAAATGTTTTTGACAATTAAACTGTGTACTTATGCTAAACTGAATTGTTTTAAATAGAACAGATTATTTACATAAAAACGTATTTGGCGTTAAATAACCTACAAAGGTTGATGTGCCATAAAACCTAACTAACCAACCAACCAACAAGATCTTCAGATTATGATTTTATTTATTTGAATTATTTGCAAAATGTTAGACGTTTCGGTCATTTGAGTATGAAAACTCTAAACCTTCATCAGGGTATTTGTTTAGTTATATATTCATAAATCATAAAATACTCAATACCTGCTAGGAGAGAAAGATAAAACCTAAAATAAGTGGATGTTTACTCACTGTAGGAGCCAAATCACTGGTTGTTTTATGAATTTAAAAATATAATTCTCAGATAAGACTTGTGAATAGAAATGACCTTTCTATTCGTTTGTTACGTGTGTTGATTGTATTTTTAATGCATGACACTGATAGCAAAAAAACTGCTACAGATCCACGTAAAAAATTCCTTCGCTTTGGGTGAGAATGACGATAGCTCCGGGGTTAGATATCCGAGTGACGTAAAGTCAGCTGGGTTTTGATTCTAGCTTGAAGCAACTCGTCGGTCCTGCACCACTAAAGAGTTCTGATTCAACGAAACAGTCTGCCCAGGGATGACAATATAAATGCTCTCCCCAGTGGAGTGAAGGAATTGCCGGCTGCCACACACGCTTAAATGCAAAGCTCTTCCAATCAGTTGAGCACTCCGGTAGCTGACAGCGTATATGTGAAAATATATACGTAAAAAATCCTTTGTTTACGCTGAGAATGACATTAGCTCTGCGGTGAGATATCCAACTGACGAAAAGTTAGCTGATTGAAGTATCTCGCGTGTCTAGCCAAACTGAAGAGCTGAAGATACAACGAAACAGTCTGTCTGTAGATGACTATATATATATATATATATTGTCATCCACAGACAGACTGTTTCGATGTATCACAACTCTTCAGTATGGCTAGACACGTCGGACGCTTAAAGCTGGGATCAAAACCCGCCCAACTTTACGTTAGACTTAGTATCCAACCGTTCAAATAACAAGCGTACCACGTCAGCTAGGGAATTATCAAGTATTAAGTAGTAGCGTTCGTTCATATATAAGTTTTTGATTACATATATATATATAGATTTTTGCAAGTAAAATTGTATTATATATATATATAGTCATCCACAGACAGACTCTTCAGTGTTCCCAAACACGTAGGACGCTTGAAGCTGGGATCGAAACCCGCCCAAATTTACGTTAGACTTTGTATCAGACTGAAGGCGAGATACTCCAGGAAGTTTAAACCAACGCTAACGTTTCTTACTTCATGACACGCAAAAATCTAAATTTAAAACTCTTATTTAAAAAAAGACCATTGAAAAACGACAAGTTTTCAAATTTTCATACACAGATATAAAAAATATAATTTTCACTGCTTTTTTAAATGCATATAAACAGTATCCTTTAAAATGACTAATGGTGGTAGATATGTTCCTAGGGAGAAACATTTTCTCAGTGTTTATATAAAAATGAAACAAATTTAAGAATTCTCTTAGAACTGCAGGAAATGATCAGAAGAATTCAGAAAAGCCTTTCAAGATAAGATATTTAATTGAAAAACTGCCTGGGCACACACTCACAGGTGCAAACACATACACAGATGTATATATATATATATATGTGTGTGTGTGTGTGTGTGTGTATAAGATATCCGAGATTGAAGCATCTCATGTGTCTTGCCACTCTGAACAGTTGTAATACAACGAAAAAGTATGTCAGTGGATGACAATATATATATATATATATATATATATAATTTTAGCTCGATGAATGGATATGCTACGTTACCTGTTCATTTTTCGTCGCTTCTTTCATACCGTTTAAACTCTTTTATGAACAATTTCCAAAACTTTCTAAAAAATGTCTATTCGCAAAAACTTTTCCCCTGAAATTGTACTTAAGTCTAAACTAGTTAAGAACAATCAAAAAATAAACAGAAATGAATATTCCTCTGTCTCGTATCAATTTTACTCCCATATATATATATATATATATATATATAATTCTTAAGCGTTTCAGGAATGCCTTCAAACGTATTTCCTTAAAGACTTCCACACGTCTTTTCTCAAATATCTTCAGTTATTCTGAAAGCTTTCTGGGATGATAAAATCGTATTCCTATACTTATTTAGCCATGCACCTTAGCAAGAGAAAAAAGTTACAAATCACATATCAAAAAATCCGCTTCTTTAAAAAAATAAAATGAGATTTAATTTTAATTAGCAGCGAATAGATTTTTTTTTTTAGATTTATTTCATTTTTAACCTTCATTCAAAAAAAATTATTTTTGTTGATTCCAACACAGATTTCTCCGCCAAAATCCCCGAACGTCCCCGCACCTCCTCAATTACGGAAGACCCTAATTTCATTTTGAACATCTAAAGAACGATCAGTAAGATAGTTCCAAGGAAATTCGGCACAACTCGATCAGATAAAGGTTTAACAGGATCTGTCAATTACGTCGAGACTGATACGAATGACAGAATCATGGATCGTTTTTCCGAAAGATCTTTCTTTTTTTTTTCTTTTTAATGCTTGCTTTTATTTTTCTATTCGAAAAAAAAAAACTATTTCCATTTCTTGAACAATTTTCTTGGTTATTTTTTTTTTTTAATCATGGGCAAGAAGTGTTAGAATGCAAAGTTCATCACTGAATTTACCTGATGTCTTTGTCTGCAATTTTATTAACGTCATTTAAAGTTTCAGAAATTATTTCTTCGTACCGTTCTTTCAAGAGAACAAATCAATGATATAAATTTCAAAAATCTTGAATAAATTCCATCAGATTTTATTTTACCAATATCTCACTGTCTTTTGTTATCTTTTTTAGGTCTCAATTTGAAGCGCCAACAAACCAACAAGGATCCTAGTTAAAAGCTCTAATATTGATATATCCGTTTTTTGTAATGTTGGCGAACTTAGTCGAGGGTGACCCGAAGGCTCTCTTTTCGATAGCTACTGCATCGAGGTGTAGGGGAGGCGCTACTCATTTCCCTAGATTACTCCACTTTAGCCTTGATCCCTACCTTATACTGCTGAGTGCTAAGCAAGGAGGCATCAAGTACCATTTTTTGAGTCTTTGGTATGACTCGACCTGGGAGAGAACCCAAGTCTCCCGGGCCATTGACGAACACTCTAACCATCATGCCAATAGACTCAAAAAAAGGCACTTGATGCCGCCTTGCTTACCACTTCGCACTATAAGGTGAGGATCAAGGGTAAGGTGAGCAATCCTGGGAATAGAGTGGTTCCCTCCCCTACACCTTGGCGCAGTAGTTTTTGAAAAAGGAGCCTTCGGGTTACCCTTGACTAAGACCAAGGTATTGTAGAGGACACAATTCTTAGTAAATGATTCATTGATTTTAATAAGTGACCTTAGCTAGGGTTTTTATGCAAAGAGAATCGTGGGCCTTGTAAAAATTATATTTTTATGATCTCTGCAGTTGTTTATTAAGAATGTTTGCACAAAGTTATATGATATCAAGTATTTCTATCGAATACTAATAATTATATGGTTTTCAGTAAAAATTTTCATCTAATAAAAGTCATTTGTTTGCACACAGCTATGTTATATATTGACCCTTGACCCAGGCGTCAGTCAGTGATGCACCTGTCTAAATAAGCGGAAGAAGAGGCGGAAGCAAGTGGACGTTATGAAAGAATATAGGCAGATGCCGGCGGCCGTTGAGTTAGTTGATGACAGGAAGGACCGAGTGAGGGCCAGCTTGCAGACTGAGGGCTGTGGCCCTCAGCGACTCCCAGTTGAGCAACACTAGCCAAGATGCAGAAGAAATGCTGAGTGGGTTCTTGAAAATAACACAGCGTGCTATGGTCAAGAGAAGAAGTTAGGTCAATATAGCAGTCTGTCCCTGTCTCCACCCATCTCTCACACACCACAGAAACATCAACCCTTTCGAGAATAAAGTGTGAGAGATACATATTTTTATAAGGAAGTTAATTGAAATTCGTAAATCAATGTTATGATTATGGCACAAGTAATTTGTTCACAGTTGCACGGTCTCAAGTATTCCTATCTAATAATAATAATTATATGATTTTGAGGAAATATTTTTATCTAATAAATATCATTTTTTTTGCACACGGTTGTGTGGTTTCAGATAATTATATAACAATTATATCAATTATCGTTTCAAATATATATTTTAAATTAAAGAAAATAATGTACTGTTATATGATATAAAGTATTCCAGCAGAATAAGAATAATGTATAAAAATATCTATTTGACCTATAGGAAGGACCCAAACAGTGGACCTAGGAGTAATTTGGGAGAGTCTTACTCCTCTACAGGGGTACTGTCAGTGTATTCTATGCTCAGCTGTCGGAGCCCTCATTTGGCTTCAGTCTCTCTTTATTTTAATTGGAAAGAAGTCTAATGTTGGTGCATATATTACTTGTTATTGATTAAGAATTTATTTTGGGTGAATAGAAAGTAGGTACACAACTAGTAGATAAATAGATACTAAAAATTGATTAGAGAGGACTGATGTACATAGGTTCAGAGAGAGGGGATATCCAATCAAAGTAGCTGATAGATAGATAGATAGATAGATAGATAGATCATCATGTCGCATTGACATCACAGATTTTCCTGACTCTCCAAGTCTTTCCATCCGTCCCTATCATCCATCGCTCCCTGCAGGTTTTCCAGACTATATCCAGTGTCCACATAGAGCTGATGTAAATAAGTTCTTGTTGGTCGGTCAACATTGGCACGTCAATGTGTACGGCTCCATAGAAAAACGTCACCAATGAGTCCGTCCTTGTTTCTTTAGCAATATCCCTCTTGTCTTATTCGCCTTTCTTGGATGATTTTTGTAACGGGAGCTAAGTGGCCGTACATCTGTTGTTTCATAGGTTGTTTCTTCCAGGATTTGTTCAAGATTGCTCATAGGACTGTTTTGTGGTTCCCATCAATCTTTTCTCAATGCGTTTTGTTAGTATCCATGTGGTGTATCCATACAGTAGTAATGCTACAGCAACAGGTTGGAAGAAATCCCATTTTATTTTATCAGATCAATTAGACTTTTATATGATCGATAACCTATCAATAACAATCCACGCTTCCGCTAGGCGTATATTAACATCACTTTCAGGAGATGTGATATTGCTATCGAGGTACATGACCTTGTTTAATTTCAAATGTTCGTCACTTGAAGTGAATGGCTCCAACTCGTTTAAAATACATATACTTGGTTTTATTCGCGTTTACACAGAGACCAATGCTTCTTGCTATCTGCTCCAGGCTATGCAGCAGGGATTTGGCTTAGGTAGGTGTATTTGCAAGAAGTGCTAGATCATCTGCATAATCTGCGTCCGTTATAGTTCCTGTAGGATATAGTCTGCTTCATGACTTTTACGGTGTAAAGCCATTTTCTTTCATTAGATGTTCTATCGATGTTCGAAATACGTTGTCTAGGCAGATTATAAACAAATATGGCGCAAATGTATCTCTTTGCAAAACTCCAATGTCGAAGAAGTCTGCAATTCAATCAGGTGAGTCGACCAATGCTTTCGTGCTTTTCTGAAGCATCGTTATTGCATAAACAGTTTCTTTGATGAATATGCTAGTATTTGCTACTTACCTTGCTTTTACTGGGCCGTCTGGCATTCGTGCTGGATGGGGTATCGAAATCAATGGCAGATTCGAGTGGGCGAGCTGCAACATTGACACCTTTGTCTCCAATGTATAGCACTAGACGTTGCTGTCTAGTTCAAGCTATAACCCGGCATCCGTGCCCGGACCCATATTTGGGTTCGTGAAACTGCTTGGCTCATTAGACCCACATTTCACTTAGCATAGACCAGCAGGGTTCGAGCCTCGGCTCGTGCCCGACCTTCCCCTCCCCTAAATATCCACTATAATCATTGACCCTGTGTCAGGTCCTGTCTGGTGTGAGGCAGCGACAAATATCTATACTAGTATTTGCTCCATTTTCCCTCTGTGTATTAAATCAAATGCCTTGGAGAAATCTACAAACAATAGTTTTGCCTCAAGATTTTTAGCACGAATTCCTTCGATGATTCGACAGATTGTCAGAATCTGGAAGTATTTTCCAGGAAAACCGTTCTGATTTTCCTAAGAATTTTCACAATTTCAGGTTTGATGCGACTAAGAAGCAGACCATTATATACCTTAGCAGCTATAGAAGTAAGAATTAGGACTCTGTAGTTCTTGCTGATTCCGAAGTCACCTTTTGAAGAGAAGGGGAGGATTTAGTCAATACTTAACAATTGTGATATTAGCGATAAATATTTGGTAACTGTAAGAAACAAATTCGATACTCTTCAGGAGATATCTGAAACACATACTCCGAATGACGAATATGAAAATTTCATCACTGCCCATATGGAATCAGCAGCAAAGACGTTTTTGACCAAGTAACCCTCTGTCCGTCTTGGGTAGGAATTGAAACCGCTATCTTCTGACAATGCTCACCTGGAACCGTAGAGACTTAACGCTTCTATCCGCTGCGCCACGGGCTCCGAAGGGTGATCAAGGTTGGATTTTTTGGTTTTATAAATCCAATTATTTGTTCTCCTTCAATAGTCGGGTCCGTAACGAATTTGTAATTGTCTTTATTGGGAATCATTTTGAGATGAGGCTTCTTAATCTTAATCTTCTTGGTCAAAAACGTGGTGCGATGGACAACTATGGAAGGCAGTAATTACTGGGGATAAGTTTACAAGACTCAGTATTTCTATCCAAGGTCGCGGTAAATCACCTGAGGACGGCCAGAGGTGAAATTTGGCCGAAACGTAGCGAGAAAAAAACAACAAAAAACTTCCGAGATGAGGACAAAAGTCCACAATAAAAAAATTAATTCTCAGATTAAGAAGCCTCATCTCAAAAGATTCCCAATAAAGACAATCAGCAGCAAAGAGTATACCAAATAAACGAAGAGCCAAGTGTAGAGTTCCATGGGAGTCACTTGATAACATGTAAATTGATTCCCTACTTAATAAACGAAACCCAACAAATTCCAACGCGTTGGAACTTAAGAAAACCCACTGAGAACTAGCACATGCCAAAAATAACAACAAGAATACTTTCAAGGTCAGATCAATAAATTAAGAAACTTGGGAGAAGATAAACCATAACGAATAACATGGGAGACAGTAAATTAAGGGAGCAAAAGGAAAACCACCTAAAAAGCTGATCTAATGGCTACCAACCAAGAAGAACGACTACAAATGTGGAAAGAAAAATTTCAAGAATCTGCAATAACAAACAAGACATACAACTAAGACAGTTTACAGAGGAAGAATCTAATGCAACAGCGACAAAAATCAAAATCAGAAAAGATGTAGGCCTCAACGAAACAACCACCCACCCATCCGAGAAGTTTGGAAGAAAAGGACATTTGATGATTAAACTTCTTCGATTTTACAACACTGTATATAAACAAAATACAATAGGGGGAGAGATAAAGGCAGGAGATATATAAGAACAGACTGAGATAGATAGATAGATAGATAGATAGATAGATAGATAGATAGATAGATAGATTTGAATAGACTGAGATAGATAGATAGATAGATAGATAGATAGATAGATTTGAATAGACTGAGATAGATAGATAGATAGATAGATAGATAGATATGTACCATGGCCAGATATGAATATGTGAAACGTACATAGAATGTTCATAACATATATACATAGAACATAGGAATCCCGAAACACGAAAAATACGTAACGACTTCTTAGTTCAGGTACGAAACCTTTTATAACCTTTGAGTTAAAGGTAAGTAAAGTAAAGTTAGCGACCATAGTCGAGGGTGACCCGAAGGCTCCCTTTTCGATAGCTACTACACCAAGGTGTAGGGGAGGGCGCTACTCCATTCCCTTGATTGCTCCACTTTACCCTTGAACCGTACCTTATAATGCTGAGTGTTAAGCAAGGTGGTATCAAGTTCCATTTTTAAAGTCTTTGGTATGACTCGACCTGGGATTGAACCCAGGTCTCCCGGGCCATTGGCGAACACTCTAACCGCTGGGCCAAGGTAATTCAACATAAGGAAGAGAGATGCACAATCTTTCTATGATGACTTTTTCATCCCCCCCCCATCTCGTGCGGCGCCCGTAGCACGCAAATTGGTCTGGCCTCTGCGAGCCCCAAAAGTCCACCCTTCTCGTTCGGTGTTTAGTTCTCTACTCAACTGACTTTTTTAAAATCCCCAAAATACTCCTCGCGCGCTTCTGGTGCATGACGTCATTCACATCCACTGGTCAACCTTTCTCTGGGATTTTTATTTTGACATCTGTGAACGACACATCCTCCCCACGTGCGCGTCAACACCTGTGCTCAAGTTTGCACCTAACTAACCCATGTGCTGAGCCGAAAAATTCTCAGCCTAACTAAACCCAAAGGCAAGATATATAAAACGAAATCCATTATATTACAGATAGATAGATAGATATGGTTTTTGTCGATAACCCTTTATTTTAGTATAAGTGTTTTTACAGATGTACATTGTCATTAAATATTTACACTAATCCAGCGGTTTAACATATACTTTTATTATTCCATAAAATTTTGAATATATTCAGGGTGTTGCAATTTTATTTCATGTCAATAAATACTCACGTTACGTGTACTGAGTAGAAATAGCGTGACAGAGCCCGTCCCTCTTCAGGTCAGTAAATGGTTTTGAATTTAGAGTTTTTCTTCTCATAGGCTCGTTGCCATAGCAAGTTTAAAGAGCCCAGTTTATCCTATTATTTATCCATTTAGAGAGAATAGTTTTAACCTTTCCTCAGAGTATTAGCACGATATGAAATGCAAACAGCCCATTCCGGGATTAAAGCTTGACTTGCCTTGTCGGCGTCCAACTACAATAAACGGACGCGACGAGCGCCTTCAATTCACCTTAATTGCATTTTATAAGGAATCATTTTCAGTCAATTCCGATTTTTTTTTTTTTTTTCGTAAAAATCTGAAGGGAAATTTTTGATATTTGATCTGTCTTTCGGCTAGACTTTTGTAAGCTGAATGATATTATTTTTCGGGTACCGTCACTCTTCCTGGACTTTGACCTTTACACAAAGCCTCTTGGTTTCGATATCGGGTAGAAATTGTAAATGGATTGATAAATCGACGGTAATGTCCTCTAATGTTCCAAAATACCACGGATCGAGAGTAATGAATTAGTTTCGCTTAATCCAAACACGCATAATGCCATCTCAATAGCTATAGTTTTTTTTTAATCTCTGGTTGGCAATTTAATACTTGTTGCTGCTGAAAGCTTTAATAATAAAATAAGTGTTTCTCTATAAAGCTCTATATTGTAAGTGTCAATATCATAAAAAATGTTTTAAAAACGATTTTTCCACAAAGTCCTGTATTTAGAGAGGTCTTCTAGGCATACATGAAGTAAAAGAAACATTGAAAAATAAAATATAAACTAAAAGAAGGCAAGAATCAATCGATCTCACAGAGAAATTATCACTGATGCAGACTACGCAGATGATCAAGCGCTTCTTGAAAATAGACCGGCTCAACCCCAATCATGGCAGTTTAACCTAAAGCAGACTGCAAGAGGCATCAGCTGAGACATAGTTTATGCGTTTTAATCCAGATGATGCCATAGATCAAATAGCAAGTCTCTTAATTTTGTAGACCAGTTCATATACATCTTTAGCAATATCTCATCTACTAAATAATTGTTTAATGGAATATCAACTTGGGTAATTTAATGCCAACTTCATCCTTGTAGAAGTACAGATGGAGCACTATTTAACCCATTGCTGGAGTTATAAGAGGACTCATAACTTCCCGAGTGTATCAACCCGAAAGTGAACGTAATGGCGAGACTTGAATTCGAATAACAATGTCAGAGTCCACTACGTTAGCTACTACGCCATTGGGACCCTCCCTCAACTTAAAGCTATGTCAACATACACATAGGTAGAGTATGGACTGCTATGGACTGATCAACAATTATACCTGATCTCTCTTGAAATAAAACATGATATCTCTTGGATACTCGGGTGTCTTCAGTTCTCCTGGCTGGCTCATCTTTCTTTCCTGTATTTGCTTTTTCTTCGACAGCCACCGAGCCCCACATTGCTTTGCTGCAACGTACAAATACGGAAGTATCTCTTTTCGCGAAAAATGGACAGTAACCATCTTTTGTGCACGCACTTTTTTATGTTCTTATTTTAGACATCTTCATTTCCTTTCGCAAAACTCTACTAAATCAGGAAGTGGTACTTTTCAATGTTTGTGGAAAAATATACGCTCACCATCAAAAAATATGTGTGCTTGTCAACGTCTTGAAACCAATTGATTAAATCTTAAAGAACTTTTCTAAATGCTAGGACTGTTTTGATCAAATGATGAAGATTATCCAATCCAAGCCATCATCTCACGTTGAACATATGATGGACTCTATTCAATACAAGCCATGATATGACATTGATGACACGATCGAGACTATCCAATACAAACCTTGATCTCACAATGATCACATGAGAGAGACTACCAAATAAAAGCCTTGATCTCACATTGATCATGTGATGGAAAAAATCCTGTATAGGCCATATTCTCTCACTGATCACATGATGGAAACTATCCAATACAAAACTTAATCTCACATTGATCACAAGATGGACCGGACCCTCTCCAATACAAGACATGACCCCATATTGATGTCATAATGGAGACTATGATCTCACATTGGTCAAATAATGGAGACTAACCAATCAGACATTTGATCTAACGTTGGTCACATAATGGACACTATCCAATCCAAGCCTTGATCTCACATTGATCACATGATGGAGACTATCCAATCCAAGCAATAATATCATATTGATCACATGATGGAGACTATAGAATCTAAGTCATAATCTTACATTGAATAATTGATGGAGACTATCCAATCCAAGCCATGACTTCACATTGATCTCATGATGGAGACTATCCATTAAAAGCATTGATCTCAGATTGATCATATGATGGAGACTATCTTATCCAAGCAATGATCTCATATTAGCCATATGATGGAGACTATCCTATTCAAGCCATGATTCCACATTGATCTTATGATGGAGATTATTCTTATCCAAGTCATGATCTCATATTAGCCATGTGATGGAGACTATCCTATTCAAGCCTAGATCTCATATTGATCATATAATGGAGACTATTCAATCCAAGCCTTCATCTAACATTGACCACATGAGAGAGACTATCAAATCCAAGCCTTGATCTCACATTGTTCACATGATGAAAAAAATCCAGTGTAATCCATGTTCTCACATGGATTACATGATGGAGACTATTCTATACAAAATTGATTTCATATTGATCACATGATGGAGACTATTCAATAAAAGCCTTGATCACACGATGATCACTTAATGAATACTATTATTTCCACATAATCGAGACAATCCATTCCAAGCCTAGATCTCACATTGATCATATAACGGAGACTATCCAATCCAAGCCTTCATCACATATTGATCACATAAGGGAGACTATCCAATGCATGCTTTCGTCTCATATTCGTCACATGATGGAGACTACGCAATCCAAGACTTTATCTCACATTAATCACATGATTGAATGTATCCAATACCAGCCATGATCTCACATTGATCTCATGATGGAGACTATACAATCCAAGCCTTGATCTACATTGACCACGTGATAGAGACTATCCATTACAAGCGATGTTCTCGCATTGATCCCATTATGAAGATTATCCAATCCAAGCCATAATATAACATTGATCAATTGATGGAGACTATCTCATCGCAGACATAATCTCACATTGAATACATGATTGAGACCATCCAATCCAAACCATGATTTCACATTGATCTCATGATGAACACTATCCAATAAAAGCCTTGATCTCACATAGATCACATGGTGAAAGTTATCAAACACAAGCCCTGACCTCATATTCATCATATGATGGAGACTATCCAATCCATGCCTTCATCTCACAATGACCACATGATGGAGACTATCCAATAAAAGTCTTGATATCAGATTGATCATATGATGGAGACCATCTAATCCAAACCATGATCTTATATTTGTCACAAGATTGAGACTATCCGATACAAATCTTGATCTCACATTGACCACATAATGGAAACGCTCTAATTCAAGCTATGATTTCTCATTGATCTCATGATTGACACTATCCAATCCACACCATGATCCCACATTGATCAACTGATGGAGAGTATCCAATCCAAGCCAGGATTTCGCATTGATCACATGATGGAAACTATTCAATCCAAGCCTTGATCTCATAATGATCACATGGTGGAGACTATACAATCCAAGCTTTGACCCCACATAGACCCACTTTCTGAGTACCATGTCTTATTCCCTTTTTCAACTCTACACTATCTTTCAATTAATAGATATTGCTACTCTATGATTTGATAATTCTGTCAAGCTGAAACCGTGTTAGTACAAATGATGTTTGCACCCCTTAGACTCTAATGAAAATTTTCGAGAAAAAGCTCGATTAGAGCTTTACAATGCTACGTGCTGTTTTCAGCAATTTCTGGAAGTAGCATCCAAAAAAACAGCAGCTGCATGGCCACTTATCTCCCATCTCGGAAACTATCAAAAATGCAAACAAAAGACTGTGCACCGCTGAAGAGATAAAGACGAACTCATAGGGGTTGTTCAACAATGGACTACTACACATGGACGTACCAGTGTTGGGAAACAAGCAAGATCTTACACATCAGTTTTGTGCATACACTGGGTGCTACCATGTGGGCTAACCAAATGCGAAGGCCAATTGGGACGGTTGGCAAGAGAGAGAGAGAGATAGAGAGAGAGAGAGAGAGAGAGAGAGAGAGAGAGGATCAGTCAAAGGCCATGCGTTGATGATGTTGGTTTTGCTACACAACTTTTTATCGTAAGTATCTATATCTTGGATAAATTTTTTAAACCATTTTTAAAAGGAGAAAGAATGTTTGTCATGCGTGAGATCAAAATCAAATAACGTACGGGTAAGTCAAAAGTTTGGCAATATTTTAATAGATTGAGAAGTTGGGCTCTCCTTATACACTCCAAGTCATTCACGCCTTGGAGCTCGGCCTCGGGAATCCACGATTTTAAGACCAGCTAACCTAAACTGATCATCAAATTTCTAGCACCTCGAGGGAAATTTCTTCAAACATCTCCTTACTAAGTATCAATTTTATTGCGGACTTTTGTCATCATCTTGGTAGTTTTTGGCCGAAACGTAGTGAGAAAAACAACAAAAAAACTACCAAGATGAAGACAAAAAGTCTGCAATGAAATTAATACTCAGATTAAGAAGTCTCATCTCAAAAAGGATTCCCAATAAAGACAATCTCCGATAAACTGCGCCTCCATCTTTCCCACAATAAATGTATTTGGGTTGCTTCGGTGGTGTCATGACCCCGTTCAAAAGAGTAAGTTACCGAATCAGTCTGCGTAGCAAGTTCGTCTGTGAGACTCTCAAATCACACACGGAGTGAAGCCAAGCACAACGTGTCAACGCACCAAATACCAGGATACTAACCATCAGAATGGGTACCTTTCATTGTTTGAACTGCTTCGGTCACATGGTGTATATGCCGCTGACTAGCACGTACAAAAATATTGCAAAACTTTTGACTCACCCTAGTATTTTCAAGAGAGTATATTTTTAAATGAAAATTCCGAATTAGATGAATTTGGCAAATTGCATGCTGAAAGGTAAGATCAGTCTAATAGTTGTTTTAAAAGCAGTGGGTCGTTTGAAACAATCCCAAAGGATGTTTTTATTTCTTCTCTTTTTGGATTTATTTCTTTTTAAATTAAAGGAAAAGAAATACGTCTTAAAATTCGCATTATACTCGGTTTCAATAACACACAAGTCCAGAAAAGTATATTTTATATCTCATTTTAGAGTTTATTTTTGTTATAAGAGAAAAAAATTCTTGAGAAAACAAATAATCGCGTTCTAATATCTACTTCAATAGAAGAAAAATAAAAAAAAAACAAAAAAAAAACAAAAAACAAAAACAAATGAAAGATTTCTCAAAAATACAAAGAACTACAGATCTATGTATTTTTTAAATTTTTTTCTTCTTCAAAAATATGTAAATTTTCTTTGTGCTTCTCAGACATTATAAGAATTAAATTTATCTTCGGAAAATATTTTAGGCGTTTGAAGAGAGGAAAAAGGAATATTTATTGTTTTATATTCGGCTTGTGTTTTAGGTGTTGGATATTTTGCAAGGGTTGTTGCAGTTTTTCTCAGTTTCGTTATTATTTTATTTATTTATTTTTGTTGCCATAGGACAAAGGTGCTCACGGGAAGAGACAGACAAACAGACAAATAGACTGAGAGAGAGAGAGAGAGAAAGAGAGAGAAAGAGACAGAGAAACAAAAATGGCGTCGTTTCTTCTTGTGAACGCGGCAAAAAATAGAGAAAACTACTCAAAACTGGAGGCGACATCCAGAAAACATAAAAATGTTTCTTTTACGAAAAAAAAAACCTGTTTTATACATATGCATTTACTGGCGTGTGTGTAGTGGTGTGCATTTTGACATTTTACACGCTATATGATGAGTTGTATGTATGTGCGTTTATATATATATATATATATATATATATAAGCATATATATATATATATATATATATATATGTGTGTGTGTGTGTGTGTGAGAGAGAGAGAGAGAGAGGAAACGCGCGCGTGTAAGTGAAGATCATATGTGTTTATTTGCGTGCATGTTTGTGCGTTTCTATACACACAATATATATATGTGTGTGTGTTTGTGTGTGAGTGTTCACACACGTGTGCGTGGTTGTGTGTGTGCATGTCAGTTTGTATGTGTGTGTGTGTGTGTGTGTGTGTACATATGAGAGAAATGCTTCCTCTGGTACGTATATGCACTCACAAGTGCGTGCAAATATATGTGTGATATATACTATATATATGCCTGTGATCGTGTGTGTTCAGATATGTTTGTCCGTATGTGTGTGTGTGTGTGTGTTTGTGTGTGTGTGTGTGTGTGTGTGCATGAACGTGTGTCTTTGCGAGTATGTCAATATGCGTTTGCACGGGCGTGACTGTGCGCATGTGCGTAGCTGTGGGTACGTATATGATTAGCACACACACACATACACACACACACACACACACACACACACATATATATATATATATATATATATATATATATATCCTACAAAACTTAACAAATGTGTTTGAAGCTTTGTTTTACTAAGTGTTTCGGTTATTTTCTAAAAAATAAAAAAAAACAAATAGTGTAAGAAAAAAAGGATCCGTTAAGTTTAGGTAAATATGTTTTATCTATATTTATAACTGTATCTATATATGTAGGTATATATAAATGCATGTTTATGCATATGTATGCATTGATAGGAATTAGTGTATGTGGGAATATGCGTTTAAAAATAAACATCACAGATAGAAATCAGAAAAATGTTGTTTGCTATTTATCGTTATTTATTTGTTTATCAATTTAACAATAAAGTTATTTAAGTTTGTTTATAACGATGTGTCTCTGTTCCGTTATATATATATATATATATATATATATATATATATATATATATATATATATATGTATGTATATGTATATATATATGTATATATATATATATATATAAACATCATCATCATTTTCTAGTCCTGATGACAGTACAGATTCCTTTGATTCCCTCCCTCGCCGTTTGTCTCTATTGTCCATCACAATTGGTAAGTCCTATTAACAGCATCCATTGTCTATAGAAAAGAGGCTAATGTAAGTTTTTGCATAGATAGATAGATCATTGAAATAGGTAAGTAAGAAAGAAGGAAGGTTGACATGTGCATCCATAATTACATTCATAGGACAATGAAATGTGCCGGTACATAGATAGATAGATAGATAGATAGATAGATAGATAAAAGGAGAGATAAATCAGTCAATCGATCCATGAAATAGTAGAGAAAAATAATGAAAAAGTTGTTAGTAAGATTTAAAAAATAGAGTAATTAGATAGTTTGGAAGATAGATAAATAAAAAATGAAATCGATTAGTAGGTAGGTAGACATGTGCATCCATACTTCCATTTATAGGACAATGAAATATGTCGGTACGTAGATAAATTGATCGATAGAGGGAGAGATCAATTAATCAATCGATCAATCAAACAGTTGAGAGAAATAATGAAATAGTTGATAGAAATATTTTTTTTAAATAGAGTAATTAAATAGATTAGTAGATAGATCAATGATTTAATGAAATAGAAAGAGTGACAAATGAAAAAGCTGCGCCCTCGGTACGTGAGTTGATAGCGGTGACGTAATGGATTCCACGATCCAGATTCAAATCGTTGGAGAAACTTTTTGAGTTTCATTTTATTAACTAATTGAACATTAAAAATTAATAAATACAAATTGAATGTAGCAAATAGATTTATAGACACGAAATACGATCAAAATTTTTATCTTTTAAAAATTTAAATTAAAATATGAATCGTTGGCAAATATCTTCTGAAAGTTATTAAGCCAGATTGCATACTTTTTCAACATACATATGTGTGTGTGTACATGTGTGTGAGTGTGTGTAGTTGTATATATATATATATATATATATATATATATGAATGCTGATCTCCCCAAAAATCAACCTTCATCAGAAAATAGACATATATATATACACAGACATACACACACACACACACACACACATACACACACATATCTATCTATCTATCTATCTATCCGTATATATATATATATATATATATATATATATATATATATATATATATATATATATATATATATATATAAAGACATTTTTGCGGTCCAATTTTACTCATAGCAATAAAAAGATCAAAGGTTTTATTCATGATGAAAATCAACATAGAATAATAGAGGGTCCACTAAGGAAAAAAGCTGATTATATAGCTTTTAGATTTTAATTATCATCATGAATAAGACTGTTGGTATTATATATATATATATATATATATATATATATATATATATATATATATATATATATATAATAGAGGCTAAAGTATTGCAATATGATATCATAGTAAACGATTCTGAACTCCAGTCGCGCAATTACGTTCCCTTTCGGACTAATATACTTTGAAAAGATATGAACCCCCTTATCTCTAGCAGTAGATTATATACCACTCCAACGATTCTTTCAATTGCTTTGGCATTAAATAACTCACAAAGGTTGATATGCCATTAAACAAAGAAACCAAACCAAACAAGACGTTATAAGTAACTATTCCTAATATCAGATATATCTTTTCAATCAATACGAATAATTTTGAGCCATAGAGGGGATCTTAACAGATACTACCATTCCAATTCAGAATGGACAGGGGCAATGAAGGGGTAGTCGGTACTCTAACTCTAACCCTAAACCTAACCCCGCCCCATCCTCAGAATTCCCCTCCAATGCAGTTCTTTTAGAGTATCTTACTGCTTTATGGAAAATGCAGACGACATATTCCAAGTCTACCGAAATTGTTTTTTAGTAAAAGCTAAATATATCATCATCATGTCTTGCCACTTGCAGGAATTTCTCTTTGTCACTCGCTATTCGTCTCCATTGGCTACCGCATTCTGCAGGTCTTCCAGACTACATCCTGTGTCCATACAAAGCTGTTTTAGATAATTTCAATCTGCTCGCCCAACACCTGCTCGCCCTTGTGATGGGGTCCTTAGGAAAACGTCACATTGGGAGTTCATCATTACTCCCCCAGGAGTGTCTCGTATTTCTTGTTCTTCTAATTTGGATAGTCTTAGAGATAGGAGGTAGGTGGCCGTTCAGCTGCTTTTTGTGGAATGTTTATTCCAGGATTTGTTCAATATGGCTCGTAGCATTCTTGTGCTATTGACGTCGAGCTTTTCCTCTATACGCCTAATCAGCGTCCATGTGGTGCAACCATATAGTAGTATGGACATATGATTTTTATAACTATAGCAATAACTCTTTTATACTCTTTATGATTATTACTGTAACTAAAAAGATGCTGAAAATATAAGGCTGGCGGTAGATATAACCTCCTATGTAAGGAGAAAAAGTTTACTATAGCTTCCAATAATAACTGCTCTGGTTTGCTCAATCAGAGATCTGAAATATTAAATGCTTGCAGCCATGAAATGCCAGACTAGTTGGCAAATAGAATGTGGGTTTGGTTGATTGATTGATTCTTTGGGTTTTATGACTTATCAACTTTTGTAGGTTATTCAATGCCAAATCTATTTTTATACAAATAATCAGTTCTATTTCAAGCAATTCAATTTAGCATGAGTACACAGTTTAATTGTCAAAAACATTTCTATTTCAAGTTATTCAGTTTAGTCAAACAGTTCTAATTCCAACCAATTCAGTTTAGTAGGAGTAAAGTTTTTGTTCACACTCAGTTAAATGTCAAAAGAGTTCTATATTAAACAATTCAGTTTAGTGCAAGTACAGTTTCAAAGTTAAAGACAGTTCAATTTCAAACAATTCAGTTTAGCATAAGTACGCAGTTTAAATGTCAAAACAGTTCTATTTTAAACAATACAGTTCAGCATAAATACGCAGTTTAAATGAAAAAAAAAATCCAGTAGAATTTCGAAACCACGGTTTAGTTATATTTAACCCATAGATAGGACCCTTATCAGGTCCTACCACTCGGGGCCATTGTAGACCAGGGAGCGATGGCAATAAAGGGGTACTCTGCATTCACCAAAGCTCCAGCATTACTCGAACCTCACCATGAAAATGTTTAGTGTCATAATCAGGACACTCATTGGGAGTAGTTTTACCCCTCTGCAGAGAAGCAGTCGGTGTATTCTACAGCTTTTGTGTATGCCACACTTATTTTGTTGAAGGTTCCCAAACAAGCTCTTTCGAATAAACAAAGCTTTTCGTTTGAACATTCTTTTGCAGAAAGAAATTTTTTAACATGTTTCACTTGCTTGCATTACAATTTCGTTGTTGTTTGTTTATAAATACATGCTTGTTATAATTCTTCAACTCAATATATCTGGTTCAGTTCTTCATTTCAACATATTTTATCCTTTTGTTGAATAATAATTACATGCAGCCCCACAAAACCGCTTCAGGAGTAGAGACATGACAGAAAACGACCTTTGGCCAGGTTATTTAGAAATATCAACCACTGACTTTATAGATAGGATCCTTATCAGGTGCTACCACACCGGGTCAGATTGGACCTGGGAGCGATGGCAATAAAGAGGTACTCTGCATTCTCAAAAGCTCCAGCATTAATGCAGCCTCACCGTCAGATTATTTAGTGTCATATCCGGGAGGTGCCCGTGGTGTAATGGTTATCGTCGTAGGAAATGGAAACGGTGACAAGAGTTCAAATCCTGGACCAAGTTAATTGTATTTCACATAGCACTAATAACCTTGGGAAAGGTATGAATCCAATTATTCTCCCTCCAGCTATGGGTAAATAGTAGGACAGACTTAGTTCTTCAGCCTTGGTGAGGCAACTAGTCTAGGAGAAGGAAAACTCTGAATTCAAACCTGTTAAACTCCGCTTAAAAATTGACCTTGTGTCATATCCTGTCCGAGCGGAGGGGTTGGTAAATATGATTACAGTAGATGGGCTTATAATTGCCTCCAGGGGTTTTATAAGAGTCCTGGTGTCCTGAGGAGACTTGCTGTCGCTCAGATTTCAGCGATACTCCCCGTTAAAACTGGTGGGAAAGACATGCAAGTAAAGATATACTACATCATTTACATGGGTGATATTAAGATTATTTTTAAGAATGAAAATTGTCCAGTCGGCTGGGGCTGTAGAATACACTGAGGACATCTCTGCAGAGGAGTAAGACTCCCTAACGAGTGTCTTGTGGCTCAGTCAGCTTAAAAAAATTGACCTTGTGTCATATCCTACCCGAGTGGAGGGGTTGGTAAATATGCATATTTAGGACACTTGTTGGGGGGTGGTCTCATCCCTCTGCAGAGAAGCACTTGGTGTATTCTATAGCCCCAGCCGCCTGGGCAATGTGGGTTTGGGTTTTTTATGCTAATGTCTAATTTTTTCTGGTGGCTACTTTAATAATAAAATGTTATTTGGGCCAACCTCTTTAGTAAGAATTTTCTTGAAGATCCGTTAGGTGAAACCAAGTTGGGCAGTTTCTGGCTCTTTTTGGTATTCTATATATGAATGATAAATCAAAATGAAAAAAAGTTGTAAGACAAAGTGATCGACGCTACTACATCATCATCATCATCATCAAATTGTCTTCACAGTGCATATTGCCCCCCCCCTCTCTCTCTCTCTCTCGTCATCCGTCCCAATCATCCTTCGCTCCTGATAAATCTTCTATATTGCATCCAGTGTCCTCACAACGTTGATATATTCAACCGAATTGTCGTATGTCCATGTGTAGTATTCCATAAGAGAATATCACTTATGATATTGTCGTAACATCTTCAGCAGCGCCCAGCATGTCTTATTCGTCTTACTTAGATGGTTTGTGAGATGGGAGGCAAGTGGCTGTACAACCCACAAACATATCAAATCGTGAACACAAAGTCTGATGCTCTATGTTTCATCGTCTTTGAGTAATAATCAGAAGGAAGGTCGTTATGCATGCATCCAATATATGTATGGAAATAAATAATGGAAGGGAATCCGACAGTCTAAAATTTTTTTTAAAAATAAATTAATCCAAAGTGATGAATTTATTACGAAGGGAAGAACGCTGATTGAATGATTGAACGGTTATATGATCTTTCTTTGTATATGTTCCTCATTCTCATTGTATTTTATTAAAACATCCATCGTTGTTCTATCAACTCATGTTTCACCAATTTAAAGTCCTAATAAAAGTTCATTATAACCGAAATGTTTTAACTTGACTTCCCTTCGTAATAAATTCATTACTTTTGAATTAATTTGTTTTAAATTTTCTCTCTCTCTCTCTCTCTCTCTCTCTCTCTCTCTCTCTCTCTCTCTCTCTCTCTCTCTCTCTCTCACTCACTCTCGCCCAGTTGGCTGGGGCTGTACAGACTGCTTCTCAGCAGAAAGGTAAAATTCACCCACCAAAGAGTGTCCAGAATATGACATTAAACAATTTGGTGGTGAGTCTCCAGTAATACTGGAGCTTTGTAGAATGCGGAGTACTCCTTCATTGCCATCGCTCCCAAGTCGACTCTGGCCCGGAGTGGTAGCACCTGATAGAGTCAAATAGAACTAAACTTATGTACCTATGCTAAATTGAATTGTTTGAAATAGAACTGTTTTGACATTTTACTGTTTGTATAAAAAAATTCTACGTATACTAAACTGATTTGTTTGAAATTTAATTCGGCGTTAAATGACCTGGAAAGGTTTGAAACGCCGTAAAACAAAACAACCAACCATCTCTCTCTCTCTCTCTCTCTCTCTCTCTCTCTCTCTCTCTCTGTGTATATATATATACGTTGTCCATTAAAAGCAGACTTGAGGCCGGGCCACCTTCGGGTGGGCGAGCTGCATCATTGACACTTTTGAATAGAAATGGACCTTGCTGTCCAGTTTAAGCTATAACACAGGCATTCGTATCTGGACCCATATTTGGGTCCATGTCCAACTTGGTTCATCAGGCCTACATTGTACTAAGTGAGCTGATGACCAGCATAGTAAGGCAGGGCTCGAGCTTCGGCTCGGATGCGACCGGATGCGACATTCCTCTCCCCCAAATCCCTACTATAATCGACCTTCGGATTATTGACCTTGTGTCAAGTCCTGTCTGGTGGGAGGCAGGGACAAAAGAGGTGTCATGACCATCTGATTGGGAAGCTCCTGTACTAAAAATCTGTGGCGTGTGTAGTCAACCCTTCACTACCATGACTTCCAGGTACACTCCATCCGCAGTTGTAGTGTCTGTTAGGGTTCCATTTATGAGTCAAATTGAACAGTTTAAAAATTCCGTGCAAAAAAAAAAAATCTTAATAAAACCAACTCTAGAAAAAGTAAATATGAACATAACCTGAACGTGATTCCCTAACTTCTAGGCATAAGATAACCCTTGACGGGTTAACATGGCTCAAAAATCAGTCAATGAATCAGTCGATCAAAGTTTCAAACCCTTCGGACAGCAGGTTCCTTACTTTTTTCAATTTGTAACACCATTTATAATTATAACAATATATATATATATATATATATATATATATATATATATATATATATATATATATGAAAGTAAAAATGTAATTTCAGCAAACATCCATCGCGATGTGAAATATTTTGATATCCAAGTCCTGATGATGGTTTCTGAAACCGAAACGTTAACGTCGACTTTACATCATAATATATTCACCCATTTGGATTACGTTTTTTCTGCTATCTTCATATATATATATATATATATATATATTATATATATATATATATATATATATATATATAAGGTATGTTATTATTTTTGAATAGTTCCCCCTCTTTTACCAATGATTTCATTATTTATTTCTTTATATAATGTATGTATCAAAAATATAATTAAATATAAAAAATATAATTAATATATATATATATATATATATATATATATATATATATATATATATATATATATATATATATATTACGGGATGTTGTCCAGAAGACCTACCTGAGGCGTTGAACGATAGGGAAAAGTGGCGAGAGAGGGTCAGGGATATCCGTGCTACCAGGACGACATGATGATGATGATGATGATGATATATATATATATATATATATATACAAAAAAATTATGTTAAATTTGAAGTATGTTCAAAACGAAAGTTCTGCACATGCCAAAATAAGTTGATACTTATTGCTTCTTGATTTGGAAGGGTTAGGTTTATGAAGGCGAAATAAGGATTTGTTTTGTCTTTTTTTTTTTTTTTTCAGTCTTGTTGTAAACGAGAAATAGTCATTTTCATCAATTCTTTGTTTGATTTAAAGAAATCCTGTTATCTTAATGTCACCGATTGTTGTTTATTTGGGCGGGGGTGTTTAGTTGGTTTTATTTAAATAATTTAATTTATTTGCATTGAGCACTTGACCGGATTACTTAAATTTGATATTCTATATTTGAATATTTAAATTGTCCTGCCTGGAATTGTTCTCAACTCTTAATTTACTGGATTAAATGCTCTCTTACACACACACACTTATATATATATATATATATATATATATATATATATATATATGTCTCTCCGCATAGGCTGGATATGACACAAGGTGAGATTTTAACCGGAGTTTAATAGGCTTGAATATAGAGTTTTCCTTCTTCTTGACTGGTTGCCTAACCAAGGCTAAAGAAGCAGACTGCTCTACTATTTACCCATAGCTGGAGGAACTCATATTTTTCAAAAGGTTATTAGTGCTATGTGAAATGCAGTCTGTCCCCTCCAAGATTTCAACTCATGCCACCTACAACAATAATTATTACACTTATGGTAACTCCTAAAATAATAATATATAGGAAGTTTTTGTTTGTTTGTCTGTACCCCAGAGACAATCAAACAATTTTATGTAGAACTTCCAACTTTGGCGAACCTTCTTATTAAACTTAAGGGAATTTTTGTACTAAAATATATTTTGGTATCCCTGTGTTTTCCACGCTTGCTTGAATTCTGTCAGTGAATCGGACCTTAATCTAGGGTGACACAATTCGAGAATTCGACGAGAAAAAAGAATTGGAATAGATTTATTGTTGCAGATAGCGGAAACGAATTATATATATATATATATATATATATACTCGTGTATTGCTTGTGAGTGTTTTATAAATAGATATATATGCACTGGTTGACATCGTTTTTCAGCCGTAAAATGTAGCCGCCCAGTTGGGTAGGGCAATTTCTAATAAAATTGTATTAATGAAGGGTATTTCTTTAATATTTGTCATTAATTAATTATTGAAGTGAATGAAATTCGAAAATAGAGGAAGATAGATGCAAAATAGAAAAAAAAACAAAGGCAAAAGAAAGAAAATACAATATGAGAAAGAAAGAAAGAAAGAAAGAAAGAAAGAAAGAAAGAAAGAAATGAAAATTTAAAAACGAATCAAAAGAATGAAAGAAAGAACACAGGGAGAAAAGAAAACAGAAACCAAGAAATGAAAATATAAAAAAAGACTAGAAAGAAAGAAAGAAGGAAAGAAAGAAAGGATGCATGGTATAGAAAGAAAGAAAGAAAGAAAGAAAGAAAGAAAGAAAGAAAGAAAGAAAGAAAGAAAGAAAGAAAGAAAATCAGATTGAGAACAAGACTACGAAATAAATAAAAGAAAAAAAAGAAAAAAGAAAAAGTTGGTAAAAAAATAAAGAAGTAAATGAAAAAAAGGACGCAAAAACAAAGATGAAAGGAACAAAATAAAAACTCGGGAAATTGTGGAAGAAACAAAGAAAAAGAGGAAAAAGCAAACAAACAAACAAACTATAAAAAATGTGAAAAAAAGAAGTAAAGAAAAAGGTGACAAAAAGTAAAAATAAAGAATAAAAATAAAGAAAAACAAAGAAAACGTTGAATGAAAAAACAAAGAAAGAGATGAGAGAATCAAACAAAGAAAAAGAAAGGTGGCAGCTACGGAGAAAAAAAAAGAAAAAGATGAAACAATAAAACAAAAAGAAAAAGACGGCAGAAAAAGAAAAAAACGTGACAGAAAGAAACAAAGGGAAAAGAATAAAACAAAACAGGAAAAGATGACGAAAAGAAAGAAAATTCCGGAAGGAAAAATTTAAAAAAATGAAAGAACGAAAAAAAAGGTAGAGAAAAATGAGTGGAAGTAAGAAAAAAGGTGAAAGAAAGAAAAAAAGATGAAGATGAAATAAAAAAATGGTGAGTGAAAGAAACAAGGAAAAGGATAAAACAACCAAAGAAAAAGAAGAAGAAAAAAGAAAAAATGTAAAAGAAAGAAACAAGGAGCTAAACGAATGAAAAAAGATGGAAAAAAAAGAAAAAAGAAAGAAGGAAAGAAAGACTTTAAAGAAAGAAAGAAAGAAAGACTTTGAGGAAAAACTTTGAAGAAAGAAAGAAAGAAAGAAAGAAAGAAAGAAAGAAGAAAGAAAGACTTGAAAAAAAAGAAAAGAAAGGAAGAAAGAAAGACGTTGAAGAAAGAAAGAAAGAAAGAAAGAAAGAAAGAAAGAAAGAAAGACGTTGAAGAAAGAAAGAAAAAACAAAGAATGAAAAAAGAAAGAAAGAAAAAAGTTGAAGAAAGAAAGAGAGAAAGACAGAAAGAAAGAAAGACTTTAAAGAAAGAAAGAAAGAAAGACTTTGAAGAAAGAAAGACTTTGAAGAAAGAAAGAAAGAAAGAAAGACTTTGAAGAAAGAAAGAAAGAAAGAAGTTGAAGAAAGAAAGAAAAACAATGATTGAAAAACAAAGAAAGAAAAAAGTTGAAGAAAGAAAGAAAGAAAGAAAGAAAGGAAGAAAGAAAGAAAAACTTTGAAGAAAGACAGAAAGACGTTGATGAAAGAAACAAAGAAAGTTAAAGATTGAAACAAAGTAAGAAAAAAGTAAAAAAAGAAACTAAAAAGAATGAAATATACAAAATCTAAAAAGTAGAAAGACTAGCATCACTAACAGAAGGGGGTAAGTTTTACAAAGAATAAATCCTGATTTATTTCCTTTAAACAAAACTAAATGAATTCGGTTTTAGGGTATCGTGATTTTTTTAAATTCTGTTTAGACTGGCATAAACAGACATTTTGTTTGTCGCAATAAAATGCTGTATCACGTTTAAAAAAATAGTTGGATTCTATGCAATGCAATTTTTGAACAGGGTACAAAAATGAAAATAAACCTCCTTTCAGATATTTTAACAATTTTTCCCCTGAAATCTTTTCTCTTATTTAAAAAAAAAATAGAGTCATCGCCATTTTATGCTGCTTTTTATTATAATATCTTCTCCATTTTTAATTATTTCACTTTATGTTTTCAGGGTCCTTCAGTTTTAGTTCTTAGTTCAAACAGGAATATATACATACATACAAACATACATGTTCAAATGAACACACACACACGCTTACACACACACACACAACTACGTGAAACATGCACGCAGGCATTATGTATTTTTTTTATTTAGGCAACGCACATAGGCTTATCTAATTCTTTGTCGCAAGATTCTAAACTCTGGCAGATTTTTAAGCTATTTTTTCATATATATATATATATATATATATATATATATATATATATATATATATATATATATATATATATAGAATCAGCCATAAATAAGTACATCACGTCAATAGTTTATAAAAAATATTATCCTAAATCCAAGATTTTAGGATTCACAAACATGTTGGATTAATGGATTCTTTTTATCGAGAATCAAAATGGTGATGTTTTTCTAAATTTTTTAAGATGATCCTAAATCAAAGATGCCAGGATTTTATCATTCATAGAGGAACATTATGCAATGAAAACATGTTAATACGAATTAATTTTCTTTCTGAAACAAAACCGCATAAATATATTAAGAGGTTTACTTATATTTTGTCAGTTACGTATCCTTATTTACCGTATTTGATGGCATACGAGGCGCACTTTATTTTTTTACTAAAAATATCTTTTAAAATTCCCCTGCGTCTTATATGCCAAATGTATTTTTTAAAATTATTATTTTGTTTTCTTACTTCTGAATATAAAATAAAGTTGGCTACCGTCGTCGAAGGCTACCTGAAAGGTCCCTTTTCAATAGCTACCACACCGAAGTGTAGGGTAGGGCGCTCCTCCATTCCCTGGATTGCTCCACTTTACCCTTGAAACGTACCTATATATATATATATATATATATATATATTCGCCTATTAGATTTATTTTATTCACACATACACACGCACACAAAAAGTCATACAAACATTCACCTGACTGTATTTTTCGATTTTTTCTTTCTTCACTGCCCGATGGTTATCATAATAAGGTGGCATGAACCCTGGATCGCAAATAAACATAAATAAATATATGTAAGAACTAATATATATTTAAATAAATATATGTAAGAACTAATATATATTTATTCAATATATATATATATAATTATGAATGGAGGAATTGATATATTAAGTTAGAAATTACCATGACAAGAAAATCAGGCACACACCAATACTTGACATATGGAGCACTGAACAGCTGTTTCGACCTTGATCTCCACCACTGGAGATCGAACCAACAACCACAGTATGCAGAAGTGGAAACTCTACTATATATATATTTATATATAATTTTTTTTTGAACCAATTGTTGCTTTAGAAAATCTTTAACTGAATTAATGGGCTCTACATAAATCGAAAACAACAGGAGTGTTCAATATATATATATATATATATATATATATATATATATATATATATATATATATATATATATATATATATATATATATATATATATATATATATATATATATATATATAATGGACACTCCTGTTGTTTTCAGAAAAAAAAAATTCATTCAATCCATCTCACAAATAGAATGTTCTATCTTTCAGGCCCCAGTAATTGTTTAGTAGTCGACAATAGTTAAATCCTATCGGCGTTCCGCGACCGTCAAAAGAATGTCCCACATCTGACATTCGGCTGAGACGATTTCTACTAGTAACCTACGGTAAAGTCAACCTGTATACAAGCTGTCTTTAATGTTTTTAGCGTTTTATTTTATTAGTTCCTTTCTTGTTAAAAAGGGTTCTTATTGAGACAGGGTGTTTATGAACGATAACCTGAAAAAAGCAATGCTGCTGCCTGACAAAATTAATCATTCTCATATTGTCCAGGTCTTCTAATATTCTCCACATCATTGGCCACAGTGCATTTCATTTCATTCTTGTTCTCACACATGTTGACCAGAATCGCCTGACAAGTTCGTCTTCCCCTCGTCGTGGAATTCAGTGGGTAGAGTGTTCGTCAATGGTCCGGGAGATCTGGCTTCAATCACAGGTCACGTCATACCAAAGACTTTAAAATGGTACTTGATACCTCCTTGCTAAACATTCGGCAATATAAGGTACGTATCAAGGGTAAAGTGGAGCAATCCGGGGAAAGGAGTAGCAACCTTCCCTACACTTAAATGTAGTAGCTATTAAAAAGGGAGTTTTCTGGTCGCCCTCACTACGGTCGCCAACTTTACTTATTGCACGGTTACACAAGTTGTTAATGAGCCTTGCAAAGTGTCCAGTCCAGTGAAATTTGTACTTTCCATGATCTCAGATTACGTAATGGTTATCATTGTAGGGAATGGACACGGCGACTGGAGTTCAAATCCTGGACGAGACTGATTGCATTTCACATTGCATTAATACCCTTGGAAAAGGTATGAATCCAATTATTCTCCCTCCAGCTATAGGTAAACAGTAGGGCAGACTGATTTCTTCAGCCTTGGTAAGGCAACTAGTCTAGGAGAAGGAAAACTCTGAATTCAAACCTGTAAAACACCACTTAAAAACTGACCTTGTGTCATATCCTGCCCGAGCGGAGGGGTTTGGTAAATACGGTTATGTTTATCACCTGACGCCTGGGGGGCCCCAAAAAGGGGAATGCCGACGGGGCCCTGGGCATTTATGGGACTGCTCGATGCGTCTTAGCTACGGCCTTGCGACTGGACGAGACTGATTGCATTTCACATCGCACTAATACCCTTGAGAAAGGTATGAATCCAATTATTCTCCCTCCAGCTATGGGTAAACAGTAGGGCAGACTGGTTCTTCAGCCTTGGTAAGGCAAGTAGTCTAGGAGAAGGAAAACTCTGAATTGAAATCTGTTAAACTCCGCTTAAAAATTGACCTTATGTCATATCCTGCCCGAGCGGAGGAGTTTGGTAAATACGGTTATGTTTATCGCCTGACGCCTGAGGGGCCCCAAAAAGGGGAATGCCGACGGGGCCCTGGGCATTTATGGGACTGCTCGATGCGTCTTGGCTACGGCCATGCGACTGGACGAGACTGATTGCATTTCACATCGCAACTAGTCTAGGAGAAGGAAAACTCTGAATTGAAATCTGTTAAACTCCGCTTAAAAATTGACCTTGTTTTGTATCCTACCCGAGCGGAGGGGTTGGGTAAATATGATAATCTCAGATTACGTCTTCCATTCCGCTCCACTATGGAATATCCTCTTTTTTGGATGTTCTCGTGCAACAATGTTCCCTGAATAGAGCTTTCCTTAGCCCTCCCTGGCGAAACCAATTTCTGTTTTTTTTTTTTTTTTTTTGTGGTCGCTCAAGTCTTATTGGTGTATCTTCCCATCGCAGGCAAAATGGTGCTATTGAAAAGATTAGTATGTAAGATCTTGTCCAGATATACCTTCTGCACATTTTCATCGTGGTAAATGATTTCCATCCAGATCTTATTCTCCTCTACTGCAGCGCCACGACGAGGAACTATTGTAGGATTTGAACCCAAAACTAAACGTTCAAACAGAAAAAAATCCAGAATTCATGACAAGATATGCAAAAATGGCAGTTCACGTTGTCCTTTATATGATTTAAGACGGCAAAAAGTAATCTTATCTATATTCTATTGATATAACGATTTTGACCACTGGAGACTCTTGTGATGTAATGTTTATCGTAAGAAATAGACACGGCGACCCGAGTTCAAATCCTGGACGAGGCTTTTCGCATTTAACTTTTATGAAATGTATGAATCCAACTCTTCTCGTTCTAGCTATGGGTAAATAGTAGGGCAGACTAGGGTCTTTAAACCTTGGTATGGCAACCGGTCATGAAGGAAAAATTTGAATTCAAACCTGTCAAACTCCCCTAAAAACTTGACCTTGTGTCATATCCTGTTTTTAGTGGAGTGGTTGGGTAGATATGTTCTATCGATAATAACTTTTTCATTCTTGCAAATGGCGTGAACCATAGGCGAAAACGCTGGGAACCCATACTCTTTTGAATAATTCCTATATTTATAAGACTCGAATTTGGAATTGTTTAGGAACCATAAAAATATTCTTTAAGAAATTCATACATTTTTCCTGGTCTGTTTTTAAACCAAACATTTATTAACGAAAACAATTTTCTGAGTATATATATATATATATATATATATATATATATATATATATATATATATATTACTTTGGTTGGATAAGCGTTCGGAGAAGCCCAAATCCGATCAGTTGGCCAGTCGTATCAAGCCTTAACATCTATGATCAAGTCCCGACTGTATAATCAAATTGTTCTAATGCCAAACAAACACCCAACCTTTTTTATTTTAAAGGATCAACCGCATCGAGAGAAACAAGACTTTGACTATTGGTTAACTTTAAGGCACTATGTTTTGATTAGTTTGGTTTGGTTTGGTTTCTTTGTTTAATGGCATATTCACCTTTTGTAGGTCATTTAATGCTAAAGCTATTTTCTTCGAAGAACAGTAGTGGTACTATTTAACCCATTGCTGGGAGGAAAAGGTGGTTCATACCTTTCCCAAGGGTATTTGTCCGAAAGTGAATGCAATAGCGTGAGTGAAGTACGAACTCGCTTACTACGATTCCGGAGTCTATCGTTTTAACCATTACACCACGAGGATACCCCCCACACTATGTTTTGAGTAATAAAAGCTTGAAATTATCAAGGGCTCGAAATCTCCCACTTTATACATGATACAGGGATAAGATAAAATAAATGACTAAGCACTTAATTTTTTGGGGAATTCAGCTAACTCAGAAAACATTCACTTTGATACTTTCATATATTGTTTAATTTTTTATTTATTTTTAGAATCATCATTGTAATTCCTTTCAGAGTTTTTCACACCAGCGTAACCCGGCGGTTTCTCACTAGAGTTTGAGTGACAGCAAGTCTCCTCAAGTCCCTAGGATTCTTATCCGTAATCTGGCCGTAGTCTGGATTCTCTCCGCTTGTCCTCTTATTCTAAGTTTTCCAGTCCCTTTATTATTTGGGGATTGTTCCAAGTGCACCAATTACAACTGGTATCACAATCACTTTCATGTTCCATATTTCTTTCACTTCTCTAGCAAGGTCTACGTATTTATCTCTCTTTTCACTTTCTTTTTATCTTACTCTGTGGTCCATCGGGATTCGGCAGGTTCTCTTTTTTTTTTGTTTGCTGGATATCACTAGATCTGGTCGTCTGGCTGAGATTAGGTGATCTGTAAGTATCTCAAAATCCTAGAGAAGTTTATGAGTCTCATTCTCCGGGACGGATTCCTAGTTGTACATTTGTTTGTATGATCAAATTAAAACTTCTTGCACAATTCCCAGTGGATCGCCTTCCTCACTTAGTCATGTTTAGTATTCCTCTCTCAACTAAAGCAAATGAGTATCCTCTTGGTAATTTCCCAACAGAAGTTAGGCATCGTTGTGAGTGGCAAAGCATAGAACCAGCAAATAACCAAAAAACATGACAAATACAAACAAACAAAAAAACGTAACGTTTCTGGATGCGATACCGAAAATGAAATATCAATGAAGTTCCCAAGATTCATCAAAATCGAATCGTTAGAAGAAACTCTTTCAGCCAAACGGTCCCCTTTCTTGATTGAAAGGTAATCTTGTTATATAATTGCGAAATGTTTTTTTTTACATTATCATTTTTCGTTGGTTATATCTTATCATTCGGTTTAGTTTGGCTTAGAACTATTCGGCTTAGTACACGTGCAGGTACACACATTGAGCGCAGGTGTTCACGCTCGTGTGCAGAGGATGTCACAATCACAGATGTTATAATAAAAACCCCAGACAGGAAAATGTGACTGGGGTGTGAATGACGTCATGTCCGGAAGCGATGGGCTGGGATTCTTGGTGATTTTGAAAAAAAAACAGTTAGTTGAGATCCGAAGCTGGGCGAGGCCAGTTGAGATTTGAATCTGGACGAGGCGAGTCCAGTTGTGGCTCCGGAATGCACCGCACGCTGTTAGGTCAGATGGAACGGTCAGCATAGTAAAAATTGTGTCTCTCTCTCCTCGTGTCGAAAAAACTAAAAGTAAAAAAAAAAGTTAATAAACGTTTCGAACCTGAACAAAAGAAAGTCGTCAGTGTTTCGGGATTCCTATGCATATGAACATCTCACATATCGTATTTTGAATATATTACAATCTCCAACCAGAAAAACGTTCGAATTGTGAAAGAAATAATAGCAGAGGTATATAACAAGAAACGTTTCGAAAACTTAATTAAATGAAAACCTTTAGCAAATTGCAGTGCCACGTTTAGCCACATGAAAATCTTTGCACCTTAAAGGGGGTTTGATTATATTAATAGCATTGTAACTACCTACTCATATTCGGCTCAATGATCCAATGTGTGTCACGCTAAGGAGAGGAAGATTAAACTGAACAGTGCCTCCCACTCCACCGGTATGCATGCTTTTCATATTAGAGTCAACAGACGAACCTGGTTTTGAAATTAATTCTTAGCACACCAGCTCTCCATTTGATGACGCCAATCCCCGCCAACCGTTTCAATCACGTTCTCTCGCTTGTCTAAAATTCTACAGCAGTACTGGAATTGCAATGGCGATGCTCTTAGACAATAGCCTCTCTTTTCGATTTTAGCCATTCTCTTCAGCTATAGAAACAGGTACGAGGTGCATACGATAAGTTTCCAGACTTTTTTCGTATGGGCACTTTTATTGATACTATTTACCAACCCCTCCGCTCGGGCAGGATATGACACAAGGTCAATTTTTAAGCGGAGTTTAACAGGTTTGAATTCAGAGTTTTCCTTCTCCTAGACCAGTTGCCTAACCATGGCTGAAGAACCTAGTCTGTCCTACTATTTACCCAGAGCTGGAGGGAGAATTATTGGATTCATACCTTTCCCAAGGGTATTAGTGCTATGTGAAATGCAATCAGTCTCGTCCAGGATTTGAACTCGTATCGCCGTGTTCATTTCCTACGGCGATAACGACTACACCACGGGCACCTCCTTTTATTGATAGTACACACATGAAATTCTAGTTACTTTGAAATAATCTCCTCCGGCTGCAATGCACTTGTAGTACCGTTCCAACAACCTCTGGAAGGCCCCATAGAAGTCCTCTTGTGTGAGCGTGTCAATGACCTTCGTCACAGCCTCTTTCATCTCCTCAATTGTCTCATAACGACAGTCTCTTAACTTAAGCAATAACAAAAAGTCACAGGGAGAAAGGGCTGGACTATAGGGACGGTGAGGAACTGTCTTGATGCCCATCTTGGTCAAATAGTCTCTGACAAGTACTGGTTGACTGTCCGGTTGGAAATGCTACTGACTGGATTTGAAGAGTCCTGGCCTCTTCCGACGGAATCGCTTCCGGAACTCCTTTAAAACCTCAACATAGCAACCCTAACCCTTTGGCCAATCAACTCTGGTGTACTGACTTCCTTACTCCTTCCACACCTCTCATCATCCCTCACAGCCTTCCTGCCTTCCTTGAATCTCTTATGCGACTCAAAAACCCATGCTCGATTCATGCAAGATGGTTCAAAAGCAGTCTGAAGCATTCCATACGTTTCTGTGGCATTTTTTCCAAGTTTAAAACTGAATTTTATAGTATATTGTTCTTCAAAAGTGTCCTCATGTCCATATTGCATTTCTGAAATTGACCAGCTGTGAGAATCAGGCTTTAGTAGGGTGTATTCCAATTGCTGATGTAGCTGTTCATTTGAATATGAAATCATAAAAATTGGTCAGTCATCTCATATTACATATTGCAATAACATACTGAATTTTCAAGAGTCTACAACAATTTTAAATGCCTATACAATAAAAGTCTGGAAACTTATTGAATGCACCACGTAAACAAGACCATCCAAACAAAAACAATGTAACTCCTTAGGATCGAGCCACAATAAAAATAAAACCTAAAGAGTCCTGAGAATGTATTGAAACTGACAAATTAATTGCAAAACTCAATGTAGTATATTATTATATTTTATCATACAACGGGTGAAAATAAGTGCCACCTGGGGTGAGGCTACTGTTTTGGCGCCACCAGCAGTTTTTTTCCACCAGACAGGGTATAAAGACAAACAGAGCGATATATATATATATGTAAAATAAATAGGTCCGAAAATACGACCAAGATGTGAATACGTGAAATAGACTTAATGTTCATAAAATGTTCATAATCATATATAGGAATCCGAAAACACGAAATTGGTTCAGGTACGAATCATTTTTATTCCCTTTTTGAGTTTAAGGTAATTCGACATGAGGAGAGAGAGACACAATTTCTTTCTATGCTGACTTTTCTATCTGACGCCACCTCATGCGGCACATTTAGTAGACCCCCATTTAGTAGACCCCATTTAGTAGATCCCAAAAATCGTCTATCTTCGTCCAAGCCCAAGTCTCAACTTTACCAACGCGCGGGAATCCCGTAGACCCTAACTGGTATTGCCTCGGCGAGCCCTCAAAATCAACTTGCCCGTCTCAGTCCGAAACTCAACTAACTACTTTTTTTCAAATCCCCCAAATCCTCAGCACTTCTGGGCATGACGTCATTCACATCCCCGGTCCTATTACCTATCTGGGGTTTTATTGTGACATCTCTGATTGTTACATCCGCCCCGTGCGCGCTTGAACACCTGCGCTAAATGTGTGCACCTAACTAACCCATGCACTAAGCGAAAGGTTCTCAGCCTAACTAAACCGAAAGGCAAGATATATAAAACGAAATCCCTCTGCAATTATATTACATATATATATATATATATATATATATATGATACTTATACAAAATAAGACCATCTACAAATGATATGTTTGTAAGACAAAACTGTCTCTTAACCTTTGTCTAACAATCTATTTAAAAACAAAAATATTTAACTACAAACCATTTGCTTATAAATTGTATATATATAACAAAATTTGACTTTAAATAACCCACTAGTGTTGACATGTCATTTGAAAAATGACCAACTAACTTTATTTACAAATATAGCAAATTGTATTATTAATACATATTTCATAATGATAGAGAATAAGGGATATATATATATACATATATATATATAAAACAAACAATGGAGCAGCTATAGTTTCATATATATATATATATATATATATATATATATATATGAAATTATAGCTGCTCCATTGTTTTGCTTTTTCAAAAATTATTTAAAATCTCTGTTCTAAAAATGTTCGTATGCAACCACCTAAACGGTGACTGGCAAATGTAGCCGGAGCGATTTTTAATTCAAGCGGAAATCGACCTTAAAACGAAAAGAGTTTGGTGAGAGGAAAAGTACAAGGTGAAGGATTTTACATCAATGCTGATAATTTTTGTGGTTAACCAAGTACACATAGGCGTTCCACAGGACGCACCTTTTTAATTAAGCACTACTTCGGCTTTTAACTGCCGCACTCTCTTACGCAAAGTGTTAAACTTTAATTTAAATGCTTAAAAAAAGGCCCCAATCCCTCATTTACGTTTCACGCATATACTGGCCTTTATGGCTTTAAGTAGATACATAAATTCAGACTGACTTCAATATAAAAGAGATTATATATATATATATATATATATATATAGTGTTATGACATTAAGTATGCACACATATTGATGTATGAATTTTTGTGTATATGTATAGGGACAAAAAACAAATTCAGGACTCTTGGAGAGCTTTTCATGAGAATCAGTAGCACTTAAAGCACCATTCTTCTTTTATCAGCTCATCCAAAAAGTCTGGTTCAACACACACCTTCACCTCTTTAATAAATCACCTGTGTAAGAAGTCGAACGGTTCCTATCTCAACGGAAAGTCCATTATATATATATATAAGTAAAGTAAAGTTGGCGACCATAGTCGAGGGTAACCCGAAGGCTCCCTTTTCGATAGCTACTACACCAAGGTGTAGGGGAGGGCGCTACTCCTTTCTCTAAATTGCTCTACTTTACCCTTGATCCGTACCTTATAATGCTGAGTGTTAAGCAAGGAGGCATTAAGTACCATTTTTTGAGTCTTTGGTATGACTTGACCTGGGACTGAACCCAGGTCTCCCGGGCCATTGGCGAACACTCTAACCACTAGGCCAATGTCCAATTCATGGAATTTAGACTGTGACCCCTAGTTTTCATGGAGTTTTTTGCAAAACAAAAATCATCAAGAAGTTAAGAAAATGAAATGCAGTCTAAATTCCAAGAATTAAATATATATATCTAATATATATTTATTTATTATTATTGTATAATAGCTCTATCCTCGATATTGAGCACTCTCCATATTATATTGTACTTGGTTCGACACAACCCCAAAAGTGATTTAGTGACAACCAACACTGTTATAATATATATATATATATATATATATATATATGGAGGATGGATGACGAAAAAATTGAACGACTTTTGAAGTAAAAATATTAGTTTGCTCTGGTTTGGTTTTATGGCATATCAACCATCGTTGGTAATTTAATGCCAAATCGATTTTTATACATATGAATCGTTCTATTTCAAGCAATTCATTTTAACAAAAGTACCCAGGTTAGTTCTATCAAGTGCAAACACTCTGTTCCAGAGGGGACCAGGGAGCGATAGCAATAAAGGGGTTCTCTGCTTTCCCCAAAGCTCCACAATTACTGGAGTCTCATCATCAGATTGTTTAGTGTCATATCCAGGACACTCGCTGGAGGGAAATCTTACCCCTCTGCAGAGATGCATTCGGTGTACTCTACGGTCTCAGCCGTCTGGGCTATGATGGAAAAAGATTTAATAATTTTTTAAACTATATTTTGACTCTTGGAAATTATTAATGGGGAACTAATTGGGGACTATTCCAAGATTCCAAATAACTAATGGTATTACTGTCACTAATTTTCAGTGTCTTTACATTTCCATGGCAAGGTTCAGGTATTACCGTTATGATGGAAATAGTACTTTAACCACTGACATTTATTAATACTAACACTATTAACACTAAAATCGGGTTCAATGTTAGTCTTGTACATATATATATATATATATATATATATATATATATAAAGACTTATATATATATATATATATATAAACCTCTCTCTCTCTCTCTCTCTCTCTCTCTTGATAGATACATACATACATACGTACTAAAAAGGATAAGTTACAGTGAGTATATAATGAGTGAATTGGCAAATGAAAAGTTTGTTTTTTTATCGCCAAATGGTCGTAAAAACATTCTACTGATAGTTGTGATTTTAAAATTCATGGCGCACCTGAAGTTGGCGTTTAGTAAAAAAAAAACACAAGCTTCTAAATGAAATAATCTGAAGTTTGCTGGTTTAATTCAAACTACAGGTAAATAAAAAGGAATACTTACAATAGTTTAACACTTGTACCCAGTTGTGGTTAACGAAATTATAGCAATCTATCTCTGTTGATTAAATAAAGGATTCGCTTCGAAGTTCTGTGTAGGCTCCCGATTTCGAAATCAAATGCAAGATGAAGGCTGAAGGATGCATCGACCGAAACGTTTTGAATATCACAATGAAGATAAAGACAAAACTCTAAGTGATACAAATTATCAAGCTTCATCTTAGAAATTTAGGCAAATTCCACTTTGAATTCATTTTACTCGACAAATAGGTCTATGTTGAGCGCTTTTACAGGAAAGACTTCCAAAACGACCGTATTGTGTATTTTATATGCTTTTTTTTAAACATAGATAACTAGATAGAAGCACAATTCAAAATTGCCTCCACTTGCAAGAATCCACCTTTGAACCCATTAATTCAATCCACAATGGAAAGAATCTTTTGCGTGCTTTGTGGTTTGATATTTGTTGTAGATGACCTTCCTTGTCTTCTTTAAACTTCTTTTTTTTTCTGTAATTCTCATCAATTTTCACTGTGTACAATTTCCTTGAGAAAAAGCATAAATCCATGTGCACATGTGCACATCGTAGACCAGACTGGTCTCTTTAGCCTTGGTCTAGAAAGAAAATCTCTGAATTCAATCTGTTTAAAAACTGACCTTTGTCACATCTTGCCCATAGTTAAAGAGGAAACAAAAAATCATATAATCAGTCTTCTTACAAATAATTCTTTCCGCGTTTATTTTATTTTGTTCTATATTTTTGATTCTATTATATTCTACTCTTGTCTCTGGTGATGGCTACTGTAAACTTTCAAATGATAGTCGCTGGTGCAGAAAAGTCACCTTGGAACAATATAAACAATCAAACAACTGACTTGAAATCCCACCTTTCCTATCCCCAACTGGACTTCAAAAATTACAGTTTCTACAGATCACTAGAAAACACACATAAGTAAATGGATGCCTAATTATGCTACAAATAATAAATAATAATTTCTTGCATAATCCCATTGTTAACTCATAAAACTAACAAATTCGAGGCATATTATCTCTTAAGTAATATATATATATATATATATATATATATATATATATATATATATGTGTGTGTGTGTGTGTGTGTGTGTGTGTGTGTGTGTGTGTGTGTGTGTGTGTGTGATTGAGAAATAATAGAATCAAAAATTATTGATAATGAAATGAAAATCGAAATAAAAATAAAAAGAGGTCAATAGCGAAGAACGGACATAAATAAAGATGCAATGAAATCACTTATTAGACATCGGAGGTTTCATATTTTTTGTGTATAGGAGGATTTTCTTAACAGAGGTAAATAACGAATTTTCTTTTATCATAAATGTTTTAATTACAACACGTGAATCTTTACGTAAGATAAAAATATTCCCCAAAGTTAACGGTTAAAAGAAGAGTATTTTTTCAAATACATCTGATGAGTCGATCAATTCACGGACGAAATAAATTTATAATGGAATATTGTAACGTAATGGCCAAGGGATTTTAATTCATGCCTTTGAGTTTAGTTAGGCTAAGAACCTTTCGGTTCAGCACATGGGTTAGTTAGGTGCAAACATTGATGTAGGTGGTAACGCACACGCGGGGCGGACGTGCCACTCAGAGATGTCACAATAGCCCGAAGATGACGGAACGGGGTGACAGGATGCGGCTGACGTCACGCACCGGAAGCGCACGGAGGATTTTGGGGAAATCTGAAGAAAGTTAGAGAGTTGAATACTAGACGCCAAACGAGGAGGATCGACTTTTGGAGCTCGCAGACGCGAGGCGAACTTGCGCCCTATGGGGACCGCTCGAGATGAGGACCAAATGAATAAGACAGCATAGAAGACTGTGTCTCTCCTCCTTATGTCGAAACCTTTAACTCAAAGTTAATAAAAAGGTTTCGTACCTGAACAAGAAGTCGTTACGTGTTTTCGAATTTCAAGATTCCTATGTTCTTTATATGTTCTACGATATGTATATATGTAATGAACGTCCCATGTACATTTCGCAAATAGCCGTATTTACCTATAGTACAATATACTTATTGATTTCCTCGTTTCTCAATCATATTTCACTCTGCATAAGCTTACTGATATATGTTTACATATAAACTTTACATTGAGCACTCAATCTAGATAATTCCGTTTAAGTATATCTATATATATATATATATATTGAAAATAATTCCTACATGGCCAAGAACAAGTCTAGCTAGGTTTCACCAAACAGGTAATTCCGGGTCGCCGTTTGGTGAAAGCTAGGCAGACTCGCTCTTGGCAATGTAGGAAATTTTTTCATTATATAAGCTCTGTCACATGTATTGAACACTTTATTACGTTTTAGCTTATGGAGGTGCCGTGGTGTAACGGTTATCGTCATAGGAAATGGACACGGTGACACGAGTTCAAATCCTGGATGAGACTGATTACATTTCACATAGCACTAATACCCTTGGGAAAGGTATAAATCCAATTATTCTCCCTCCAGCTATGGGTAAATAGTAGAACAGACTGGGTTCTTCAGCCTAGGTGAGGCAACTAGTTTAGGAGAAGGAAAATTCTGAATTCAAATCTGTTAAACTCCGCTTAAAAATTGACTTTATGTCATATCCTGCCCGAGCGGAGGGGTTGGGTAAATAGGATTACGTTTTAGCTTAGGTAATTTTGTCGGTGATTTTTTTTTTTCGTTTTTTTTTTTTACTCAACATACGTGCTGCTTGATTATTTCAAGTAACACGTGTATTTTTCGTCTTTTCTTTTTTTATTGAATTTTTTCTCTGACATCAGTTTGTAAAATTTGCAAATTGTATAATCTGTTTTTTTTTTTGTTTTTTTTTTTACACCAATAGAATTATTGATTCGATAGCAATAGCATTATCTTTCATAGATCTGTGTCGTCCATCATAATCTCGCACCTGCACCATCAAGATCTTTCCGTCTGGGTTAGCAGTGCTCTCTTAAATAGGGCTGCTCAAATATAAGAATCTCCACCGGGATCAGTCCTTGTCACAGGAAAGGCACAACAACGATGTTAGGATAAGACTCCTGGTACCTTTAGTATCGACATGTTATTGCATGCTTCCAAC
>OY757939.1:47140381-47172881 GCA_963585895.1 Sepioteuthis lessoniana
TATTAACGTTTTTCCTTCATATTTGCAGTATATTTCTTCTTCTTCTTCTTCTTCTTCTTCTTCTTCTTCTTCTTCTTCTTCTTCTTCTCTCTCTCTCTCTCTCTCTCTATATATATATATATATGCATCTACCTCTCTCTCTTTTTCTTTTTTCCTCTATTGTTATGTTCTTTTTTTTTCATTCTTGTCTTTTTTCTGTTCTCATAATAATTATTTTGTTTTTTGCTTTCTTTTTTCTGGTTCACTTTTTTTAATTTTTAAAAATTTTTTTTTTTTTGGCATTTTCTTTTTTATTCTCTTTCTTCTTTTTCGTTCAGGCCTTTTTTTAGTTTTCGCTTTCTGTTTGTTTGTTTTACCCTTTTTCCTCGTGGTGTAATGGTTAAAGCGATGGACTGCGGATTCGTAGTGTGCGAGTTCGTACTCCAGTCGCGCTATTACGTTCACTTTCGGACAAATACCCTCAGGAAAGGTATAAACCCCCTTATCCCCCCAGCTATGGGTTAAGTAGTACCACTACTGTTCTTTAAGGAGAATGGCTTTGGCATTAAATAACCTACAAACGTTGATATGCCATTAAACAAAGAAAACATGTATCTAGTTTCTTTTTAATCCTCGTTGCCGATTTTTACTTTTTTTTTCTTTTTATCATTTTCTTTTCTCTTTTCTTTTTTTCATTTATTTCTTCCTGTTATATCTCCTTCGTTTTTCCTTTTCTTTTTTTATTTTTTTTGCATATTATTCGTGTACTTTTCTCGCCTGGGGCTGTAGAATACACTGACTGCACCTCTGCAGAGGGGTAAGACCTCCCCATGAGTGTCCTGATATGACACTAAACAGTCTGATGGTGAGGTTCCAGTAATGCTGGGGTCTTGGGGAATACGGAGCACCCCTTCATTGCCATTGTTCCCAAGTCCACTGTGGCCCGGAGTGGTAGCACCTGATAGGGCCCTATCTATGGGTTAAATAGAACTAATGACATACTTATGCTAAACTAAAATGTTTGATTAAACTGAATAGCTTGAAATAAAAGTGTTTTTGACAATTAAACTGTACTTACATTTTAAACTGTGTGCTCATGCTAAACTGAATTATTTGAAATTGAACTGTTTTTGACATTTGAACTGTACTTGCACTAAACTGAATTTTTTTATATAACTGCTTGAAGAGTTTGAAATAGAAATGTTCTGACAATGAAACTGTGTACTTATGCTAAACTGAATTGTTTTAAATAGTACTGATTATTTACATAAAATGGATTTAGCGTTAAATAAGCTAGAAGGGTTGATATGCCATAAAACCCGACAAACCAAACCAAAGCAATCTTACTTTTCTTACATTTCACATCATTTCTTTTCTTCTATCTCCTCTTCCAGTCATGAGATTATTTCATTTATTCCTTTATCTTCTTCCACAATTTTCTTTCTTCACTCTTTGCTCCTTTCTTTTTCTTGTCTTTTCTTTTCTTTTATTCTTTTCTTTTCTTTTGTTCTTTTCTTCTTTATTGACAACAGCGACGCTTTCTTTGTTTATTTGTCTTTTTCTATTCTCCTCTTTTCTTTTTCGACTCTTTATTTTTATTTTCAGTCTTTCTTTTTACTTTGTTTCAGTCAACCTTCCGATTTGCATATTTTTCTTTTAATTTATTTCTGTTTGATGTAGTTTTTATTCTTTTTTTCTGATCGTCTGTTGACTTTTTTTCAGGTTTGTCTTCTTTTTTCTTTTTCTTTTTCTTTTTCATTTTCCTACTTTCCTACTTTCCTACTTTCTTTCTTTTTTTTTCTTTCTTTCTTTCTTTCTATGTATTTTTTAATTCTTTTTCTTTCTAATCTTCTTTCTGATTTTTTAGTCTTGCCTTTTTTTTCTCTTTTTCTTTTTTATTTCCATTTTCCTCTTTCTTTCTTTCTTTCTTTCTTTCTTTCTTTCTTTCTTTTGATATAGTTTTTATTCTTTTATTGCTTTTTTTCAGGTTTGTCTTTATTTCTCTTTCCATCTCGTTCTTTTTATTCTTTATATCAACTCTCTTTCATACCACTCTTCTTTCTTTCTTTTTTTTATATCTCATCAAACTTCTTTTGATTTATGTTATATAACTTTGCTTTTTCTGTCTTTGATATTCTTTCGTTTCTTTGTTTTTCTTCCGATATCCAAACTTATAAATGTCATTCAAAAACTTGTAATTTTTTAATCCTTTCTTTGTGTTTCATTTCTCTTTTTTTTTTTTTTTTCAAACTACATCTTTTATTTTTCCTTTATTCTTTATTAGTTTTCTCGTAAATATTTTTATTTTATTTTTTCTCGTTTTTTGTTATATTAAATTTTTGAGCAGTTCTCATTTTCTTTTTCTTTCATCGTTACTTCTTTCTTTCTTACTTTCTTCTTTGCTTCAATTTTTTTTTCTTTTTTTTGGGGGGGGGTAAATTTATTCAGTAATCTGTTCATTTACTTGTGTCGTTTTTTTCTTTTCATCCACTTCTTTTTACTCTCTTTTTCTTGTAACATTCATCAGTCTACTTTCTTCTTTTATATCTTTTTCTTTGGTGGGGGTGTTCTTTTTTACTGTTATTTCGTGTCGCTTCTTTCTTTCAATAATTTGTTTCCTTACTTTAATATTGCTTTTATTTTTTTTTCTTCCTTCACTCCTTCTCAGAAAAAGTCTATTAATTTCTTCTTTTCTTTCGAATTTTCATTTATTTTATGTCAGTTTTGCTTGTCTTTTTCTTTATTTGTGATTTCTTTATTGTTTTTTCTAATATCTTTTTCTTTCATTTTTTCATTCTTCTTTTTCTTTCGTGTTTTCATTCTTCCTCTTTTTTCTTGTTTTCATTCTTCTTTTTTCTTGTTTTCATTTTTTTTGTTTTCATTCTTTTTCTTTTTTCTTCTTCTTCTTCTTCTTCTTCTTCTTCTTCTTCTTCTTGTTTTAATTCTTCTTTTTCTTTCTTATTTGCATTCTTCTTTTTTTCTTCTTTTCATTCTTCTTTTTCTTCTTTTCATTCTTCTTTTTTCTTCTTTGCATTTTTTCTTTTTTCTTATTTTCGTTCTTCTTTTTTCTTGTTTTCATTCTTCTTTTTTCTTTTTTTCATTCTTCTTCTTCTTTCTTGTTTGCATTCTTCTTTTTTCTTGTTTTCATTCAACTTTTTTTCTTGTTTTCATTCTTCTTTTTTCTTTTTTCATTCTTCTTTTTTCTTGTTTTCATTCTTCTTTTTTCTTTTTTTCATTCTTCTTCTTCTTTCTTGTTTGCATTCTTCTCTTTTCTTGTTTTCATTCTTCTTTTTCTTGTTTTCATTCTTCTTTTTTCTTTTTTCATTCTTCTTTTTTCTTTTTTTCATTCTTCTTTTTTCTTGTTTTCATTCTTCTTTTTTCTTGTTTTTGTTCTTCTTTTTTCTTTTTTCATTCTTCTTTTTTCTTGTTTGCATTCTTCTTTTTTCTTGTTTTTATTCTTCTTTTTTCTTGTTTTCATTCTTCTTTTTTTATTCTTCTTTTTTCTTGTTTTTATTTTTCTTTTTTCTTTTTTTCATTCTTCTTCTTCTTTCTTGTTTGCATTCTTCTTTTTTCTTGTTTTCATTCTTCTTTTTTCTTGTTTTCATTCCTTTTCTTTTTTATTGTTTCATTCTTTTTCTTCTTTTTTCTTGTTTTCATTTTCTTTTTTTCTTTTCATTCTACTTTTTTTTGTTTTCATCCTTCTTTTTTCTTGTTTTAATTGTTCTTTTTTTCTTCTTTTCAATCTTCTTTTTCTTTTTTTCTTTTTCATTCTTGTTTTTCGCTTTCTTTTCGACTTTTTTATGAAATTAATATTACTTTATCTTTTCCTTCTTCATTTTATACCTACATTTATTGTCTTTTTTTATTCTTGTTTTACGTTTCCTTTCTTTCTTTCTTTCTTTCTTTCTTTCTTTCTTCTACCTATAGCATCACAAAATATTTCTTTAATCAAGAACAAATATAAACACACACAAGTATATATATATATATATATATATATATATATATATATATATATATATATATATATATATACTTGTGTGTGTTTATATTTGTTTATATATATATATATATATCCGAAAGCATTTTTTTTAATTTGATCAAGTTCTTCACGTCTTAATCGTAAATAACTTTTATGTCTCAACAACAGAATTAAAAAATTAGTTAGAAGCACACGCATCCACATACATACACACACACACACCGACACACACACACACACACACACACACACACACACACACACACACACACACACACATATATATATATATATATATATATATACATATAGATAAGCATAAATGAGACATAACAATGAAAAAAATACACAACCGAAGCTTCTACGCGTTCATTCGGATATATACTAATGTTTTTTGGGGGTTATTTTTTCACAAATATATACCTATTTAATATACGTCTATATTAATTAGCATGAAACGATGATTAAAATTTTTGAGGTGTGGGGTGGATCTTTGTCACGAAAGGGAAAAATAATGTAAAATAAACCGTAAGTAAACGCTATCACATATATAAGCACAAAATTATATATATATATATATATATATATATATATATATATATATATATATATATATATATATATTGAAGTATTGATTCGTTTTTAATTTATACATTCTTTCGTTTATAATATAGTGGTTGTTTTCCTTCTGGGTTTTTTCGTTTTCATGTGTTTATTAAGGAATCAGTTAATTTCTGATATATTTATACGGGAGAAAAAAATTGTTATTGCATCGTGAAATTAAAAGAAAAATGAATAAAAAAGAAATTAAGAATGAAGAACTTTAACAAACACTAAACTGAAATGAAGGCAATTAATATAATAATCTGAAATACAACAACACAAACAGTAATAGAATAATAATAATAGCGATAAAAAGGAGGAAAAAGGTTAAAGAGAAGAAAAAAAAAAGGAACTTAAGGCGCATGCGCACTTGTATACATGCTTTATAGACGATTTGCTTTTTAAAAACTGGGTCTGCGTCAAGATGGCGTCATATTCCTATATTTAAATAAACGGTGAATGAATTGGAATATAAATTATAGACCTTGCGCATTTACTAATAATTAATCAGAAGCAGAAACTGAGGAAATTTCACGGTGTATCTTTACAATTAAAACATTTAAAGAAAAGTAATTCATATATTTTTATTAATAAAAATAAAATTAGACTATTTACAATTTTCAAAGGTCTTATTTTCAATTTTATATATCTATCACTATAATTTTTTAATTTATAAAAAAAATTCCTAAATAAAAATAATTGAATCTTTTTACTCCTCTTCTCCCTCAAAAATAATAAATCGAAATGATGAGTAGTACTATCTTAATAACATGTTGTTCATTCCTTTATTTAACAGCATCCTCTTTGGGCTTATATGCGACATACGTAGTTTAACAATCGCACATCCTCAGATACAAGGCTACAATAGCCCCAACTCTTACGATCGTTGCCCCGCTTGCATCGAAGTGAACCAACGTTTCTCTAAGGGTACAGTTGAGTAGAGTGCTACCGCTGTTTGGGAATCCCTTGGGGTAAAGTTCATCTCAGAATTACTCGCGTTTTGTTCGAAGGCCAGAATACGACTGAAAGAGATGAACAGATATGATACTTTAATGCCATCCCAAACAGAGAATAGCGATTCAAACATTTTCTTGGGTTGCCCTGGACTCTGTGTGGTTTGTATGGATTAAGAAAATTTACTGATGTCTGGTTGTAAATAAATTGCCGACCATAATGGAGGGCGACCCGAAGGTTCCTTTTTAATAGCTACTATACCGAGGTGTAGAAGAGGGCTCTACTCCTTTCTTTACATTGCTCCACATACCCTTGATCCGTATCTTATAATGCTGAGTATTAATCAAGCAGGCATCAAGTATCATATGTGAAGTCTTTGGTATAACTCGACCCGGGGTTGAATCCATGTCTCCCGGACCATTGGCGAACATTCTAACCATTATGCCACAGGTTCGTACAACGTCCCATACATACCAAGTTAACGTTTAATTGCTCAATAAAAACATATTTTAGGCTAATCCAAACAATCTTAAGCAGCAGTTTTAATAGATTAGTGGACTTGTTGTTTTTACGACATCACAATCTTTTGGGTTTTTTTAGTACAAGTGATGTACTCCTATGGACCCCCACATATGGCCGAGCAAAAGCAGATGGAGCAGCTTGAACATACATTCAGCAGCTATGTGAGGATGCGGGATGTGGTCCTGAAGACCTACCAGAGGTGATGAACGATAGGGAGAAGTGGCGAGAGAGGGTCAGGGATATCCGTGCTAGTGGCACGACATGATGATGATGATGTGTACGGAAGTTATTTTTTTCTTTTTTTTTTTTTGTAATCAACTATTTGTTCTGGTGGTTAGAGTGTTCACCAATGGCCCGGAAGACCAACTTTAAGCCGAGATCGAGTCATACCAAAGACTCAAAAAATGTTATTTGATGCCTCCTTGCTAAACACACAGCGTTATAAATTACGGACAAAGGGTAAGTAGAGCAATCCAAGGAAAGCAGTAGCAGCCTCCCCTACACTTCGGTGTAGTAGCTAATAAAAAGAGAGCCTTTCGGTCACCCCCGACTAAGGTCGGCCAACTTTAAATTTTACTTATATGGATGCCCGGTAATTAATGATAATCATTTGTAAATGTCAAGTAGCTGTTCTTAATTGAAATCATTTGATCAGTTATAAGATTTCAACTATTTCTATCTTATACTAATATTTCATACACAATTACATGATTTCAAGTAACTATTTCTATTTAATAATAATTATTTGTTTGCACACAGTTGTTCATAGTTTCAAGCAGTCATATCTAATACAAATACTTTATATATAATTACATGATTTCAAGTAACTATTTCTATTTCATAATAATCATTGTTTGCACACAGTTGTACATATGTGGTGCATTCAATAAGTTTCCCGACATATATACACAGGTACCCAAGGAGTAACGGTCAGTCTCAGCTTGCAGCCAGAAGAGATATGGTCAATCAGGGAGCCTGCCAGACAAGCGCCCCGCTGGAGCGGCAGCCTATGAATATGGCACAACGTAGCTAAAAAGATAAGAGTCAATATAGCTGTGAATAGGTGTTTAGGTCCTCCGTGTGTCTCCGTATGTCTCCGTGTGTCTCCGTGTGTCTCCGTCTCCCTGTCTTTGTCTCTCCTACACGCTAACAGAAGCCTCAACTGAAAGAAAGAATAAAAAGATTTATATTTTTATAAAGAAGTGTCATACTTATTCCTTCATCTTTATTATGGTCCATCATTCATCATTTAGCCGGCAGGATATACAATAATATTGGTTTAGTCTAAGATTCGGAAAACTTATATTTGAAAGACATATATATATATATATATATACGTGTGTGTGTATGTCTTTCAAATATAAGTTTTTATACACTTCTCCACGGGGTTGAGCACTCTGGCGAAAGAATTTACGACTGCCACTCGCATAATACAAAGCTCTTCGAATGAATCGAGCACTCTGGTATCCGTTAAGGCAAAAACGTAAACAAACGAAAGCTACTACATAATGCCTTATAATTCCCGAGCTGACGTGGCTCGCTTGTTGACTGAGCGGTATGATACTAAGTTTAACATAAAGTTGGGCGGATTTCGATCCCAGCTTCAAGCATTCCACGTGTCTAGCCACACTCTAGAGTTGTGATACAACGAAACAGTCTGTCTGTGGATGACAATATATATATATATATAGTTTGTCCAAACAAGTACTGTCGGCAGAGCTAAGAACCGAATCCTCCGATCTCCTGTGTATAACACTATACTGCATATGGTGATGAAGCTCTGCTTCTGGAAATCTGGGGAATAGGGAGTACCCCTTCATTGACATTACTCCCAGACCAATTATTATTCAAAGTGGTAGTATCTATTAGGTTCCTATCTTTCGGTCATATAGATCTGATTAGAATTTGTTTGTATTGAATGAGAATACTTAATAAAATATATCTCCATGAAAATTATTTGTTTGATAATAGTTACTTGAAGCGATAAGTATTTAGAAAAGATTATTATCACCTATTTTAAGCCATGTAAATACTCGAAAATTATTGGTGTTTGGTAGGAATACTTGAAACTAGGTAACTATTCAAACCAACTTTCATTATTATAAACAGTAATTGTGGCGGTGTCCGTGGTGTAATGGTTATCGTCGTAGGAAATGGACACGGCGACACGAGTTCAAATCCTGGACGAGGCTAATTGCATTTCACATAGCACTAATACCCTTGGGAAAGGTATGAATCCAATTATTCTCCCTCCAGCTATAGGTAAATAGTAGGGCAGACTAGGTTCTTCAGCCTTGGTGAGGCAACTAGTCTAGGAGAAGGAAAACTCTAAATTCAAACCTGTTAAACTCCGCTTAAAAATTGACCTTGTGTCATATCCTGCCCGAGTGGAGGGGTTGGTAAATATGATTATTATAAACAGTAATAGTTTCTTTAAAGCATATTTTTATGTATAAATTATTTGTGTTAGATAAGAATACTTGAAACCAGATAACTGTGTAAACAAATGGTTACTATTAAATAAGATTTTTTACTTGAAATCATATTAATGTGTGTCAATTATGAGTGTTAGATAGGAATATTAGGTATCATATATCATCATCACCACTCCCCCTATCGTTCATCGCCTCCGGCAGGTCTTCAGGGCTACATCCCGTATCCTCACATAGCTGCTGTATGTATGTTCGAGCTGGACGTCCTGCTTTTGTTCGGCCATATGACGTACTCCATAGGTGAACATCACTTATGAGCTCGTCCCTGTTTCTCCAGCAGTGTCCTGCATGTCTGGTTCGTCTAACTTTGATAGTTTTCGTAATGGGAGGTAGGTGGCCGTACAGTTGGGGCTTTGTGGGGTGTTGCCTCCTGGACTTGTTCAAAATTGCTTGCAGCATTCTTGTGTAGTTGCCGTCAAGCTTTTTCTCTATCCGTTTTGTTAGCGTCCATGCAGTGCATCCATATAGTAGTATCGACATGACCACTGCTTGGCAGAAACTGCGTTTCATTTTTTTTTAATTGTATATAAATGATTACTGTTGGTTGGCTGGTTGGTTGTGTTTTATGGCATATCAAACTTTCTAGGTTATTTAACGCTAAATCCAGTTTTATACAAATAACCAGTTCTATTTCAAACAATTCAGTTTAGCATGAGTACACAGTTTAATAGTCAAAACCATTTAAATTTCATGTTATTCAGTTTAATCAAATAGTTCTAATTCAAACAATTCAGTTTAGTATAAATATGGGTTTTGTTTACACACTATTAAATGTCAAAAGACTTCTATATTAAGCAATTCAGTTTAGCGTGAGTAAAGTTTCAATGTCAAAAACAGTTCTATTTCAAATAAATCAGTTTAGCGTAAGTACGTCGTTTAAATGTAAGTACACGGTTTAATTGTGAAAACATTTTTATTACAAGGTATTCAGTTTAGTCAAAAATCTCTAATTCAAACAATTCAGTTTAGCACAAGTACACAGTTTAGTTCTATTTAACCCATACTTAGGATCCTATCAGCTGCTACCAATCCGGGTCCGAATGGACCTGGGAGAAATAGCAATGAAGGAGTGCTCCGCATTCCCCAAAGCTCCAGCATTGCTGGAACCTCACTATCAGATTGTTTAGTGTCTTATCCTGGACATTCGTTGAGGTGGGGTCTTACCCCTCTACAGAGAAACAGTCGGTGTATTCTACAGCCCCAGCTGACTGGGCAAATTAGTTTTAGATTGGAGTACGTAGTATATAATTGTGTGCAAACAAAGGATTATTGACATTTTTTAAAAGATCAAATTTTCATAAAATACTATATAACATTAAAGATATAGTCATCAATACAATTAAGCATTTACAAATGAATCAAATTTTGGCATTAAATAATCCATAAGGTGTTGATATGCCGCTAAACAAATAAACCAAAGTAGAACTTAGTCCTCAATCTGACAACTATGCACCTGAATTATAATCTTGCAAATATGTACCTGCATTATGACCCGCAACTATATACTTGAATTATGATTTGGGAACTATATTTCTGAACTATTTACCGGAATTATGATCTGACAACTATGTACCTGAATTACGATCTGGCAACTATGTACCTGAATTATGATTTGGCAACTATGTACTTGAATTATGACCTGCAACTGTGTTGCTGAATAATGATCGCCCAACTATATACCAGAATTATGATCTGGCAACTATCTACCAGACTTATGATGGTTCAGATTAGTGGCCATAGATTCTGCACTTATGTTCTTTCTAATATGCGTATTAAATAACGACACACTAAACCCACCGAACATCCCCCCCAAAAAAGAACTGAAGTGATACCGTTTAAACCAGCTTTCCGTTTTTTATGATCTCATATTTTTTCTTAAGCTTTCATGATATTTTCTTTGTTTTATGGTTCAGATTAGTGGCCATAGATTCTGCACTTATGTTCTTTCTAATATGCGTATTAAATAACGACACACTAAACCCACCGAACATCCGAAAAAAAGAAATCAAAACCACTTTCAACTAAACCAAAATTAAGACATCAAATGTCATCGGTAAAAATAATACAAACTTCAAAAAGTCTATTGAAACCAAACAAATGCTGTATGTAAATTCTTTTGTCCATTTCGGAAATGTCTCTCAGGCAACACCTTAAGAACTATTAATACCTGCATTGGGCATACAACATGCTCCTCTCCCGTTACGTTACATATCACTTTTCTGCCACTAGTGCGATCAAACAACATACAAGTACAACATATGGTAATCATCATCATCATCATGTCGCCTAGCTAGCATGGATTTCCCTAACTCTCTCTCTCTCCCTCTCCCTCTCTCATCGCTTCCAGCAGGTTTTCTAGACTTCATCCTGTGTCCATACAGAGCTGTTGTAAATAAGTTATCGCTGGTCGTACAACACTGGCTTGTCCATGTGAAGGGGTCCATAGGAGAACATCGCTTATGAGTTCGTCTTTACCTCTCCAGCTGTGTCCTCCATGTCTTGTTCGTCTAATTTGGATGGTTTTTTTAGATGGAAGGTAAGTGGCCGTAGAGCTGCTGTTTGGGGAATGATGCTTCCGGGATTTGTTCAGTATAGCTCGGAGCATTCTTGTGCAATTGCCTTCAAACTTTTTCTCTATATGCTAAGCCAGAGTCCATATAGTGCATCCACTTAGTAGTATGGACATGACTGCTGCTTAGAAAAAATTCCGCTTTATTTTATTGGATTGGTATGACTTCCGTATGACTGATAACCTATCGATAGCTGTCCATGACTTCCCTAATAGCGTATTGATGTCATTTTCCGTCGATGAGACGCTGTTCCTGAAGTAGGTGAACTTGTACACTAGTTTCAGAAAGCTATCATTTAGTGTGGAGATGTCACCTCTTTGATTAAAGCCCGTACTCCATTTCGTCTGAGTTCACAGACTATGCCACCTGCTGCTCATTTCAGACTATGCAAAAGGGATTCAGCCTGTTGGAGTGTATTTGCCAGAAGCGCTATGGCATCAGCGTAGTCCGCGTCCGTAATCGTTCGTGTGGGGTATTGCCTGTCTTCTTCTTGTCTTTTCCGGTGAAAAGCCAATTTCTTTCATTAAATCTATAGCAATAACACTTATAAATTCACATCAGCCGAAATACGGAAAATATTTCACCAATAACACCAAAATCATATAAAATTAATAAGAAAAAGATCCTAAAATCCTTAAAGCCATCAATATTAAAAATTAACAACGAAAAATAAAATAGCTTTCAACACAAGCTCTAACATATTAAATATCTTCTACAACTAACATGCTAACCAAAGCAACTCCGCCAATAATAAACTCTTCCAACGAAATAGATTTAGCACCCACTGAACAAAAACAAACAATATCAATGAAAAAAATAATACCATCACCTCCGAAGACGATCAATGGATATGATCAAAAGTGGTTGGGAACAAAACCTCGGACAACTCTTCTATTAACTGGAGCCCGACACAAAGAAACCAGGAAGGAAGCTCGAAAAAAACATCTGATGATAAAAGAGGAAAGTTCGTCTTCTTTGACGAAACTTACCTAAACACACACAAGCATATTTGCATATATATATATATATATATTATCTAAACACGTTCGGTTAAAGACTACAAGATCTTTACAAAATCTTTAGTGAAGACGTTGGAGTCTTCTTGTTATTTTTCTGATGTCTGAGTAAATGGGTAAAGAAATGACCTCAAGCCCAAGGACGTTTGACCATTTCGCTGGTCATCCTCTGGTATTGTGTTACGTTGTTTGTTTCTGTTTTTATTTATATTTATTTGAAGAGGGTGCGGGTTTGTTTTTTGTTTGTTTGTTTGTTTTTTTTACTTATTTTTTTTTTTCAAATACATGGGGTTGGCTTCTTCTGTTAGCCTGGGGATTAGTTATTGATTATGTTTAATACCCGCGTTGAATGCTATTTTATTTGTCATCATCATCATCATCATGTCGCACTACCAACACGGATGTCCCTGACCCTCTCTCGCCACCCGTATCTATCGTCCATCACTCCCGGGTGGTATTTAGGGCTACATCTTGTATCGGCACAGAGCTGCTGTATGTACGTTCTAGTTGGTCATCGTGCTTTGCTCGTCAATGTGAAGGGGTCCATAGCAGTACGTCACTAATGAGTTCGTCCCTACTTCTCGAGCAGTGTCCCGCATGTCTGGTTAGTCTAATTTGGATAGTTTTCGTGATGGGAGGGAAGTGGCCGTAGTGATTCTACTTTGAGGGGTGTGGCCTCCACGACTTGTTCAATATTGCTCGCAGCATTCTTGTGTAATTGCTGTCAAGCTTTTTCTCCAAACGTTTAGTTAGCGTCCATGTAGTGCATTCATATAGCAGTATCGATACGACCGCTGCTAGGAAGAATTTGCGATTTATTTTATCGGTCAGGTCTGACTTTCTTATGACCGATAGCCTATTGTAAGCTGTCCATGCCTTTGCTAGTTGCGTGTTGATGCCTGTCTCGGTTGATGAGACACTGCTTCCTTGGTAGGTGAACTTGTATACTAGTTTCAAAGAGCTACCTTTTAGTGTGGAGATGTCACCTCTATGATTAAAACACATATATTCCGTCTTGTCTGCATTGACATGGAGGCCTTTGCCACCATCTGCTTGTTCCAGACTTGGTAGCAGGGTTTCGGCTTGGGCGGGCGTATTTGCCAGAAGCACTATGTCATCGGCGTAATTGTTTGTATGGAATATCTTCTGCTTCTATCCTTTGCCAGCTTGAAACCATTAGGAAAGAAATTTGATTTATAGTAGGTTCTTTTTTTATTTTTTATAGATATTGCTTCGAGGATTTGTTAACGGTTTATATTGTTATTTTTATATATATGATCTTTATATTGTTAATTGCGATCTTTCTTGTATCTGGGGATTTAAGTTTGTCAGTGACTTTGTTATGCTTTGTCATTAGATGCTGTTTTATGACGATGTGGCGCTTATGTAAGAAAGAGGGTACGTAGTATGGGGTACTTTCTTTACCATCTTGACCCAGACATAAGAAAAATAAGAAGAAGACTCGAACGTCTTCACTTGAAGATTTTGAAAAGGAAACAAGCCGTGGTCTTTAACCAAACATGTCTAGATAACGACTTGCTGCGTATATATATATATATATATATATGGTCTGTGACAGGCAATGAAGAATATGTATAAATATAAACTATAAAATTTCGTTAATTTTTTTAAATGGAAAAAGAAAATTTAATTCTACTCGTTGTTCGAAAATAATAATGAAAATGTGGAATTTTTGCAATTATTGATAATTTAAATGTAGATTTCTTAGCCTAACTTCCCGCAAACGGGCGTGTGTGTGGGCGGGCTGGCGGGTGGGTTTGTATATTATATTTATTTGTCTGAGTGAGTGCTTCTTGGTGTATTTATACATCTGCGTATCACGGAGTGTGTGTATCTACCTGTTTAAAGAGAACATAAATGAGTGAGTGAGTGGGTGCTCTATGCTTGCATATATGTGTGTCTACGTTGTTTTTTTTTTTTTGCATGTCTATTAGTGTACGCCTCGCAGTACGTTTACACATCTGGGGGGGGTCGTCTTTCCAGTGCGCATGCGCAGAACTGTTTTCGGTCCTCTGACAAATATGGCGTGAAAATTTTGATGCTCTCTTTCGCATGCATTTCCCATTTAATTTGTTCTCCTGTTAAATTCCCGACAGAAAATATTTCCATTATTGAAAAATGTCTGTATTTAAAGGTGTTTGTCGTCTGCGTCATGTTGGAAATGACAGTTTTTACAGTATATTGGTTTTATCTATTGACTGGTTTTTTTTTTATTACCCCACTTCATGAAAAGATAGACGTATTCTGGTTTGGTTGACTTCTATGGCCGATCAACCACTGTTGGTTATTTAATGCCAAAACCTCTTTACACACACACACACACACACACATATATATATATATATATATATATATATAGTTTGGTTTGGTTTGGTTTGGTTTTATGGCATATCAACCATTGTAGGTTATTTAATGCCAGATCCTCTTTATATATATATTAGATATATACGATTTGGTCTTGTTCGGTTTTATGGCATATCAATTATTGTAGGTTATTTAATGCCAAATCCTCTTTACACATATATATTAAATATATATGATTTGATTTGGTTGGGTTTAGTTTGGCTTTATGGCATATCAACCATTGTATGTTATTTAATGGCAAATCCTCTTTATACACATATATTAAATATATACGATTTGATTGGGTTGACTTCAATAGCCTAATAACCACTGTTGGTTATTTAATGCCAAAACCTCTTTACATATATATATATATATATATGATTTGGTTTGGTTTTGTTTTGTTTGGTTTTAAGGCATATCAACCATAGTAGGTTATTTAATGCCAGATCCTCGTTATATATATATTAAATATATTTGATTTGCTTTGGTTGGGTTTTATGGGATATCAACCAATGTTAAAATCCTCTCTATGTATATATATTAAATATATATGATTTGGTTTGGTTCAGTTTGGTTTGGCTTTATGGTATATCAACCATTATAGATTATTTAAAGGCAAATCCGATTCACACACACAGAGAGACACACACACAAATATATATATATATATATATATATATATATATATATAATTTGAATATACATTTTGTAGATAACCTTCTTAAACGTGCCTGAGCCTTTTTTTTAACACAGTAGTTAAACGGTTTCAAATATTGCTATATGATAGTCACAATTTAATATTAGTCATTTCTTTGCGCTCTTAGTTTGTTCAATTTGACCCATAGATAGTGGTAACTCCGGGGCAGAGTTGATATGGGAGCAATGGCAATGAAGGGTTACTCTACATTGCCCAAAGCTCTAAGGCCGAAGCTTTGCAATCAGATGATTTAATGTCATATAGAGAACATTCATTGGCGGGTGGGGTCTTACCCCTCTGCAGAATTTTTGTAATGCATTTATATTGAATATAGGATTTGCAAGCGAATAGTTTGGAGTTATCAATTTTTAAACGAACTTGAGTTTATCTGTTTGCCCACAGTTAAGTAGTTTCAAGTATTCCTATCAAATACGAATAAATTTATTTACACACAGTTAATTGTTTCCTAGTATAGCTATGTAATACTAATAATTCAATTGAACAGACATTTGTTTGCTTATAGATAAATGTATACAAGCAGAGTAAATGATTAAATATTCAGACGTTGGTTGGTTGTGTTTTATGGCATATAAACCTAAGTAGATCATTTAATGCCGCTTCGTATTCATACATATATATTAAATATATGTGATTTTATACGAAGAGTCTGATGGGAATAATTTTTACACGAACCAGGGCTTATTTCTTTGCAGACAGTTAACTGGTTTTAAATATTGCTAACTTTAATAGATTTATTGGCACACAGTTAAATATTTTCCAGTCTAGTAAATTATTAAACAGTTCTATTTGTCCCTTATTTGAGATCATAACAACTAGTACCTCTCTCGATCCGAGTGGACTTGAGAGAAATGACAATGAAGGAGTACTCCTCATTCTTCAAAACTCCAGGATTAGAGCCTTACCATGAGATTGTCTGGGGTAATTTCCAGGATACTCATTAAAGCGGCTGTGGCGTAGAGGCTAATGTCTTGGTTTACGACATTGTAGAAAGTAATCTAGAACTCTAGTTAGGCAATTACGTTCAGTTTCGGATTGGAAAGATATGAACCCGTTTATTCCCCAGCTATTGGTTAAATAACACCACAACTGTCTTTATGCAAAAAGGATTTTGGCATTATATCTCCCGAAAAGGTTAATATGCCATTAGACAAAGAAAGCAAACCGAAACATCGATACACATGCACACACACACACACAAACATATACGAATTTCATTTTGGGGTGTCCTCGTGGTGTAATGGTTAAAGCGATGGACTGCGGAATCGTAGTAAACGAGTTCGAACTCCAGTCGCGCTATTACGTTCACTTTCGGACAAATACACTGGGGAACGGTATGAACCCCCTTATCCTCCCAGTTATGGGTTAAATAATACCTCTACTGTACTTCTAGGAGAATGGCTTTGGCATTAAACAAAGAAACCCAAACCGAATTTCATTTTCTATTTTTACATATAGCCGAATTTTTTCCATTTTCTTTAATATATATATATATTGAACGCGCCACGTATATATATATATATATATATATATATATATATATATATATGTAGAGCATTATGATTTCAGGTTCAAATGAACAGCTACAGCAGCAATTGGAATACACCCTACTAAAGCCTGATTGTCACAGCTGGTGAATTTCAAAAATGCAATCTGGACGTGAGGACACTTTAGAAGAACGATTTGCAATAAAATTCTGTTTTAAACTTGGAAAACATGGCAAAGAAACGTATGGAATGCTTCAGACTGCTTTTTTACCCTCTTGCATAAATCAAGCATCAGTTTTTGATTGGAATAAGAGATTCAAGGAAGGCAGGGAGTTTGTGAGGGATGATGAGAGGTGTGGGAGGAATAAGAAAGTCAATACAACAGGGTTGGTTGGCCAAAGAGTTAGGGTTAGGGTTACTATGTTGAGGTTTTAAGGGAGTTCAGGAAGAGATTTCGTCGGAAGAGGCCAGTACTCTTCAAATAGGGTCAATGGCATTTCCACTAGGACAATACACCAGTCCACAACTCCATCCTTGTCACAGACTATTTGACCAAGATGGGCATCAAGACCGTTCCTCAGCCTTCCTATAGTTCAGACCTTGCTCCTTATGACTTTTGGTTATTCATTACGCTCAGAGGCTGGCGTTATGTGACAATGGAGGAGATGAAAGAGGCTGTGACGAAGGTCATTGACACGCTCACACAAGAGGACTTCCATGGGGTCTTGAAGAAGTTGTTGGAACGGTACAACAAGTGCATTGCAACCGGAGGAGATTAATTTGAAGGGGACTAGAGTTTCATGCGTTTACTATCAATAAAAGTGCCCCTATGAAAAAAGTCTGGAAACTTATCGCATGCACCCCGTATATATATATATATATATATATATATGTATCTGTATATATATATATATATATATATATGTGTGTGTGTGTGTGTGTGTGTGTGCGTGCGTACATGTATATATATATATATATATATACGTATATATATATATATATATGTATGATTTTTTAAATTTTCATCATACAATGTGTGAAAGCACGTGCGATACCCTGCCCTCATCACCGCCAACCAGGGGTGATAACACAGTTTCGGTAGCAATATATATATATATATATATATATATATATATATATATATCGGTATATATACGTATGTATTTATATATATAGATGTATATATATATTTATGTATATACATATATGCATGAATATATATTTATGTATATATTTATGTATGAATATATATATATATATATATATATATATATATATATGCATATATATATATATATATATCACCGGCCTATACGTATATACAAGCTAGACGAACCAGACACGCAGGACACTGCTGGAGAAGCAAGGACGTACTCATCAGTGATGTACTCCTATTGACCCCCGCATATGTCCAAGCAAAAGCTGGACGACCAGCTCGAACGTACATACAGCAGCTATGTGAGGATACGGGATGTAACCCTGAAGACCTGCCAAAAGCAATGCATTATAGGGAGAAGTGGCGAGAGAGGGTCAGGGATATCCGTGCTGGCGGCACAACATGATGATGATGATATATATTTATATCTAGAGTCTCCGCATGACGAGACTGTGTCACAAGGTCTGTTTTTAAAGTGGAATCAACAAGTTCAACAATGCAGAGTTTTCATTCTTCTAGTTTAGTTCCCATACGAAGGTTAAACAATTCAGTGTCCGGTATTATTAATCCGTAGTATAAGCGAAAATATTTGGAGGTATAGTTTTCCCAAAGGTATTAGAGTTTTTTTTAAATGCAAAGAGCCTAGTGCATTTATTGATCTTTGTTCATCATGTCTATTTGCTGTGACGGGATCATCATGAGCCGCTTCAGCGAAACTGTAGTAGGTTAGTTCCTGACTCACGAAATGATCTTTGTCAGTATTTTGCTCGACTTAGTATTGAGTAATTTTTTGCACTTGTAGCTTAGCAGCAATTACGGTGTTTTTTTTTTCTTTTGACCAATCAATTGCGTATCTGTTGATTTTTTCAGTTGGTATGACAAGGTTGACCTTTTCTTTTTTTTTCCAATATATAAATATATATTTTCCCCTAGACAGTGATTCGTAGTAAATTTTTATCTCTGAATTACTTGCGGGTTTTTTCCCTTACTGTAAGTGCTACTATTCAAAAAATTATTTAATCTTATATATATATATATATGTATATTTAGGCAGCTTTTCTTCGTTAATGCAAATTTCATTAAACATAATAGAGATTTTATGTCTACATATTTTCTTCTGGATCCGGTCGAATTCCCGTATTACTTTTATCGTATTCGGGGGGAATTGATTTATGTATTTTCCATAGTTGTATGTATCCCTAGTACTTTCTGCCCGACTTTGGGCCATCATCAGGGGTGGATCTATTACAAAAGTGATGTAACTTTTGTTTTAGCATATTACTACTGTGTAAGGGCGTAATATGCTAAATGTGACAGCAAATTGACTAAAATCCCAAAATGGGACTTTATTTTCGCACGTGTGAAGACGGGGCAGGTTGGCACTTGATCCCCTACAGAAATAAGTCCTGTTCAGAGTTCTTCTCTCAGTCATATAAGAACTGGCATATTACATGAGGGAATAATTTAGGGCCAGACTGACCACCGCTGGCAAAGGGGTTCCAAATTTCACACTATCACACACCCACCAGGCCGCTAAACTTCTTTCCCTTAGATAACAGAAGAATACGGGTCTATAGGTCTTAGTCGTAATAATATTAATATTGTTGTAGTCGGCAACTCCGGTTTCCCGTGCGATACTTTAGGAATTAATAGGACAGTTCTAAGCAAGATAATATAAGGCGAATAGAAGCTGAAAGGAAAGCATGGAATAACAACATAGACCACATGGTAAAATGAAAATACATAGGTTCTTTACTGCGGTTATATATATATACGTTCAAAGTGTCAAAACATATAATTGGATAGTCCATGAATATGAATGTCTTTTCTTGGCTTTTATCCTTTTTCAAATTGAGAGAGAGAGAGTGGTAAACAAAATTTGGGTGTAAAGGAAAAATGTCCCAAAGTTACTTATCTTATTTTCGACGGGGTTCCGCTGGAGCATTTTCTTCTTTCACGGGCTACTAGACTTTGTATTGTTTTTAATACTGGCTTGAAGGACTTGGGGTCCTTCGTGTCTCAGCTAATCTTTTGTCTTTAGCCCGGAGTAAAATGGCTATGGTCCGACTGCCACGAGCCTTGCTCATTAACTACCTTTTTTTACTATTTACTTCCGCTGATGGGAAGGGAACCCCACTTCCGTTTTGGGGTCCCAGCCAATCATTTGGCTTCTCTCTCTTTCCCCTTCCGATGTCCGGCGACCTGAGGTCACTTAAGTGCGAACATCTGCGTGACCCACATTCTTTCCTAACGGTCACTTTTTGACTGCTAGAAAGCGCTAATAGCAACACGGGAGGATAGTATCATTCCTACCTCTTCGTCTCCGTGAGCTATCACGTGACATAAAACAAAAGTTACATCACTTTTGTGATAGATCCTCCCCTGATGATGGCCCAAAGTCGGGCAGATAGTACTAGGGATAGATACAACTATGGACAATACATAAATCAATTCCCTCCGAATACGATAAAAGTAATACGGGAATTCGAACGGATCCAGAAGAAAATATGTAGACATAAAATGTCTATTATGTTTAATGAAATTTGCATATATATATATACATATGTGTGTGTGTGTGTTTGTGTGTGTGTCTGTGTGTGTGTGTGTGTGTTTGTTTGTTTGTTATTCTATTGATAAACCATTAAGCATGATGACGTGCTAAATGTTAGACAGAAACTAAAACAATTCAAACTCCAATTTCAGGCTGCTAAGTCATAATTCGTTCCATTTTCTCCGATATAATATCGAATTCAATAATACGAAGGTTAGTCAAAAAGTAATGCCTTTTTCTTGAGTACAGGAATAATTACCGACACGGGGACATGTAGCATACATCAAAATGAAACTGGTCATCTGTGGATCACATCCCTACTTCTCAGCATAGTCAACGTTTCTCTCAACAGCAATGTTCTACCTTCGAATGAGATCATGTATCCCTGCCACTCGTAACATTCTTTTGACTGTTCTTTGAGTCTCTTTTATTACGGCAGTTTTCATCGTCACTGGGATAATCATCTCAAGGGGTTTTAGAGGCTATTTTTAGAAATAGGACGGTGAACCATAGCGGACCAGCTTCATTTTGATGTTTGAAACATGCTCCTGTGTCGGTAATTATTCCCGAACTAAAGAAAAAAGGTAGCCCTCGTATACAGAAAAGTCCACTCACACACACACAAACTCAAGCACACACATATATATACGTTTCTTTTTACACACACACACACACATACACACACACACACACACTCACACATATATATATATATATATATATATATATATATTACAAAGCTTCATCTTTTTTTAAAATATGACTGTTACTCTGATAAAGTACCACATCATCATCATGTCGCGCTGGTAGCACGGATATCCCTGACCCTCTCTCGCCCCTCCTCCCTATCGTTCACGCCCCAGGCAGGTCTTCAGGACAACATCCCGTATCCTCACATAGCTGCTGAATGTATGTTCGTGCTGGTCGTCCTGTTTTTGCACGGCCATGTGTGGGGGTCCAGAAGAGTAAATCTCTTTTGAGTTCGTCCCTAAGTACCACATAATAGCTATATTTTTATTGAAGAACTATACTGAAAATACTTTGTTATAGAATAAAGCAATTTCCTGTCTAATTTCAAACAGTATAACAATTTGACGGGATTTTCATTCGTACTTAACCTAGATCGTCACAACAAAAGAGAAAACAACTATATGCTAATTATAATCTTTCACTCCTTTCTAAATAGCAGCATCAATACAATCATGGACTACTGTTACATCAGTGGGTCCACAAGCTTTTTAGTTATCATTATCTTTACTAGTTTTTGTTATTATTATTATTATTAACAGTCTTAATTATTAATATTAATTATCAATAGTCTTAATTCTTCCTATTGCTTTTTATCGCAACACTCAGAGGTCGGCTGGAGTTGCAGAATACACCGACTACTTCTCTGTAGAAGGGTAAGACCACCATCCCAACGAGTTTCCTGGATATGATACGAAGCAATCTGATGGCGAGCTTCTAGTAATTCTGAAGCTTTGGGGAAGGTAGAATACCCCTTTATTACAGTTGCTTCCAGATCCACTCTGGACCGGAGTGGAAGCATTTGATAGGATTCTATCTATGGGTCAAATAGAACTAAACTGTTTACTTATGCTAAACTGAATTGCGTGAAGTAGAACTGTTTTGACGTTTAAATCGTGTACTTATGCAAAACTGAATTGTTTGTAGTAGAACTGTCTTTGACATGTAAACTGCGTACTTGTGCTAAACTGAATTGTTCGAAATAAAACTGTTTTGACATTCAATTGAGTGTAAACAAAAAATACACTAAACTGAAGTGTTTGAAATAGAATTGTTTATGTATAGAAAAATGGATTTGGCATTAATAAACTTACAATGGTTGATATGCCTTAAAACCAAACCAGCCAACTGACCAATCATCATATCCATGTACATAAACCTATGCTTGTACCAATGCATACATACATACACACATACTACGTCTATATATATACATACTCATACAAACTTACTAGCACCTACGTGCGTATGCACTATTGCAACAGAATATGTACTAGCGCCAATCGTGTTTCGACATGTACTCGGTCGACAAAAAATCAGTTTAAACGTGCTCTCTGACAGATCGTTAGTTGAAATTATTTCATTTATAGATGTTTAGTCGGTTAGTTGTTTGTTTAGGTTTTATGGCATATCAACCTTTGTAGGTTATTTAATGCCAAATCCATTTTATACAAATAATCAGTTCTATTTCAAACAATTCAGTTTAGCACGAGTACACAGTTTAATTGTGAAAAACATTTTCTATTTCAAGCTATTTAGTTTAGTCAAACAGTTCTAATTCAGTTTAGCGTAAGTACAGTTTCAATATCAAAAACATTTCTATTTCAGACAAATCAATTCTGCATAATTACGCAGTTTAAATATCAAAACAGTTCTACTTCAAACAATTCAGTTCAGCATAAGTACGCAATTTAGTTCTATTTGACCCATAGATTGGACCCTATCAAAGCGGACCTGTAAGTGGTGGCAATGAAGGGGTAGTCCGCATTCTCCAAAGCTCCAGTGTTACTGGAACCTCACCATCAGATTGTTTAGTGTCATATCCAGGACACTCGTTGGGCGGGAGATCTTACCTTTCCGCAGTGGTTCAATCGGTGTATTCCACAGCCCCAGCCGACTGAGCAATAAAAGGTTAGTAACGTTTACTACGGGAAAATTATATAAAAATAATTTTTTTTAATATAATTTTCCCGTCGTAAACGTGACTATCTAACCTTTTATTGTCAAACACGTAACGCCAGGGGGTGTCCTCGTGGTGTAATGGTTAAAGCGGTGGACTGTGGAATCGTTGTACGCGAGTTCGTACTCCAGTCGCGCTGTTACGTTCACTTTCGGGCAAATACCCTTGGGAAAGGTATGAACCCCCTTATCCTCCCAGCTATGGGTTAAATAGTACCACTACTGTTCTTCTAGGAGAATGGCTTTGGCATTAAATAACCCAGGAAAGGTTGATATGCCATTAAACAAAGAGACCGAAACCGACGTAGTGCCAGTAAATAAGTACGTGCTCTGTCGTCGGAACCCAGATTACGCTGGATCCCTGACAAATGGATGAGACAATTTCTAAAATTATATCTTCCACATGATGCTAAACTGCATCCGGTTGTGAGGCTTAAGATCTAAAGACTTGTGGAGTGTGAAGCCACTCATTCGTTGTCATTTCTCTCAGATTCACTTTGACTCGGAGTCGTAGAATCTGTTCCGGCCCCATCTATCATTCAAATCGATCAGTTTAAGACAATGAAGAATTTACCCGTTTAAAATGATTATAGAAATTCATTCTTGCACTGTGTGTAACCCTATTTACCAACCCCTCCGCTCGGGTAGGATATGACACAAGGTCAATTTTTAAGCGGAGTTTAACAGGTTTGAATTCAGAGTTTTCCTTCTCCTAGACTAGTTGCCTCACCATGGCTGAAGAACCCAGTCTGTCCTACTATTTACCCATAACTGGAGAGAAAATAAATGGATTCATACCTTTCCCAAGGGTATTAGTGCGATGTGAAATGCAATCAGTCTCGTCCAGGATTTGAACTCGAATCGCCGTGTCCATTTCCTTACGATGATAACCATTACACCACGGGCACCTCCATTTTTTTAACCAACCCCTACGCTCGGGCAGAATATGACACAAGGCCAATTCTTAAGCGGAGTTTAACAGGTTTGAATTCAGAATTTTACTTATCCTAGACTAGTTGCCTCACCAAGGCTGAAGAACCTTGTCTGCCCTACTATTTACCCATAGCTGGAGGGAGAATAATTGGATTCATACCTTTCTCAAGGGTATTAGTGCGATGTGAAATGCAATCAGTCAGGTCCAGGATTTGAACTCGAGTCAGCGTGTCCATTTCTTACGACGATAACCATTACACCACGACGATAACCATTACACCACGGGCACCTCCTTGCACTGTGTGTAATTAGAAACCGTGATTATTAAACAAAAAATTGCTCCCAACCAGTTGACAAGTTGTAAAATCCACCAACCAATCAACCAATCAACTATGAATAAGTAACCACCTGTAAATTTTTTACATTAAAAAAATTGCAACACCTCTATAAGCAAAAATAAAATGTACATACAAGGGTTTCAGATTAACTTTTTTTAATTTATTTATTGCGGACTTTTTGTCCTCATCTTGGTAGTTTTTGTGTTGTTTCTTCTTTCACTACGTTTCGGCCAAATTTCACATCTGGCCTTCTTCAGGGGATTTACCGCGACCTCGGATAGGAATGCTGAGTCTTGTAACCGTATCCCCAGTAATTACTGCCTTTCATAGTTGTTGTCTATCGCACCACGTTTTTGACCAAGTAAACCTCTGGCCGGCTTGGGTAGGATTTGAAACCGCTATCTTCTGACAATGCTCACCTGGAACTGTAGAGACTCAGATTAAGAAGCCTCATCTCAAAATGATTCCAATTAAAGACAAGTACAAGGGTTTTAGAGTGTTGTATAGTTGCTCGTACCACATGACTTCCGGTATCGCGGAAGTATAAAGACGCCGTGTTTCTAAAGCACGAGGTGGAGACAGAAGAAGCAGAAGCAGAAAAATAGCTCTGAGGGACGTTGGTCAGTAGTAAGATCAACTTCGGACGTAACACCAACAGCGCGAGACTTATACTTGTCGCACTGTAACACTTGAGTCAATAAATAATTAACTTTATTTTCACTGTGTTATCTTTTCCTTACCACGATATAACACAGAGTTTGGTAATCAATAATGAAAAATAATGTTAGTTTTGATTGTATAAAGCTCTACAAGAATGACGGGATGATTATTATTTAACTAGAAAACGGGCCTTCTAATATGATACAAAATAAGGTAGTTATATTTGTATTTTCTGATAGATAGATAGAGAGAGAGAGAGAGAGAGAGAGAGGCGGGGAGAGAGAGACGCTTGGAGTGAAATGGACTCGGTGACCCGAGTTCGAATCTTGAAATAGGCTATTTCTATCTCTAACAACAGTAAATACTCAAAGGAAAAGTATGGATTCGTTTAACTTCCAGCCATAGGTAAATAGTAGGGTAGACCGGGCTTTTTAAACTAGGTATGGCAACCAATTTAGGGGAAGGAAAACTCTCGTTCTATGCCAGTCAAACTCCGTTTGAATTGACCTTCTGTCGGATCCTGTTCGTTCGAAAAGGTTGGATATATACGCCCACCCCCAGGAGAAGGGGATTTCGCACTCCGGCGAGGGAATATAATGGTTGCCACTCGCGTAATGCAAAGATCTTCTAATTGAGCACTCCAGCACCCGATAGCGCAATATTGTCTAGCCACACTAAAGAGTATGGATACAACGTAACACTATGTCAGTGGATTACATATATATATATATATATATATATATATATATATATGTGTGTGTGTGTGTGTGTGTGTGTGTATTTCCTTAAAAGCTAGTGTCGAGTAGAGAGGATACGATGGCAAAGAGTATATGCACAAACTAGTGTCTTTCATTGAAATTGAGAAGCACAAAGCCATATGAATGGGGCACACAATGAGACTCGAACTCACTCATATAGGTTTGCTAGTCAAACTTTCTAACCATGGCACCACCCGAGTTGCCAAACCTCGTGTAACTTTATAAGAAAAGAACTTTGTACGTAATATCTTGCCGTTTCAGCAAACCATAAAGTGAAAATGAAAGGCAGGAAAAGATAAACTGATACTTAGATCTTGGCAGAGAGCTGAAAAAAAAAAACTATGGAATGATATTGGTGATATCAATTGTAGTTCGTGCCCATGGAATTCCCAAAAGCCTGGAAAAGAAATTGGGTAAAAAGGAGATCAAAGAAAAATTTTCAGGCCACATTACTTTTAAGATCAGCTATATTACTTGGAAGAATCCTGGGGTCCTGGGGAGACTTGCTGTCACTCTGTCTTCCGTGAAAGATTACCAATTAAACCTTGGGTGAAAAACTGGCAAGAAATAAAATAATTAACTTTCATAAAGTAACTTTTCTACTATCATTATTATCATTTAACTCATTTGAGAGTTCTTCACACCAGCGTGAGCTGGTGGTTTTTTACTAGAGTTTAAGTGACAGCAAGTCTCCTCAAGCCTCCAGGACTTTTCTTAGTATGCTTGCCGATCTCAACGATGTTGTAGTTTGGATGGTCCCCATTCGTCCTCTTATTTCCAAGTCAGCCAGACCCAGTACTAAACTTTTGGTGACTGCACAGAACTCACCAATTACAATTGGTATCACCGTCACTTTCCTGTTTTATAGTTTTTCAGTTCTCTAGCAAGGTCTAGGAACTTATCTCTCTTTTAGCTTAACCCTGTGGTCAGCCGGAACAGCAAACTCCACTCTTCGGCAGGTTCACTTTTTTTTGTTTTGTTAACAATCACTTGGTCTGGTCGTCTGGCCAAGATAAGGAGATCCGTTTGTATCTCAAAATACCAAAGAATTTTGGGGTCTCATTTTGTTGGACGATATGGGTTTAGCATTTATCATTTTTACGTATAGTCAAATTTGCACAGTTGTGGATCCAGTGGATCACCTTGCCCACCCAATCATGTCTACTCTTATACTCTTTTTGTGCTAATTTACTTCATTCGCTAATTATATGATTGATCGTTTCGTCTCTGTCACGGCATAACCTTCATTTGTTATTTTGTTGTGTCTTGTTTATTCTTACTTTGATATAATTAGTCCTTATGGCGTTGTTTTCTGCTGCTATTAGAAGAGATTCAGTTTCTCTTTTAAGGATTCCCTTTCTTGGCCACATCTAAATTTTCTCGAGAGAAAATTCGCTTGTTTCTAGGTCATTATTATTATTATTATTTGCATGAAATAAAACCAAATAATCCACCTGTGACACGATGGGTGGCATTCGTTTCTGTAGGGAGTGAGTGCCAGTCTGGGAATCCTTTTGTCTGTTTTGGCGCGAAAACCACACAAAGGGGCTGTGTGCGAGATCTCCCACGAGACCGGAAAGACGAGGGAAGGGAGATCCCAGACACAGTCGGCAAGACAGTACAGTCAGCAGAAGGGAGCAGAAGAGACAAGTCGACAGAACAGGTCAGTCAAGAGATAAGAGTCGAACAGAAAGGAGACCAGTCAACAGACGTTAGAAAGGCGAGTGCTAAGACCTGTTGACCGACAGATGCTGGGTTGACTAACGCGGAAATTTAAGTCACCATTGCTAGTGGCGTTGTGGGAGTTTTCGCTCGAGTACACGCGCGCGTTAACTCACAGAATGCACAAAAAGTGTCACAGACTACCCCCTCTTGTGATTGGAGCTAACCCAAGCCCGTGTTTGTTTGTTTGTTCTTTTCTTACACCCTCACGGTTGTGTTTTGCGTATCGGTAAAGGAATGTGAAATACCCCTGGCCGGAGATGAGAAAAACCACGAGATTATTCGGATGGCCATACGTAGTTTGGTTGGTTGAGATAGTGGTGGTCGGCCGGCAGTGTATTGTCACACACCAAACAACCAATAATTTACTCGATTGTTATCGGCGTTATATTTTAAGGGTTTGGTTTCGTTTTGTTTCTTTTGTTTAATGGTATATCAACCTTCGTGAATTATTTAATACCAAGTCAATGCTTGTAGAAAAACAGCGGTGGTGCTATTTACCCAATGGCCTGGTTGATAATGAGGTTCATACTTTTTGCTGTCGCTCCAATAGTGAACGTAATAGAACGACAGGAGTTCAAACTCACTTACTACGGTAGCGTAATTCAAGTCGTTAGCAACAACGTTACGGGGACTTCCGAACCTGTTTTAAAGTTTCAGACATTAAGTCTTTTTATCTGTTGCATGACATTTCGACAGAGTCATATATTATATTTCGATAGGCTATCGATCATATCGAAATCAGACCTGACCGATAAAATGAAACGCAGTTGCTTCCAAGCAGCGGTCGTATCGATACTGCTGTATGGATACACTACTTGGACGCTAATTAAACGGCCGGAGAAGAAGCTGGAAGGCAATTACACAAGAATGCTGCGAGCAATATTGAACAAGACCTGGTGGCAACACCCCACAGGGTACCAACTATACGGCCACCTGCCTTCCATCACGAAAACTATCCAAGTTAGACGAACCAAACATTCAGGACACTGCTGGAGAAGCAGGGACAAGCTCATAAGTGATGTACTCCTATGGACCCCTACATATGGCCGGGCAAAAGCAGGACGACCAGCGCGAAAATACATTCAGCAGCTATGTGAGGATACGGGATGTAGTCCTGAAGACCTGCCAGAGGCGATGAACGATAGGGAAAAGTCGCGAGAGAAGGTCAGGGATATCTGTGCCTGTGGCACGACATGATGATGATGATGATCTGTTGCGTTCTGGTTATGGAACGCTTGTAATATTAAATGAAGGACAAACCACGATATGAGAGGAAATAGAGATATATTCTCAGGAAAAGGTATATACAATCGAAACACTATTACTAGACAAGAACATAGGATTAGTGAATACAGAATAAAAATATAGTCCAACGATACTGTTGGCTTCCGTTATTACGGTAGCAAGTAAGATGATCTAATGCGATCTCCAGTCTCCAACGCTCAAATACTATTCCTATAAGAAGCTGCTCTTCACCTGCTAGTCTGTTCTGGTATTAGTAGCTACTGCTATATATGGCAGATGGACTAGTTCATTGTGTGGGAAAGGGTGGGTGATACCCAACATTATCATTTCGGACTTTGGTTTTGAATCTAAAGTAATTCTTCTCATAGACTGGTTGCCCAACAGGACTCTCAGAGAAACCAGTCAACAACAATGGTTTTAAAATTTAACATCAATGAGCCACGTCTCTTAAAACATCAATTTTTCTAAGGACCCTTGCATCCCATAAAGCTTAATTAGTTTATTGCGTTAGGGTAAAGGAAAGAAACAGTTCGTTAATGGCTGTTAAACCTTTCATAAAAATAGAGAAAAACAAGCTAAAATCTGTTGATTATGTGATAAATATCGGAGAACAGAAACATATACAGGAACAAAGAAATGAAATTGCAAATATTTATTCATTCAATGTCTTTTCATCTGATTTCTTTTTTAATAAATAAAATCACTCATAGGCAGTGTGATGAAAAAAAATAATCGTGACTAAATTCTCAAATTTTTAGAATTTTAAAATTCAAAATTTAAATGTGGAAGGAATTTTATCAGAGAGAAAGTCATGCAGTACAACAGCAACAAAAGCCAAGGCACAAAACCTTGTTTAGAAAGTTCGAAGTGATGTTTTGGTTACAATTTTTAATGGTATATCAACCTTTGTCGGTTATTTAATATCAAAGCTGAACTTATCTTTGTACAGCAATAGTACAATACAACCCAAATCTGAGGAGAGAAATAATGGGTCTCATATTTTTCAAAGGTAACTGGTCCAAACGTGAACATAATAGCGAGACTGGAGTTTGAAATCGCTTACAACGATGTCGCACTTGGCCACTAGGCCACGGCTATGTTCTAAAGTCGCAAATGACTAAAGTATTCTTTTCACGACTTTTATTCATTCGTTAGATAATTTACTTAATTTATTGAGTTGTGCAGTTTGTTGTTTAAAAAGACAAACAAAAGAACATACCCTAAAAGTTGGCGACCGTAGTCGAGGGCAACCAGAAGGCTCCCTTTTCAATAGCTACTACACCGAGGTGTAGGGGAGGGCGCTACTCCTTTCCCTGGATTGCTCCACTTTGCCCTTAATACGTACCTTATATTGCAGAGTGTTAAGCAAGGCAGTGTCAAGTACCATTTTTAAAGTCTTTGGTATGACACGACTTGGGATTGAACCCTGGTCTTCCGGATCATTGGCGAATACTCAACCCACTAGACCAATGAGCAGGGGTTTATAGGTAAATAAATATTATATATTACATATATTATACGTATCATTTGGATTAAGTCGATGTATTCTGTACCTCCAACCGACAGGGCCAACATGGATATGAGTGTCTAGCATTATAAAAAATGACAACTTAACAAGTTAGGGAAATCAACAGACTTTTAAAAATGATAAAATAAAAAGAGGATTTTTCTATGGGGATAAAAGGTTGTTTTTTTTAATATCTGTAATAAACAGAAGTCATCGACGCTAGTATTGTTAGAAAGTAATTGAAAATATTTTTTGGTACTTTAGTTCAGAGAGTTAATTGCAGAAGGGGTGGCTTTCTTTTCCTTAGGTTGAGACCCCATATATTCAATAAAGCTGTCAGTAGCTGAGCAAAACAGTAATAGACATTGGACTGGGTCGTCGAGTCTGGCCAGAGTTGTAAAAGTAATGAAAGTTCAAGCCTGGGTAGTAAGCAGTAGTGGGTTGCCCCGACTGGTCAGGGTTATGAAAGTAGAGGACGTTCGGTTCTAAGTAGTAAGCAGAAATGGGTCACCGGGACAATTTGCAGTGCACCAAAGCTAACAGTTAGCTGTAAGATACAATGTGAGAGGAAAACTTGAACTGCGCTCAAGCCTTCGACCACCGTCTATATCATGATATTGAGGTTCTATGCACTTGGGTGTCTAACCCCACGAATGCTTAATTTAGTGAATAAAAACAAATGTAATCCCAGGTTCATCTTTTATTTGTTTATTTGGGAACTAATCCAACTAAATACTGCAGCCAATTAATCACTCTTAAAACTGTGGGACTGAGGTTTAACATGCAAAACTGAGTGATCCGCGGACGATACTGCCTCGTACGTTTCTATCTTCAACATTAGTTCAAGTACAAGGTGTATGCAGAGTACAGTCAGAAGACACAGCTGAAAGAGATTAGCACCATCACTATCATCAAGGAGTATCTTTGACTCTCTCACGACATCCGTCCCTATTAGGTATTGAACTTGGTAAATCTTCTAGACGGCATCAAGTGTTCTCACCGAGCTGATGAATGCAAGTAACCGGGCGTAGGGAGTCCAAAAGAGAACGTCGCTAACGAGTTCGTCGTAACTTCACCTGCAATACCCAACTTGTCTTATTCGTCTTACTTTGGTGGTTTGTGATATGAGAGGTAAGTAGCCCTATAGATGCTGTTTTTTGGGGGTGCTGCTTCCAGGATTTCTTTAAGAAACCTCGTATCATCTTTATGCAATTCCAATCCAGTTTTATCTTCAAGTGTTTCGTGAGAGTCCGAGTGTGGGGGTGTCCTCGTAGCGTAATTGTTAAAAGGCAAGACTGCGGAATTGTAGTCTGCGAGTTCGAACTCCAGTTTCGCTATTACGTTCACTCTCGGACAAATATCCTGCGAAAAGGTATGAACTCCCTTATCTTCCCAACTATGGGTTAAATAGTACCACTATCGTTCTTCAAGTAGGATGGATTTGGCATTAAATAATCCAAGATGGTTGATATGCCATTAAACAATTATTTGTATTTTTTAAAGAGTCCAAGAAAAGTATTTGTACTTTGGTATTGACACGACTAAAAGAAATAAACAGATACTACATTTTAATTTTGAGTTCGGAGAATGATTTTTTTACATACTTTGATCGATATGTATTCAGTAGGGGGTTTAGAAGCAAAAAAATATCCCCAGTTCGCTAGTTCAGAATCTTGATATCCAGAATCGATCTTTATTTTTTTTTTTCATTTATATATTTTGTCTTCCTCACTTCAGAAAAGAACATGTATGACGTTGGCGAACAGATACAACACTCGAATCCACATTGAAAAGCCAAGAAAACTTGGTTGACAGTATTTCAGTTTCCATTAATCCTCAAATTACGCCCCAGAAGAGCTTACTTATCAAGCTACCCTAAACAATACACCCTGCGACCCAAGAAATGTTCCAATGCCCCCCACCCAATGTAAAGGAAAAGGAGTAGGTCCAAACAGGTCCCTTTTGTGTAAATGTTATTTCTCTTCCATAGCCCTAACCGACTTTGTCTCTTCTAGAAACTGTTTTAATTATTTCTTATGTTTTTCCCGCATTTTTTCAGGTTTTAATTAAGTTTTTCATAGAATCTCTTAATTCTTTTTTAAAAAATAATTTATTGTTACTCGTCATCTCGTTTTCTTTCTTTTCTTTTTTTTTTGTAATTTAATTAATTTAACAAAAAAATTTATTCATGCCGACGTCATTCTTTTTTTTTTTTTTTTGCCTTCTTTATATCT
>OY757939.1:47175381-47410381 GCA_963585895.1 Sepioteuthis lessoniana
CTTTTTTTTTTTCCAGTAAAAATGTCAAATCTAAAAATTGAATAAATGCCCATTGAACATCAGAATGACAAATTGATAATTTCTTCCTTTCATTTAGACCATTTTTTTTTTTTTCAATAATTTTTTCTTCTTCCTCTCTCTCTCTCTCTCTGTCTCTCTGTCTTTCTCTCTCTTAAAGTTTCTCTCTCTTCTATTCATTCTTTTCTTTCTTTTTTCTTTCTTTTCATTCTTCCTGGATTTATTCATTTAGTATTATTCCATTTTCCTTCACGCTCTCTTTCTCTTTCTTTTCCTCGCCTTTCTTCCTCACTTTCAGTTTTTCGCAATTAAAATCTTTATCCTTCTTTCTTCTTCTCCACGAGAATGTAATTGTTTCACTTGTTCTTGTTTTTTCTTCTATTTTATGTTTTGGTAAGTCTGCATATGATCATAGAGTAGTAGCTGTACCTTTAGAACTCTAAGGAATAGATTACAGGGATGAAACTTAATTTTGATTAGGCAAGGTTGGAGGTTAACGTGCTGGACTCTGACATCATATTTATTTGTTTTAATAGCATATCAACCTTTGTAGGTAATTCAATGCCAAAGCCATTCTCCTAGAAGAACAGTTGTGGTACTATTTAACCCATAGCTGGGAGGATAAGGGGGTTCATACCTTTCCAAGGGTATTTGCCCGAAAATGAACGTATTAGCGCGACTGGAGTACGAACTCGCGTACTACGATTCTGCAGTACATCGCTTTAACCATTACACCACGAGGACACCCCACTGACATCATAGTAAGAGTTCGAACTCCAATCACCTTGCTTTTGGACAAATAATTGGAGGAAAGGTATAAACCCCCTTATACTGCCTAGCTATGGGTTAAATAGAACCACTCTTATCGTTCTACAAGGATGGTCTTGGCATTAAATAACCCACAAAGGTTGATATGCCATAAAGCAAAGAAAACAAAACATAGCAGAAATACATATACTCCTGAAAAATATTTTTTCTCTACCAAACGGAATCCCCATCACGTTGTGGTTAACGTACTGGACAGCAAAATAATATTCAAGTTCGAACTCCAGTTGTCCAGTCGGCTGGGACTGTAGAATACACCGACTGCTTCTCTGCAGAGGGGTAAGACCCCCTCCCACACGTCCAACAAGTGTCCTGTATATGACACTAAACAGTCTGATGGTGAGGTTCCAGCAATGCTGGAGCTTTGGGGAATGCGGAGTACCCCTTCATCACCATCGCTCCCAGGTCCATTCTGGCCCGTTGTGGTAGCCCCCGATAGGGTCCGATCAATAGGTTGAATAAAACTAACAGCATACCTATGCTAAACTGAATTGTTTGAGTAAAGTGAAGTGAATAGCTTGAAATAGAAATGTTTTTGACAAACCGTACTTACATTTAAACTGCGGGCTTATGCTTAAGTGAATTATTTGAAATAAAACTGTTTTTCGACATTAAAACTGTATTTACACTTAACTGAATTGTTACATATTACTGCTTGAATAGTTTGAAAAGGAAATGTTTTTTTACAATTAAACTGTGTACTTTTGCTAAACTGAATTGTTTTAAATAGAACAGATTATTGCATAAAAATGGATTTGGCGTTAAATAACCTACAAAGGTTGATATGCTATAAAACCCAACAAACCAAACCAAACCATCGAACTCCAGTCGTGCTATAACGTTCACTTTCCGACTAATACCCTAGAGAAAGAAATGAACTCTCTTATCCCCACCAGCTAGGGGTTAAATCATCATCATCATCATCATCATGTCGTGCCGCTAGCACGGATATCACTGACCCTCTCTCGCCACTTCTCCCAATCATTCATTGCCTCTGGCAGGTCTTCAGGGCTACATCCTGTATCCTCACAGAGCTGCTGTATGTATGTTCGAGCTGGTCGTCCTGCTTTCGCTCGGCCATATGTGGGGGTCCATAGGAGTACATCACTTATGCGCTCGTCCCTGCTTCTCCAGCAGTGTCCTGCGTGTCTGGTTTGTTTAGTTTCGAGATGGAAGGCTGGTGGCCGTATAGTTTGGGCATTGCTCGCAACATTGTTGTGTAATTGCCGTCTAGCTTCTTCTCCAGCCGTTTAGTTAGTGTCCAAGAGGTGCATCCATATAGCAGTATCGACACGACATGAAAAAACTAATTTTCTTCAACAAGGGTGAATTTGGCATTAAATGATCCATAAAAGGTTAATATGCCCCTAAACAAGGAAAACAAATCAAAGATACCGATATTTCATTATTTTATCAATCTCACTTCTTTTATCTCTTTAAAAATCAGTTCTTTACTAAAGTTTAAATGACAAAAAGTCTCCTCTGCTAACAATCCAGCAACCCCGTCGGCAGGGGCTAGGGAATACGCCGAATACATCTTCGCAGAGGGATAAGAACCCTCCACCTACTGAGTGTCCTTTATATGACTCTAAACAATCTGATGGTGAGGATCTAGTCTTGGAACTCCGGGTTTGGTTTGGTTTCTTTGTTTAATGGCATATCAACTCTTTGTAGGTTATTTAATGCCAAAGCCATTCTCCTAGAAGAACAGTAGTGGTACCATTTAACCCACATCTAGGAGGATAAGGGGGTTCATACCTTTCTCAAGGGTATTTGCCCGAAAGTGAACGTAATAGCGCGGCTGGAGTACGAACTCGCGTACTACGATTCTGCAGTCCATCGCTTTAACCATTACACCACGAGGACACCACCTTGGAGCTCCGGGGAATGTTGAGTACCCTTCATTGTTATGAATACGAGGTCCACTTTGAGCCGGAATGGTAGTAACAGTTAGGGTCCCATCTATGGTCAAATAGAACTGTTTGACTTTTTAACAATAGGCAAATAAATGACAGATGTTGAATTGAACTGTTTGTGTTACATAACAATACTTGAAACCATTTAATAGTATGAAAATGTTAGAATAAAATGCCTAAAAATGTTTAACTGTATGCAATAATTGAATTATTGGTGTTTTATGGCAGTACTTGAAACCATTTAACAGGGTGCAAATGAATGAGAAATGTTGAATAGAATTATTAGTGTTAGAAATACTTGAAACTATTTAATTGCTTGAAAGATATAGCAATGCTTAACTGTATACAAATAGATTAGATCTAACCTATTTAAGAATAGAATTACCCAAAAACTATTCACTGATAGTTTGCATATGTAATGGTCGAGTTCACCCAAAGGCTCCCTTTTCGATAGCTACTACACTAAGATATCGGGGAGAGCGCAACTCCTTTAGCTGGATTGTTTCACTTTATTCTTGATCCTTACCTTATAATGCTGAGTGTTAAACAAGAAGGCATCAAGTACCATCTTTTGAGTCTTTGGTCTCCCGGGCCATTGGCAAACACTCTAACCATTATGCCAATGTCCGGTTGCATATGTACAACCATTTAACTGTGTGAAAACAAATGCCTGGTATTAAATTAACTTATTAGTATCACATAGCAGTACTTGAAATCAATTAACTGTGTGAAAACAAATGATTAATATTAAAAGTATCTATGAATATTTGAAAGAAATACTTGAAACCATTCAGCTGTAGGCAAATAAAGGAGCTCTACCTTGTTTAAAATTTTATCAACGATACATTCACTTATATATATATATATATATATATATATATATATATTTACTAATCTAATATCTACCAGTATTCACGGTACCAGAAAAAAACAAAAAAAAACCCTGGCCAGGAACAAGAGATAAAAGTATCTCGAATCACCGCCCAGGGGAAAAAGAAAAAAAAATTGGGTCAAAAAGAAAGAAAAGGCCAACCTCGTCCGACCCCTTGAAAAAAATCAAGGGATACGCTGTCAGTGGTCAAAAGAAAACCAAAAAACCCTCCGCGAATCCTGCAATGCTACAATTACTAAAGTGCTCAACACAATACAATGGAGCCAATTATAGAATTAACTTAAATCGTGAGTCGAAAATCTTCTACTAAAGTTTCACCTTAACGGATTATCAGGAAGCCTAAATTCGACTCTTAGGCTTCCTGATGATCCGTTAAGGTGAAACTTTAGTAGAAGATTTTCGACTCGCGATTTAGGTTAATTATATATATATATATATATATAACATTACTTATGGAGATTATGGCGTTTGCTTTTAAATGTAATTCTGTAAATAACACAACACAACAACGAAAAATTCTCACCGACAACACAACAATACTCGAACATCAAAATAATAAACAAAAACTTCAGATTCTCGAAGAACTATATATTAGAAACCTGCAACCAGCACTTAATAGAATTAATTTTCAAACCAGTGCTAATGTACTTAAATGTATTTAGCTACTGGCACTATTTACAGAATTACATTTAAAAGCAAACGCCATAATCTTCAACGGCAAAGACGTCCTTACACAGTAGTAATTTGCTAAAACAAAAGTTACATCACTTTTGTAATAGATTTTCCCCTGATGATGGCCCAAAGTCGGGCAGAAAGTACTAGGGATACATACAACTATGGACAATACCTAAATCAATTCCCCCCGAATACGATAAAAGTAATACGGAATTCGAACGGATCCAGAAGAAAATATGTAGGCATAAAATGTCTATTATGTTTAATGAAATTTGCATATATATGTATATATATACAAACAGGTCTTGACATAATACAACTAAAAAAGACACAACTAACTGGTAATGTGTCACCATATTTGTGCAAGTTATTCTTATTAGAGGGGAATAATTAATTGAATAACTACTGGTAAATAGCAATGCTTGAAACAATTTAACTGTGTGCAAACAAATATGCTCTGGCTCATTTAAGATTGTTACCTACAAACTATACGCTTTAAAATCTAATAGAATATATTCGAGGATCATTAGATAAGTTTCCAAACTTTTTTCGTGTAGGCACTTTTATTGATAGTACACACAGGAGACTCTATTCCTCCTCGAAGTAATCTCCTCCGGCTGCAATGCACTTGTACCGTTCCAACAACTTCTGCAATGCCCCATGGAAGTCCTCTTGCGTGAGCGTGTCAATGATCTTCGTTACAGCCTCTTTCATCTCCTCGATTGTCTCATAACGACAGCCTCTGAGCTTAGATAATAACCACTAGTCACAGGGAGCAAGTATGGACTATAGGGAGGGTGAGGAACTGTCTTGGTGCCCATCTTGGTCAAATGGTCTGCGGCAAGGATGGAGTTGTGGACTGGTGCATTGTCCTAGTGGAAATGCCACCGACCTGATTTGAAGAGTGCTGGCCTCTTCCCTAGGAATCTCTTCCTGAACTCCCTTAAAACTTCAACATAGTAACCTCAACCCTTTGGCCAATCAACTCGGTGTATTGACTTCTTTACTCCTTCCACACCTCTCATCATCCCTCTCAGACTCCCTGCCTTCGTTGAATCTCTTATTCCACTCAAAAACTGATGCTCAATTCATGCAAGATGGTCGAAAAGCAGTCTGAAACATTCCATACGTTTCTGTGGCATTTTTCCCAAGTTTAAAACATAATTTTATTGCATATCGTTCTTCTAAAGTGTTAGATTGCATTATTGAAATTCACAAGCGGTGACAATCAGGCTTTAGTAGGGTGTATTCCAGTGCCTACTGTAGCTGTTCCTTTAAACCTGAAATCGGTCAATCATCTCATAAGATGTATAGCAATGCCATACTGAATTTCCAAGAGTCTACGACAATTTTAAATGCCTGTACAAAAAAGTCTGGAAACTTATATAATTGACCACGTATGTATAAAGATGGTTGGTTAGTTGTTTGTGTTTCATGGCATATCAACTTTTGTAGGTTATTTAATGCCAAATCAATTTTTAATACAAATAAACAGTTCTATTTCAAACAATTCCGTTTAGCATAAGAGTTATATACTCACATAATAAATATGCTTATATGCACATATACATGTTCATGCAGCATCACAACGACACCATAATTAAGACGCATGAAGCAAGGAAGACGCAAGAAGACTTCTTTACAAATATATTTTACCTCTCACTTTATTGCAAGGGTTCGAAAGGGTTGTTCAAGGGTTGCATGTGAGAGGGAGCTGGAGACCGAACATAAACTGTAATTTCTTGACCCCACTGTTATGACCATCAAGTTGTGTCTTTCTTGTTCTCCTGATGCTGGGGTCCACTCCATCGGGGTTCCCGAGGGCCCCCTCGGTCGGGTGTGGCTTTCCCTACCACATCTGGTCTCTAGCTGTCTGGAATTCTACTGGCAACTGCTTCTTGGACTCGAACTCAACTGAGTTAAATAATAATTCAACGCCCACACGATCACTCACTGGATCTTTGAAATCGAATGTTTAATCGTCATCAAGCGGAAATAACTGTCATGCAGTTCAGAGGTCACTCTCTTCCGGTGCATCAGTCTGTATTGGCAAAGTGGGACCTTCACCTTGTCCCATATTATAAGCCTTAATCTGCCCACGCGATCTCTTTCGATTACTGGACATTGGAATGTGTCACTTCCTTCCGGTGCATCACCTTGGAATAGCATTGGGGGGGGCGGGGGTCGCAGGTCAAAACATAACATAAAGTACGCAGTTTAGTTCTACTTAACCCATAGATAGGACCCTTTCTGGTGCTACCATTTCAGTTCAGAGTGGACCTGGGAAAGATGGCAATGAAGAGGTGCTCCGCATTCTTCAAAGCTCCAGCATTACTGGAACCTCACCATCAGATTGTTTAATGTCATATCGAGGACAGTTGTTGGTGAGGTTTGAGTCCTTTGCAGAGAAACAATCGTAGTATTCTACTGCCTCAGCCGTTTGGGCACTTTGTATTGAGAGGATTTGGCATTAAATAATCTACAAGGGTTGATATTCTATGAAACACAACCAAACCAAACCAGAACAAAACAAAACAAAACAAACAGCTTCCAAGAACTCCCTCGCAGTTTTCCTACTTATTTTCAAATTGCATTGATCTAGACAGTCTTAATTGTTTCTTTGGTCTGTAATTTACCCAGTTTCTTCTCTAGGTTTTTCGGGATTATTTCAAAGAATCAAAATATGATCGGGATCCTTGCCACCTTCATTTTACAAAATTGTGTAGTTCTTTGGCAAAGTCGAGATATTTATCGAGTTAGTCGTTTTCTTCTATTTTTACTTCGACTGGCTTCAGCAGCAAAATTCACGAGATTTTTATTTTTCTTGAAAAAAATATTAAGCCTGATTTTTTAGCCAGGATCTTCTGATCTCAAAATTCCAGAGAATTTCGCATCTTATTTTTAAGGACTGGTTCTGGTCTGCGCAACAAACAATTCGTGAGCATGATCAAATTTTAATCACCCGAGCCAGATTTAATGAAAAAAAAATTGCCTTTACAGTAGTATTACGTCTTTAAAAGGAAAAGTTCTTGTGACGTAATGGCTGACTGCAGGCCTAAAGTAAACAGGTTCGAACTCCAGTCACGCTATTACGTTCTCTTTTGGACAAATACCTTTGTCTAAGGTATGAATGCCCTTATCCCACCCAGCCCTTCTTCTACAAGGATGGATTTGGCAATAGATAGCCATCGAAAGTTTATATGCCATTAACTAAAGAAACCAAACCAAAAAAAAATTAATCTTTTGCACAGTTCTCAGTGGATCACCTTTTTCACCCTGTCTTGCCTATTCTTGTACTCTTTCTTTTCCAGTTTTTTGCATTCACTTTTGTGGCTGTTTCATCTCTCTCTCTCTCTCTCTCTCTCTCTCTCTCTCTCTCTCTCTCTCTCTCTCTCTCTCTCCACACAAAAACTACACTATTTTCTGGAGCTATATATATTCTAACGTTTACATAATTGGTTCTTTTGTGGTTATTCTGAACTGCTATTATAAGCCATTCAGGTTGTTTCTTCAGCTTTTCTCTCAGAATCCATTACTCGGTCATCTCGTGCGAAATTTCCTTAGTTTGTCTTCTAAAGTATCCATATAACTGTTTTTCTCCCCATTTTTGTTTTCTTGATTTTTTGTTGCTTTACTGTTTGCCCTTTATTTATACTCATTGATATTGCTCCGACTGGCTGCTGCAATCAGTCTTTCTTTGCTCGAATTATTATTATTATTTTACTTCCAGAGAGCTTTTCCCACAAGTTTTGGTTGGTAGTCCTTCACTGGAATTAGAGTGACAGCAAGTCTCCTCATGTCTCCAAGACTCCTCTGGTTATTCTAGACAATCTCAACCATGATGCAGTCTAGGTCTCGATTCATCCTCTGATTTCAAATTCCGAAAGACTTTTCTTCAAGCCTTTGGTGACCACACCTAAGGCACCAATTACTATTGATATTCTCGTCACCAACACGTTCTTCGAGGTTTTTTAGTTATTTTTATCCTTTGAGAGTTTTTCACACCAGCATTAACCGATGGTTTTTCACTGGAGTTTGAGTGACAGCAAATCTCTTCTAGTCTCCTCCAGGACTCTTCTCAGTATTCTGGCTGATCTCAATGATTCAGTACTTTTGATGGTCTCCACTCGTCTTCTCATTTCCAAGGCCCCCAGTCCCTTTATTAATCCTTCGGTGACTGTACCAAAAGCACCAATTACAGTTGGTATAAACGTCACTTTCATGTTCCACAGTTTTTTCAATTCCCTGGCAAGGTCAAGGTATTTTTCCTTCTTTTAATTTTCTGTCAATTTTACTCTGTGGTCAGCCGGGACAGCAAAGTAGACAATCCAGCAACTTCTGTTGTTGTTTTTTTTTTTTTTTTTTTTTTTTTTTTTTTTTTTTTTTTTTTGACTATCACCAGGTCCGGTCGTTGGGCCGTGATTAGGTTTTCCGTGTGTATGTCAAAATCCCAAAGAAGTTTCTGCGTCTCATTTTCCACGATGGATTCTGGGTTGTGCATATTACCATTTGTTTGTATGGTTAAACTTCACTTTCTTGTACAATTCCGATTGGATCACCTTCCACACCCCGTCATGTCTAGTCTTATACTCTTTCTCTGTTAGTTTGCGGCATTCGCTTATGTGATTAATCGTTTTGTCTCTATCACCTCATAAGATACATTTGTTATTTTGTTGCGTCTTATCTATTCTTGCTTTGATACACTAAGTTCTTATGGCGTTGTTTTGTGCACCTATAGGAAGAGATTCTGCTTCTTTCTTAAGCTTTCCATTTTTTCTCGTGTGAGAAGTCTCTTTTTTGTCTGCGGGTTATTTCTGAAGCTTTGGGAAAATGGTGATTTACTTGGTTAGTTGCTTGCTTGCTTGGTTAGATGGGTTTTATGGCACATCAACCTTTGTAGATTATTTGATGCCAAATCCACTTTTATACAAATAATCAGTTCTATTTCAAACAATTCAGTTCAGCATGATTCCACAGTTTAATTGTCAAAAACATTTCTATTTCAAGCTATTTAGTTGAGTCAAACAGTTCTTATTCAAACAATTCAATTTAGCGGAAGTACAGTTTCAATGTCAAAAACAGTTCTATATTAAACAATTCCATTTAGCATAAGTACGCAGTTTAAATATCAAAACAGTTCTATTTCAAGACATGCCGAAATAAATGTCAAAACAGTTCTATTTCAGTTTAGCATAAGTACGCAGTTTAGTTCTATTTGACCCGTAGATAAGACCCTGTCAGGTGCTACCAGAATGGACCTGGGAGCGATGTCAATGAAGGGGTACTCTGCATTCTCCAAAGCTCCAGCATTACTGGAACCTCACCATCAGATTGTTTAGTGTCATATCCAGGATAATCGATGGGGATGCCTTACCCCACTGCTGAGGCACAGTCAGTGTATTCTACTGCCCCAGCCAACTGGGCAAGGGGAAATGGTGAGTACCTCTTCATTGCCATTATTCCTCGGTGTACTTTGACCCAGAGTGGTAGTATCTGCTAGGATCCTATCTACGGGAGAAATAGAAATATTCAATCATTTTATATTCTTGAAACTATTTTGTTCGGTGCAAATACATGTCTGTTAAACTGAAATATTTGTATTACATCGCAATCAACGAAACCATATAACTGTGTGCAAACAAAAAATAATTCTGAATAAAATTACTTGTGTTAAATAGCAATGCTTGAAACTATTTAACTGTGAGCAAATAAAACTACTTGTGTTAGATAGCCATACTTGAAACCATTTAACTGTGTGCAAACAAATGAACTCGTTACCTACAAACTATTCGTTTAAAATTAATTTATATTTAATATATATATATATATATATATATATATATATATATATATTGATAAAGTTGGCATTGAGTAACCTACAAGATTTGATGTGCCATAAAAGGAAACCAATCAATCAACATTCTTGGGTCATTAGGACACTTCAAAGTATTCCAGGTTGCCGTAAGAATGCTGCTGTCTGGAAGGTCTGGATTCTTCTTCTGGACTCCACTTCCCTTAGCCTGTTTTCAAGACCTTTTGAGAGCGCTCTAAGCGCATCAAATATATTTGAAATTATTGTCACTTTCGTCTTCCACGGTTTCTACACTCCTCCGGCTAGATCCATGTATTTGTTAAACTTTTTCCTTTCCTATTTTCAATCTATGGTCCACTGGAAAGGATAAATCTTCTACGTAGCCATTTTTTTGCCGATTAAAAGCAGGTCTGACCTTCTGGTCGGGAATGGATGGTACCATTTTATCTCAAAACCCCAAAGAATCCTATGCGGCTCATTTTCTTGGACTGATTCTGATTTGTGCCAATACCATTTGTTAGTCTGGTCAAATTCTAATCTCTTTCACAATTCCTAGTGGATCACCTTTCCCACCCAGTCATTTCTGATGTTTCTTGTGTTATTATCATTATTATTATTATTAGTTGTAAGTAAAAAAGTAAAGTTGGCAACCATAGTCGAGGGTGACCCGAAGGCTCCTTTTTCGATAGCTACAACACCAATGTGTAGGGGAGGGCGCTACTCCTTTCCCTGGATTTCTCCACTTTACCCTTGATCCGTACCTTATTATACTAAATGTTAAGCAAGGAGGCATCAAGTACCATTTTTAAAGTCTTTGGTATGACTCGAACCCAGGTCTCCTGGGACATTGGCGAACACTCTAACCATTATGCCAATGTCCGGTAATTAGTTGTAAGTAGTTGTAGTAGTTGTATCCTTACCTTATAATGCTGAGTGTTAAGCAAGGCGAAATCAAGTACCATTTTTGAGTCTTTGGTATGACCCGAACTGAGATTGAACCCCAGTTTCCCGGACCATTGGCGAACACTCTATCCATTAGACCAGTGGCCTGGTTGTAGTTGTAGTAGTATAAAAGTCTGAGATCAATTCTATTTCAAGGCTTTAAACTTGAAGAATGTCACCTCATAACTTCGATACTCTTCTTAATATTTTAAATGATCTAAATAGTTTTCTGGTCTTCATGGTTTCGATTCTTCCTCTAATCTCTAGTTATCCCAGTCTCTTTCCAGATCTTTAAAGACCTTTCCGAGGGCACAAACTAGATTTGGTATTACCGACACCTTCATGCTCGACAGATTCTTTAATTCTCAGGTAAGATCCTAGTATTTGTATATGTTTTCACTTTCATATTCCCCCTCAAAATAGTTATTTTCTTTTTGCTAAATTGGTCTTCAAATACAGTAGCCATTTTTACAAGTAAAGGCCGACAACTTAGTTATGGCGGTGGACCCCACACCAGTACCGTGACTGGTCGACCCGATTAAGGTCTTAAATAGGATTCATTTTTAAAAGTCGCCATTTTTGATGCGTGTCTATCGGATAATGTGCTTTTTTTTAAATTTCTATATTCCTTTTTGTATTATATCTTTCTGATTATTTTTTTTATTTTCTTCTATTATCAATGGTGAGATAGCAAATAGGCAAGTTGCAAATACATCAGTCGGACAAGCGAAATACTAACGAGATTGTTTTTATTTTAGAAAGAAGAGATAAAAAAGATTTTTAAAAAAAAGGAAATGGAAGTAAGCCAGGATTTCAAAGGGAGTCAGATTAGTGAGAAAATGAATAAGATAAACTGAAAGTCAATACAAAGAAAGAAAGAAAGAAAGAAAGAAAGAAAAGAAAAAAAAAGAAGTATAGATTAAAAAGAAATAACTGGTTAAGAAAGAAAGAAAGAAAGAAAGAAAGAAAGAAAGAAAGAAAGAAAGAAAGAACTATTTAGGAAGGAATAACTGGATAAGAAAGTATGAAAGAAGAAAAAAGATTTATGAAGTAAAAAAAATACTGATTAAGAGAGTAAAAAAAAATGATCAAATAAAAACCTGGAGAAAACCAGAAAAAGAAAGTAAGGGAATTACTAAAAAAAAGAAAGTTAAATAAAATAATTGATAACAATACTAGAAAGAAAAAATAATTACTCCATTCAAGAAGAGAAAAATAAGGAGTAAATAATGGGGGAAAATAGTTCAAAGAAAGAAAGAAAGAAAGAACCTGTCTAAGAAAGAAAGAAAGAAAGAAAGAAAGAAAGAAAGAAAGAAAGAAAGAAAGAACTAGTCTTAGAAAGAAAGAAAAAAGAAACAAAGAAACAGAAACAAAGAACTAGTCTTAGAAAGAAAGAAAGAAAGAAAGAAAGAAAGAAAGAAAGAAAGAAAGAAAGAAAGAAAGAAGCTGAAAAGAAAGAAAAAAACTGAAAAGAAAGAAAGAAAGAAAGAAAGAAAGAAAGAAAGAAACTAACAAGAAAGAAAGAAAGAAAGAAAGAAAGAAAGAAAGAAACTGAAAAGAAAGAAAGAAAGAAAGAAAGAAAGAAAGAAAGAAAGAAAGAAACTAACAAGAAAGAAAGAAAGAAAGAAAGAAAGAAACAGAAAAGAAAGAAAGAAAGAAACTGAAAAGAAAGAAAGAAAGAAAGAAAGAAAGAAAGAAAGAAAGAAACTGAAAAGAAAGAAAGAAATAAAGAAAGAAAGAAACAGAAAAGAAAGAAAGAAAGAAACTGAAAAGAAAGAAAGAAAGAAAGAAAGAAAGAAAGAAAGAAAGAACTAGTCTTAGAAAGAAAGAAAAAAGAAACAAAGAAACAGAAACAAAGAACTAGTCTTAGAAAGAAAGAAAGAAAGAAAGAAAGAAAGAAAGAAAGAAAGAAGCTGAAAAGAAAGAAAAAAACTGAAAAGAAAGAAAGAAAGAAAGAAAGAAACTAACAAGAAAGAAAGAAAGAAAGAAAGAAAGAAAGAAAGAAACTGAAAAGAAAGAAAGAAATAAAGAAAGAAAGAAACAGAAAAGAAAGAAAGAAAGAAACTGAAAAGAAAGAAAGAAAGAAAGAAAGAAAGAAAGAAAGAAAGAAAGAAACTGAAAAGAAAGAAAGAAATAAAGAAAGAAAGAAACTGAAAAGAAAGAAAGAAAGAAACTGAAAAGAAAGAAAGAAAGAAGAAAAGAAAGAAAGAAAGAAAGAAAGAAAGAAACTGAAAAGAAAGAAAGAAATAAAGAAAGAAAGAAACTGAAAAGAAAGAAAGAAATAAAGAAAGAAAGAAACTGAAAAGAAAGAAAGAAATAAAGAAAGAAAGAAACAGAAAAGAAAGAAAGAAAGAAACTGAAAAGAAAGAAAGAAAGAAAGAAAGAAAGAAAGAAACTGAAAAGAAAGAAAGAAAGAAAGAAAGAAAGAAACTGAAAAGAAAGAAAGAAAGAAACTGAAAAGAAAGAAAGAAAGAAAGAAAGAAAGAAACTGAAAAGAAAGAAAGAAAGAAAGAAACTGAAAAGAAAGAAAGAAAGAAAGAAAGAAAGAAACTGAAAAGAAAGAAAGAAAGAAACTGAAAAGAAAGAAAGAAAGAAAGAAAGAAAGAAAGAAGTTATTTTTCCAGAAAAAATATTTCTTCAAACAGAATGACGAAAACGAATAAAAATGTGAAAGTCAAGAAAAATGCTGAATGAATTTTAACGGCATGCGAAAATAATTCCTCTTCCCTTTGACAAACAACAAGCCAAGATTAATAACGGGCAGTAAAAAAATAAAAGAGAAAAATAAGGGAGACGATGACCAAGAAAGAAAAAAAAATTAAATTAATTTGATTTTGTTTGCTAAAAGCCGCGTGCTCCCCCCCCCCCACCTCTCGACCAAAAAAAAAAAAGCCCAAATGAAAATTGTAAATCGAGAATGAAAAAAAGTAAATAAAAGAAATTAAATAAGAAACATGAAATATATTGGATTAAAAATAAAAAGTCAGTGATTGTATGGCGGTGGGGGGGGGTGGAATTGAAAAGTTGGATCCATCACTGGGAAATTTCTGCAATGACTAGTAAATTTTTACGTTACGTATCAACGTCTTACCATGAGAGAGTTTTTTTTTTGGGTGGGGGGTAAATATTTGACCTCTTTTCTTTCCTTGACGATTTTTTGTCGATTCTTACTCTTACCAATCTATCTATCTCTCTTTCTCTCTCTCGCTCTCTCTCTCTCTCTCTCTCTTTGACTGTCTCTATCTATATCTTCAACTCTCTCTCACCCTTTCCCTCTTTCCCTCTGCGTTTCTGTCCCTGTCTTTCCGATTCTCTCTCACTATCTCTTTCTCTCTCTCTCTCTCTCTCTCTCTCTCTCTCTCTCTATATATATATATATATATATATATATATATATATATATATGAATATATATATATATATTTGTGTGTGTGTGTGTGTGTGTATGTGTGAGTATATATATATATATATATATATATATATTGATCTATCTCGGTTTCTCTTTCTAGCTTAAACTTTTTGGCCCTCTCTGTTTTCCTATCTTTTTATCTCTTTCTCTCTCACACTCAATCTAACTTTCTATCGATTTATCCCAGTCTCTCTTGGTCTCTGTCTCTCAGCCTTTCTCTCTCTTTCTCTGACTGTCTCAATCAACGTATATCTTTGTCTCTGTCTTTGAACCTATCTCTGTATCTCTGTATCTCTCTCTCTCTCTCTCTCTCTCTCTCTCTCTCTCTCTCTCTCTCTGAATACATATATGTATTAATCTACTACGTTTTCTCTTTCTATCACTGTCTCTTTCTCTCATTGTCTCTTTCTCTCATTGTCTCTTTCTCTCATTGTCTCTTTCTCTCATTGTCTATCTCTTGCACACTCTCTATCTCTATCTTTTTGTATCTTTCTCTCTCACGCTTTATCTAACTTTCTATCTATTTATCCCAATCTCTACCCCCCTCTCTCTCTCTCTCTCTCTCTCTCTCTCCTTCTTAATCTTCCCCTCTCTCTCTCTTTCTCTCTCTCCCTCTTTATCTTCCTCTCTATATATCTCTCTCTCTTTCCTTCTGACACTCTCTATCTCAGTATACTTTTATCTCTTTGTTTCTCTCTCTCTCTCTCTCTCTCTCAATATATATATTGATCTACCTCGGTCGCTCTTTCTGTCTCTGTCTCTTTCTCCCTTGGTCTATCTATTTCGCACTCTCTCTATCTCTATATTTTTGTCTCTTTCTCTCACATCTATCCAATTTTCTCTCTCTCTCTCTCTCTCTTTCTCTCTCTCTCTCTCTCACTGTATATATCTGTCCTTTTTTCTCTCTCTCTTTCTCTCTGACTGTTTCTGTCTCTATCTCCGTCTCTCTCTCTCTCTACACACACACACACACATATATATATATATATATATATATATATATATATATATTGATCGAATTCGGCCTCTCTTTTTGTTACTGTCTCCCTTTTTTCTATCACTTTTGCACTTTATCGCTTTGTCTCTTTCTTTCTCAGACTCTATCTCTGTTTATCAATCCCAATGTCTCTCTCTCTCTCTCTCTGTACACACACACACACACACACACACACACACACACATATATATATATATATATATATATTGATCGAATTCGGCCTTCTCTTTTTGTCACTGTCTCCCTTTTTTCTATCTCTTTGTCTCTTTCATTCTCAAGCTCTATCTCTCGGTCTCTCTCTCTCTCTCTACACACACACACACACACATATATATACTACTCTATATATACTACACACATATATATATATATATATATATATACTACTCTCTCTACACACACACACACACATATATATATACTACCCTCTCTCTCTCTCGGTCTCTCTCTCTACACACACACACACACACACACATATATATATATATACTCTCTCTCTCTCTCTCTCTCTACACACACACACACATATATATATACTACTCTATATATACTACATATATATATATATATATATATATATATATATACTACTCTCTCTACACACACACACACATATATATATACTACCCTCTCTCTCTCGGTCTCTCTCTCTCTACACACACACACACACACACACACACATATATATATATACTACCCTCTCTCTCTCTCTCTCTCTCTCTCTACACACACACACACACATATATATGCTACTCTATATATACTACATATATATATATATATATATATATATATATATATATATACTACTCTCTCTACACACACACACACATATATATATACTACTCTCTCTCTCTCGGTCTCTCTCTCTACACACACACACACACGCACACATATATATATATATACTCTCTCTCTCTCTCTCTCTCTACACACACACACACATATATATACATATATATATATCTCGCACTCTAACCCACCTTTACTACAATGCCGAAGTTCGTGCATGTGTATAAATTCTTGTAAGTATAATTTCATTTTGGACTGTTACCCTTTGGAAAAGTATGGACTCCCTCCAGCTATGGTTTCGTTTGGTTTTATTGTTTAATGGCATATCAACCTTTGTAGGTTACTTAATGCCAAAGCCATTTTCCAAGTAGTGGTATGATTTAACCCATAGCTTGGAGGATAAGGGGTTTCATACCTTTCCCACGGGTATTTACCCGAAAGTGAACGTAATAGCGCAACTGGAGTACGAACTCGCTTACTACGCTTCCGCTGTCCATCACTTTAACCAATACACCGCAAGGACATCCCTTCCAGCTAGGGATTAAATAGTATCACTGGAGTTCCTCTACAAAGATGGATATGGCTTTATATAACCCGCGAAGGTTGATATGCCATAAAACTAAGAAACCAAACCAAACCAGGTCCATGTTGGTTTTTTAAAAATATTTTTGGTGTTCACGATTCGGTAATCAGAGAGATTTCATCCATATTAGCAAAATAAGGAATAATAATAAATACTTAAAGCAAATAAACTCTCAGAAACTACTCAGATTCTTCTGTAATATTTCACACTCATTTTGTTTTATATTCATATTATGTTGATATGTCTATGGCAATAAAGATATGGATATGATATAAATACGAAAAAAATTATGTCCATTTGTCTATGGAGTAAAGATATGAATATGATATAAATACAAAAAAAAACATTATGTTCATGTCTATGGAGATAAAGATATGAATATAATATAAAAAGAAAACAAAAATATTTTCTGTTTCCAAAGAGAAAAGATTTTGAAGTCTCTTTTATTGGTATCTAATATCAGGTTGTAATGTCCAATTTTAAAGTATATAATATCAATTTAAAATTAACTGCCTTTAGAAATATTTAATCATTGACATAACCTTCATTGTTTCCAAGAACCTCATTCCATTTGTCAACAAGCTTATAGATGCTATACTTATACAATTCTTGAGCTTTTGATACAAAATATAAAGCCAAAACCTTTTCTCTAGATGTCAACACCATCCAAATAATTCTGTAACCCTCGAAAGAAGTAATAATCAGAAAAAAAACAAGGTCGAAGAATGAAGCAGTTTTTCCCAATCGAGTCCCTCTTAAAGATCATTAGTCAATTGAGCTGTGTGAGGACAAGAATTATCGTGATGGCGGATAATGTCCTTTTCGTTGACTCAGGAAGCTCATCTTTTTGAGTGATATCCGCATTTTAAAAACATGAAACCAATTCATGCTACTTCTTTCATTCAATCTCTCATCTCCATAAATACTCTAAATAGATTTTACTGCTATGATTTGGTTTGGTTTGGTTTTTATGTTTAATGGTATTTGAGGACACATTTTTAATGGTATTTGAGGACATATTTTAATGGTATTTGAGGACACATATTTTAATGGTATTTAAGGACACATATATGTTAGATGAATACTGTTTTCTATAACTTTTACTGCTTTTATTTTTCGTAACTTGATTACAAACTCTGATTTGGTTTGGTCTCTTTTTTAATGTCATATGAACCTTCGTGGGTTATTGAATGCTAAAGTCATCCTTCTAGTAGTGATGCTATTTAATCCATAGCTGGGAGGATAAAGGGGTTCATACTTTTCCCAAGGGTATTTGTCCAAAAGTGAACGTAATAGCGCGACTGGCGTTCGAACTCGCGTACCATGATTCCGCCACCGATCGCTGTAACCATTACACCACGAAGACACCCGCCTCAATAAGAGACTCTGTGCAAACGAAATAGACGAAAAGGCACGCTGCGATTGTGGTATTAAAGACTGATCATGGAGATTTAGAAATTGGTCGTTTTCTTAGAGTTACAAGATCGTTTTCCAAAAGATACGTAAAGAGTTAGAAAAAGAAAATGACAACGTAATTTCTGTATAAGAACGTAAAAAAAAAAACGTTCCACACGTTTCGATTCAATGAGAACACCCAAATTTATTTGTAAAGTTAAGCAGATAAAAACCGAGGTCAGTCAATGAGGTCAGTTGCAGAAAAATTGCAAGTGTCTTAAAAAGAGATCTGAAAGTGTTTACGAAGACATTCGGTACAAATCCTACTTGATAAAGAGACGTCAATTTCTTTCTTTAAAAAATCAAAAGAAAACTGCTAAAACAGATCCAAAAGACTTTTTTTTCAAACAATTCAGTTCAGCATAAGAAGAGAGTTTAGTTCTATTTGAACCATAGATATGATCCTACTAGGTTCTACCACTCCGCTCGCTTACTCGTTCTCTTCATCTGTCCCAATCGGTCCTCGCACTTGGTAAGTCCGCTACACTACACAGTGCCTGCAAATAGATGAAGATTTTCGCTGGTCGGTCAACACTTGTGGGTTCATGTGTGGGAGTCCAAAAAGAAGGACGTTGATTATGAATTCGTCGTACTTCAACAGCATAAACCTAAAGGTCTTGCTCGCGTTTCTTGGATAATTTGCGTGATGGGAGGGATATGGTTGTACAACTGCTGTTTTTTTGGGTGCTGATGCCTGTATTTGGTAAAGTGTTCCGTTTGAGACAAAGTATAGTATAACGCTACACAGAAATGCTAAAATCTACGTGTCTTTGGTTTGTTAGAAATTAAAGGTTTTTTTTATGATTAAAGAGTATATATTTTGGGGATATCGCTAGATAGAAAGATAGATAAATGTGATGAAGTGTATCACTGAGAACAGAACTTTAAAAAATGTTATATATATATATATATATATATATAAAATAAAAATTATTTTACGAGATGAAAAAATATATATTTATATAGACATTATATATATATATATATATATATATATATATATATATATATATATATATTTAAGTTCATATATATATATATATATATATATATATATATATATATATATATATATATATATATGTATATATATATATATCTTTATTTATGTATATTATATCCAAAATAAAAAATATATATCTTTGAAAATAAAATTAAAATATTTCATCTATAAAATAAAAAAAAATATATTTGAATAATATTTAAATACATGTATATTTATATTTATATTTACATACATATATCTATTTAGTTATATGCTTTATGTTAAATATATATATATATATATATATATATATTATAAAAAAAAATTTATACATGAAATAATATATATATATATATATATATATATATATGCGTATATTTTTATAATAGATATATCTACATAAATTTTGTAAATATATATTTATATATATATTTCATATATATATATTCATATATGAAATAATATATGTATATATTGAATATATAAAAAAAAATATTTATCTATAAAATAAAAAAAACAAATATATATGATTATATATCATAAGCATATATATATATATATATATATATATATATATATATATATATATATATTCATATATATACATGTATATCTATTTAGATATATGTCTTATGTATAAAATGATACATACATATATATATACATATATATATATATATATATTATTTATAAAATAAAAATAATTTATATATAAAATAAATATATATATATTTGTTTATATATATATATATATATACATATATATATGTTTATATATATATATAGATACGTATTTTTTTAAAAATATCTTTATATATATACATATATTTTTAAACATATATATATATATATATATATATATATATATATATATTATGCATATATTTATATATCTATATTTATGTATTCTTATATATAAATTAGAATATATATCTTATATATAATATAAAATATTTTATTAATAAAATCACATATATATATATATATATATATATATATATATATATATATATATATATATATATATATATATAAAATGTGACTGTGAGTGACAGGGAAATTTGAAGATTATCTTTTTACCAACCTCTCCGCACGGGCAGAATTTGACCCAAGATCAGTTTCTTAGCGGGGTCTAACAGGTTTGATTTAAGAGTTTTCCTTCTCCTACTCTGATTGCTTGAGGAAAACTAATGAACCCAGACTGCCCTATTATTTACCCTAAGCTGAACAGAGAATAATTAGATTCAAACCTCTCACAACGGTATTAGTGCCATTTGAAATGCAATCAGCCGTGTGCTGGATTTAAACTCTGGTTGCTGTGTTGCAAATAACCATTACACAACACACACCTCCACAAATAACCATTACATAACGCACGTCCACAAATAACCATTACACAAGAAACACCTCCACAAATAACCATTACACAACAAACACCTCCACAAATAACCATTACACAACAAACACCTCCACAAATAACAATTACATAACAAACACATCCACAAATAACCATTACATAACAAACACCTCCACAAATAACCATTACACAACAAACACCTCCACAAATAACTATTACACTACAAACACCTCCACAAATGACCATTACACAACAAACACCACCACAAATAACCATTACATAACGCACGTCCACAAATAACCATGACACAAGAAACACCTCCACAAATAACCATTACACAACAAACACCTCCACAAATAACCATTACATAACGCACGTCCACAAATAACCATTACATAACAAACACATCCACAAATAACCATTACATAACAAACACCTCCACAAATAACCATTACACAACAAACACCTCCACAAATAACCATTACACAACAAACACCTCCACAAATAACCATTACATAACAAACACATCTACATATAACCTTTACACAACAAACACCTCCACAAATAACCATTACACAACAAACACCTCCACAAATAACTATTACACAACAAACACCTCCACAAATAACCATTACACAACAAACACCTCCACAAATAACTATTACACTACAAACACCTCCACAAATGACCATTACACCACAAACACCACCACAAATGACCATTACACAACAAACACCACCACAAATAACCATTACAGAACATGCACCATCACAAATAACCACTACATAACACAGAACTCCACAAATAACAATTATACATACAACAGACACATCCACAAATAAACATTACACAACACAAACCTATATAAATAACTATTACACAACACACATGTCCACAAATAACCATTAAACAACACACACAACCACAAATAGCCATTACACAATACACACCTCCACAAATAACCATTACATAACACACATCCATAAATAACTATTACAGAACACACACCTCCACAAATAACCATTACATATCACACGTCCACAAATAACCATTACACAACACAAACCTATATAAATAACTATTACACAACACACATGTCCACAAATAACCATTAAACAACACACACAACCACAAATAACCATTACACAATACACACCTCCACAAATAACCATTACATATCACACGTCCACAAATAACCATTAGACAACACACTCCTCCACAAATAACCATTGCATAACAAACGCATCCACAAATAACTATTACACAACAAACACCTCCACAAATAACCATTACATAACAGACACCTCCACAAATAGTCATTACATAACAAACACCACCACACATAACCATTACACAACGAACACCTCCACAAATAACCATTACACAACATACACCTCCACAAATGACCATTACACAACACACGCCGCCACAAATAACTATTACACAATAAACACATCCACAAATAACCATTACATGACATACACCTCCACAAATAATCATTACATAACAAACACATCCACAAATAACCATTACACAACACAAATAGCCATTACACAACAGAAACCTCCACACATAACCATTACACAGTAGACACCTCCACAAATAACCATTACACAACACACACGACCACCAATAACTATTACACAACAGACACCTCCACAAATAACCATTACATAACAAACACATCCACAAATAACCATTACACAGCAGAAGCCTCCACAAATAACCATTACACAACACACACGACCACCAATAACTATTACACAACAGACACCTCCACAAATAACCATTACACAACACACACGACCACCAATAACTATTACACAACAGAAACCTCCACAAATAACCATTACACAACAAACACATCCACAAATAACCATTACATAACAAACACCTCCACAAATAACCATTACACAACAGACACCTCCACAAATAACCATTACATAACAAACACCTCCACAAATAACCATTACACAACAGACACCTCCACAAATAACCATTACATAACAAACACCTCCACAAATAACCATTACACAACAGACACCTCCACAAATAACCATTACATAACAAACACATCCACAAATAACCATTACACAGCAAAAGCCTCCACAAATAAACATTACGCATCACACACCTCCATAAATAACCATTACACAGCAAAAGCCTCCACAAATAAACATTACGCATCACACACCTCCATAAATAACCCTTACCCAACAGAGTCCTCCACAAATAAAATATTTTCCTAAGGGAATAGTGTGTACCTTATTTGTCATGTTTCTCTTCTTAATTCATACGCTCCCCTCCTTCTTTTGAAATTATTCTTTTTCTTTCTTTTTTCTTCTTTTTTTTTTTCATCATCTTTTTTTCCTTCCCAAATTTTCTTTTCCTTTCTTTTTTGACTTCCATTAGCTTTCTAAATTAGACTTATTGTCTTTTTTTCTTTTTTGGCGGTGTCATATTATTTCTTACTCTTCAGATAAGACGCCAAAGCATTTAGTGCTTCATCAAATGTTCTGTTTGTACACTATCATGAGTAAGTTGGCGACCTTAGTCGAGGCTCCCTTTTCAATAGCTACTACACCGAGGTGCAGGGGAGGGCGCCTCTCCATTCCCAGGATTGCTCCACTTTACCCTTGATCCTCACCTTTGTGACGGGGAAATTAACTAAAATCCCTAAACGGGACTTTGTTTTCGCACGTGTGAAGACGGGGCAGGTTGGCACTTGATCCCCTACAGAAATAAGTCCTGTTCAGAGTTCTTTTCTCAGGCAGATAAGAACTGGCATATTACGTGAGGGAATAATTTAGGGCCAGACTGGCCACCGCTGGCAAAGGGGTCCAAAATTTCACACTATCACACACCCACCAGGCCGCTAAACTTCTTCCCCTTAGATAATAGAAGAATACGGGCCTATAGGTCTTAGTTGTAATAATATTAATATTGCTACAGTCGGCAACTCCGGTCTCCCGTGTGATACTTTAGGAATTAGTAGGACAGTTCTAAGCAAGATAATGTAAGGCGAATAGAAGCTGAAAGGAAAGCATGGAATAATAACATAGACCACATGGTAAAATGAAAATACATAGGTTCTTTACTACGGTTATATATATATATACGTTCAAAGTGTCAAAAATATATAATAGGATAGTCCATGAATATAAATGTCTTTTCTTGGCTTTATCCTTCTTCAAATTGAGAGAGAGAGTGGTAACAAAATTTGGGTGTAACGGAAAAATGTCCCAAAGTTACTTATCTTATTTTTTTTGACGGGGTTCCACTGGAGAATTTCTCTTCTTTCACGGGCTAACAGACTTTGTACTGTTTTTAATGCTGGCTTGAAGGATTTTGGAGTCCCTCGTGTCTCAGTCTTTTTGTCTTTAGCCCGGAGTAAAATGGCTATCGTCCGTCTCCCACGAGCGTTGCTCAAAAAAACTACCTTTTTTTTGTATTTACTTCCGTTGAGGGGAAGGGAACCCCACTTCCGTTTGGGGTCCCCCCACCAATCATTTGGCTTCATTTTCTCCTTCCCCTTCCGATGTCCGGCGACCCAAGGTCACTTAGGTGCGAACATCTGTGTGACCCACATTCTCTCATAACGGTCACTTTTTGACTGCTAGATAATGTTAGTTCAACGGGGGGGGGAGTATCATTCCCACCTCCTCGTCTCCGTGAGCCATCACGTGACACCTTATACTGCTAAGTGCTAAGCAAGGCGGCATCAAGTACCATTTTTGAGTCTTTTGTATGACTTGACCAGGGATTGAACCCTGGTCTTCCGGACCACTGGCGAACACTCCACTCATCAGTCACATATAAACACCTTTCAACGTAATGTTAAATCATATCTCAATTATGGAATTTATTTTATGATCCATCGCAAATGAATAAGAAAAATATTCGATTGGTTGGTTGGTTGGTTGATGGACTTGTTTTAAGGCATATCAACCCTTGTTGGATATGTAATGCCTTATCCAGTTCTTCTGATTTGGTTTTCATTGGTTTGGTTTTATGACATATCAAAAGTTGTCGGTTATTTAATGCTAAATCCATTTTTATACAAATAAACAATTCTATTTCAAAAAATTTAGTTTAGTGTCAGTTTTAATTGTTGTATAGCCACATAACACATATGCAGATGCATGCAGAAACATATTTAACACAATAAAGACGAACGGACACAGTTCTTTAGAAAAAAAAATACCTCTCACTTTATTCGAAAGGGTTGTGTGTGAGAGGTGATTTGGAGACCGAACAAAGACTGCAACATATTGCCCCCCAACTCTTCTAGCTATCACAACCTTTTTTCCTGTTTTCCAGGGCTGCTCAACCGGGGGCCTGGGGGCCCAGCCTCTGCTGGGACATGGTTCTCATTCCAGTATCTTCTCTCCAACTGATCTGAACTTCCTGTCGCCGGGGTTATTTAATAATTTGACGTCCATCTACTTCTTGCGAGCGTCACATTTGCACTCAATTCAACCCGTCGCCAGTCAAGGTTATCCCCCCGATATCTTCGACCGGATGCACCTGTTATTTACACAGGTTCATTTCTTATTTTGACTGCTCGGCCGAGGGCCAATATATAACAAAATGTCAAAAACAGTTTTATTTCTAACAATTCAGTTTAGTGAAACTACAGTTTTTGTTTACACACAGTTAAATGACAAAACAGTTTAATTTCAAACAATTCAGTTTAGCATTAAAGTACGCAGCTTAAACACATAGTTAAATTTAAAACCAGTTACTTTCAGATTATTCAGTTTAGCGTAATTATTCAGTTTAGTTTAATTTCACCCATAGATAGGACCCTATCAGGGTATACCATTCCGGGTCAGAGTGGTCTTGGGAGCGATGGCAATAAAGGGGTACTCTGCATTCACCAAAGCTCCAAAATCAGTGGAACATACCATCAGATTGTTTATTGTCATATCCATGACTCTCGTTGACGAGAGCTTACCCCTCTGAAGAGATGCAGTCGATATATTCTGCAGCCCCAGCTGACTCGACCATAATCCATGCCGGACTGGAGCGTTTGTGGTGTGATGTCTACTCGACAACTGGACTCAGGGGGGAGGAGACGTATTTGTTGCGAACATCATAAAACGTGCGAGTGTGGCACAAGGTCTTTTTAAAGTGGGTTCGGGCTCAGGACTATACTCTAGACACGCCCGGGATTCCCCAAAATGCCTCGGGACCCATCGACATTCCCCTCAAAAGGGGCGTATCAGGGGATAAACATAGCCCCTCCGGCGAACGTTAGAGCCTTGGGGGACGGCTCCTTGAGGTACGAGGAAGCCAGTCTTGGCACGCGTGACATGAATGCCAGCTTCCAGGAATCAATGTCAGACGGCTTCGACCAGCTGCCACGGGAACCAAGACACACCCAACGCGATCAATGTACCGGTAAACACGGCCGACCGAAGTGTGTCCCAGCCTACCAACACCCAGATTGGACTCTGGGCGAGCACAACTAGAACCACTTTTCCTTGTGGTCACCGCTTGTGTATATTGTGTAACGTATGGTCATATTTGCTTAGCACATGTGTGTGTGTGTGTGTGTGTGTGTGTGTGTATTCATAAACTGGCCGAGTTACTTCATCGAAACGTCACCGAATAATATTCTTCCACAACCATGCAATTATTTATCTATTTAAGTCTCCCATAAATTTTTATAATTTATAATTAGTACTCAGTTATAGTGTTGTATTTTGGCCTTCGACCCGGCCAAAAATGTCATTCCAAGGTGATGCACCGGAAGGAGGTGACACATTCTAATGGCAGTTATGAGAGGAAATTGCGTGGGCGGAAATTGGCTGATGAAATGGGACGAAGTAAAAAAAATCCCCATGGTACACTCATAAACTGATGCACCGGAAGAGAGAGAGACCTGTGAACTGCATGACAGTTATTTCCGCTTGATGACGATTAAACATGCAATTCCAGAGATCGATTAGGCGATTGAGAGGGCGTTGAACTATTATATAACTCAGTCAAGACAGAAGTCAGAGAGTTGCAGTTGGAGTTCGGACGGAGTTATATACGAGATGTGGTAGGGAAAGCCACACCAGGCCGAAGGGGCTCGGGGCCCTCGATTGAGTTGGAGCCCAGAGAAGTTGCTGATAAGATGCAGTAAAGAAAGCCAGCACCCAGCAGAGTGGGCCCCCAGGGCCTCCGGTTGAGCGTCAGGAGAACAAGAAAGATACAACGTTGACGGCCATAAGAGTGGGGGTTAGAATATTGCAGTTTCTGTTCGGTCTCCAACTCCCTCTCACACGCAAACCTTGAATAACATTTTCGAACCCTTGCAATAAAGTGAGCTGTACATATTTTGTTGAAGAAGTCTTCCTGCATCTGTCTTTATCATTGTGTCGTTGTGAATTATTCTACATATATATGTACATGTATGTAGATGTGAATCTGCATATGTGATTATATAACAATTGAACATTATTTTAGTTAATAATTTTCAAAAAGGTAGCCGAATTTCAATTCATATTTTTATTAGACCTCTAAAAATTAACGATAAAAGAATGAAAGATTTCAAGTATTCCAATTCTTTAATGAATATATTTTTTTTTTTGTGTTTGGTTTGGCTTTATGGCATATCAACCATTGTTGAGGTGCCCGTGGTGTAATGGTTATCGTCGTAGGAAATGGACACGGCGACACGAGTTCAAATCCTAGACGAGACTGATTGCATTTCACATAGCACAAATACCCTTGGGAAAGGTATGAAGCCCATTATTCTCTCTCCAGCATTGGGTAAATAGTAGGGCAGACTAGGTTATTCAGCCTTGGTGAGGCAACTAGTCTAAGAGAAGGAAAACTCTGAATTCAAATCTGTTAAACTCCGCTTAAAAATTGACCTTGTGTCATATCCTGCCCGAGCGGAGGGGTTGGTAAATAAGATTAACCATTGTTGGTTATGTAATGCCAAATCCTGATTTTACAAATATATTAAATATATGATCTGTAAACACATTTTGTTGATACACATACTTAAATGAACAGTTCTATTTCAAACAATTCAGTTTAGCATGAGTCAAAAAAGATAATTGGCTTCAAGTATTGCTATGTATCACGAACAATTAGATTAAACATCAGCTATTTGATTACACACCGTTAAATGATTAAACAGTTCTATTTCAAACAATTCAATTTAGCTTAAATCATTTGCTTGAACTCAGTTTAAATGTCCAACTGTCAAACAGTCCTATTTGACCCATAGATCGGACCACATCAGGTGCTACCACTCCTGGCCAGAGTGTACCTCGGAGCAATGGCAATGAAAGGGTCCTCCGCATTCCTCAAAGCTCCAGCATTCCAGGAACTTCACCATCAGATTGTTTAATGTTATATCAAGGATACTTGTTGTGAGTGGGTCTAGTCCCTCTGCAGAGATGTAGTCTGTGTATTCTACAGCCCCAATCGACTGGGCTGTTTAACCTTTTTTTTTTTTTCTTTTTTTTTTTTTTTTACATTTTACCGACTCATTGGCTTAGTGGGTAGAGTGTTCGCTAATGGTCCGGGAGACCTGGGTTCAACCCTAGGTCGTGTCATACCAAAGACTTTAAAAATGGTATTTGATACCTCCTTGCTTAACACTCAGCTATATAAGGTACGTATCAAGGGTAAAGTGGATCGATCCAGAGAAAGGAGTAGTGCCCTCTCCTACACCTTTGTGTAGTGGCCATTGAAAGGGGATCCTTCTGGTCACCTTCGACTATGGTAGCCAACTTTACTTTACATTTAAAATATTCTTAAAACGTTACCCTAAACACTTGTTAAAAACTTTAAAATAACTTTATTTTTCTAAAGGCTTTTTTAAAAATATGACAATTTTAAATTCAGTTCTTAATTGTCTGTTAAGTTAAAGTGAAAAAAAAACACTCTCGTTTAATTTTTACCCAACAAAAATGTAACAAAAAAAGAAGGTAAAAATTTGTCATTTTTGCTAAAAGATTTCTTGTATCAATTCAAATAAAAAGTATTCGTTTATAATCTATAAATACTTTATTTCTTTATTAAAAGAAATGTTTTGAGTTATAGAGATTAACAATAAATATATTTTATTCTTAGAAATATGAAAGATATTAGTTTTTTAAAAAATCCATTTTTGATTTATAGATAAACAATTCTTTCGTTTAATCTTTGTTATTTTTTCTTTTTTACCCACAAAAATATAACATTATAGATAAAATGATAAAAAAGAGATAAAAATTTAAAGAGTCCTTACAATAAGAAGAAACTAAAAATTTTACATGTGAGATTTTTTGTATTACTATTTCTTATTTTTTTGATTACATTTAAAATAGAATGTTAAAACATGGACCCCTAGGTTTTAGATATTATCAAGATTTTTTTAAACACTCCAAAAAATTAAGAATTTTCTTTTAACAATTCGTACTAAATTAAGACATTATTATTCGAAAAAAGTCTTAAATTGAACTTTTTCCTATGGAATATGCGTGATATCTAAACATGGTTAGTCTTAAGAATTGTTCGTTTTTGTACTTACTTGTGAAGAACTGTGAAGAGTTCGACCAATCGATCGATTTTTAGTTTTTGTATAATATCAATAAATCATTAAAAATCATAATTTAAATTTTGTACTTTTCCTTATAATGAATATATTAAAGTATATGGGCGAATTTTTACGCTCAGTGACATCTCTTTTCTGTGTTATAAATTGACACTTACATGCCAAAATAGACGTGACTCCTTCACACTTATATATATATATATATATATATATATATATATTGCGTGGTAATCTTTTTTGATGCCTTTTTCACAAAAGAGTGACTCAGAAGTTTGTTTTTTGTACTCATAAATGAAATCTCTTTGGGACAAGTTGTATGGGGGAATTGTTCATCAGATTGTTCGATACAAGTGATTTCAGCTAATCATATCAACCATTTTGAAAACGTTTTGTTTATATGTAGGCGGAATTGGTGTAATAATTATCGTCAAAGGAAGCCGACCTGAGTTCAAATTCTGAACTAAGCTGTTTGCTAAATTTCTGAGACGAAGCTTGATGATCTTTATCATTAAGGGTTTTCGGAATATTGTCTCGTTCTGATTCCGTTTGCCATAACCGGGTGCCAGTGTTAAGTATTCCTGTACTGACACTCGCCTGCAACCTCCAGATGATTGTCTCCTTAGAAGCTTAGGGAACCAACGATTATAACCGTTACGCTATGTGTCCTGCAGGACAGTTTAGAGGGAATTTTGGGGACTTATAAACTTAATGTTCTTACTTTACTAGGATCACTACTATTATGTATGATTTTTTGCCTGTTCTCATATTCAGTTTATTTTTTATTTAGGCTGTTTGCATATCACCTAGCGCTAATACCCTTTGGAAAGTTATGAATCCAACTATTCTCCCTACAGCTACGATTAAATAGTAGGGCAGGCTAGATTTTCATCTTAGTATGGCCACCAGTGTAGGATAAGAGAACTCTGAAATCAAACATGTTAAACTCCGATTAAAACTTGATATTCTGTCGTATTCTGCTTGCGTGGAGGGAATGGATATATATATATTTCTGTTTCTCTTTCTTTTTTCCTTCCTTTTTCTTTCTCTGGGAGTTCCTCCCTTCTTTCTTTATTTCCTTTTCAACCACTCCTTTATATATTCATTTATTTATTTCTCTGTCTGTTTCTTCGTTCTTCCTTCCTTTCTTTTTCACTCACTTCTTTTCTTTTTATCTTCCTTTCTTTCTCAGCCATTTCCTTTCTTTTTTTCTTGATTCCTTTCTTTTTCAACAAGTGCCCGAATCTTTTTCTTCTACAACTCAAATAATTTAAGACGGGCAGTCAAGAGGACTTTTTCTAGATCAGTAAATAATGACGTTCTCCATTCCTTTCTTTTTCAGCTACTTCCTATCCTTCTTTCTTTCTTTCTTTCTTTCTTTAATAGTTCTTTCGTAGTTGCTTATTCTTTTCTTCTTACTTACTTTCTTTACTGGTTCTATTTTTCCTCGGTGTTTTTCCTTCATTCTTCACATTATTTTTGCTTTTTTTACCAGCCTGTTTTTTCTTTCCTCTCGTTAATTTTTCTCTCTCCGGTTTTTCTTTTCTGTCTTCCTATCTTCTCCCTTCTCTTTTCCTAACTTCGCCCTTCATTTATTTCCAATCTTCTTCCACCTCTTTTCCATCTTCTCTCTTCTCTTTTCCTTTCTTCTCCCTTCATTTATTTCCTATATTCTCCCTTCTCTTTTCCTAACTTCTCCCTTCACTTATTTCCTATCTTCTCTCTTCAATTTTCCTATCTTCTCCCTTTTCTTTTCCTATCTACTCCCTTCATTTATTTCCTATCTTTTCCCCTCTCTTTTCCTATCTTCTCCCTTCGTTTATTTCCTTTCTTCTTCCTTCTCTTTTCCTATCTTCTTCCTTCTCTTTTCCTCTCTTCTCACTTCGTTTATTTCCTTTCTTCTTCCTTCTCTTTTCCTCTCTTCTCACTTCGTTTATTTCCTATCTTCTCCCTTCTCTTTTCCTATCTTCTTCCTTTCGTTTATTTCCTATCTTCTTCCTTTCGTTTATTTCCTATCTTCTTCCTTCTCTTTTCCTATCTTCCTTCTCTTTTCCTATCTTCTCCCTTCTCTTTTCCTTTCTTCTTCCTTCTCTTTTCCTATCTTCCCCCTTCTCTTTTCCTATCCTCTCCCTTCGTTTATTTTCTTTTCTCCTTCCTTCTCTTTTCCTATCTTCTCCCTTCGTTTATTTCCTTTCTTCTTCCTTCTCTTTTCCTCTCTTCTTCCTTTCGTTTATTTCCTTTCTTCTTCCTTCTCTTTTCCTATGTTCTCTCTTCTCTTTTCCTAACTTCTACCTTCATTTATTTCCTATTTTCTCCCTTCGTTTATTTCCTTTCTTCTTCCTTCTCTTTTCCTATCTTCTCCCTTTTCTTTTCCTATCTACTCCCTTCATTTATTTCCTATCTTTTCCCCTCTCTTTTCCTATCTTCTCCCTTCATTTATTTCCTTTCTTCTTCCTTCTCTTTTCCTATCCTCTCCTTTCTCTTTTCCTATCTTCTCCCTTCTCTTTTCCTATTTTTTCCTCAATCAAACTAACACTTTCCTTTCTTTTTTCTTGTTTATTTGTGCTTTGAAGCCCATTTATATCCCAACATCATTTAATTTTCTCCATTTCATAAATTCTAAATTTCATTACACATTAACTTATTATGATTTATTTATCTCAGCTTTGACAGCAATAAACGAAACATACAGGTATCCTAATGAAAGCAGTTTATTAGAAGCAACTAGAGCAGAACTTCCTCTGCAGCGGGGTAAGACCCCCTCAATGAGTGTCCTCATTTGACTCTAAGCAGTCTGATGGTGAGGTCCCAATAATGCTGGGACCTTTGGAAATGCAGAGTACCCCTTCATTGCCATTGCTGTCAGGTCCACTTTGGCCCGGCATGGTAGCACCTGATAGGGTCCTATCTATTAAATAGAACTAACGGCATACTTATGGTAAACTGAATTGCTTGAAGTAGAAATGTTTTTGACAATCAAACCGTACTTACATTTATACTGCGTGCTTATGCTAAACTGAATTATTTGAAATTGAACTGTTTTTTTTTTATATTGAAACTGTACTTAAACTAAACTGAATTGTTTTATATAACTGCTTGAATAAACTGAATAGTTTGAAATTGAAATGTTTTTGACAAACTTTGTACTCATTCTAAACTGAATTGTTTGAAATACGACTGATTATTTACATAAAAATGGATTTGGCGTTAAATAACCTACAAAGGTTGGTATGCCATGAAACCAAACAAACCTAAACCAAAGAGCAGAACTTGAACACGAGTTTAATATAGATTCCAAAACTTACAAACCAGAAAATGACCATTTTATGCCGATTCTGAAACAAATATGAGGTGGAATAATGATAAAAAAAGAACGACTGAAGCTTTAATTTCTTTAATTTTAAAATTTATGTTTTTAATTAATGGTTTGGTTTAGTTGGGTTGGTTTGGTTTTACGGCAGTTCAACCATTGTAGGTTAATCAATGCCAAATCCGGTTTATTTATATACATGATTTGTTAACATTAGCTAACAAAGTTAAATGTTTCCAAATATTGCTATGTATGGGGATCATTCAATAAGTTTTCAGACTTTTTTCGTCTGGGCACTTTTATTGATAGTATACACGTGAAACTCTAGTCCCCTTCCAAGTAATCTCCTCCGGCTGCAATGCGCTTGTTGTACCCTTCCAATAAATTCTAGAAGACCCCATGGAAGTCCTTTTGAGCGAGCGTGTCAGTGACCTTCGTCACAGCCTCTTTCATCTCCTCAATTGTCTCATAACGACAGTCTCTGAGCTTAGGAAATAACCTAAAGTCACAGGGACCAAGGTCTGGACTATAGGGAGGCTGACGAACTGTCTTGATCCCCATCTTGGTCAAATAGTCTGTGACAAGGATGGAGTTGTGGACTGGTGCATTGTCCTGCTGGAAATGCCACTGACCCGATTTGAAGAGTGCTGGCCTCTTCCGACAGAATCTCTTCCTGAACTCCCTTAAAACCTCAACATAGTAACCCTAACCCTAACCCTTTGGCCAATCAACTCTGGTGTATTGACTTTCTTGCTCCTCCCACACCTCTCATCATCCCTCACAGACTCCCTGCCTTCGTTGAATCCCTTATGTCACACAAAAACTCATGCTCGATTCATGCAAGATGGTCGAAAAGCAGTATGAAGCATTCCATACGTTTCTGTGGCATTTTTTCCAAGTTTAAAACAGAATTTTATTGCATATCGTTCTTCTAAAGTGTCCTCAGGTCCAGATTGCATTTTTGAAACTCACCAGCTGTGACAATCAGGTTTTAGTAGGGTGTATTCCCATTGCTGGTGTAGCTTTTCATTTGAACCTGAAATCATAAAAATTGGTCACTCATCTCATAGAATGTATAGCAATAACATACTGAATTTTCAAGGGTCTACGACAATTTTAAATGCCTGTACAAAAAAAGGCTGGAAACTTATTGAAAGCACTACGTATCACTAACAATTCAATTAAACATCAGACATTTGTTTACAAACAGTTAAATAATCAAACAGTTCTATTTCAAACAATTCAATTTAGCCTAACTCATTTGATTGCACTCAGTTTAAATGTGAAACAGTTGTATTTGACCCATATCAGGTGCTACTACTCTAAGTGTACCCCGGAGCGATGGCAATAAAGGGGTACTCCGTATTCCCCAAAACTCCAGTATTACTGGTGCCTCACCATCCGATTGCTTAATGTCATACACAGGGCAATTGTTGAGTGGCGTCTTACCCCTCTGCAGAGATGCAGTTGATATATATTACCGCCCAACCGACTAAAGTTGAATGGGGGCACTGCTGAGCAACTTATATAATAAAGAGATGATGTCTAGACGCCAAGATTACTGTCTAAATGTGTGCATAGTTAAGCAAATTATATAATAATAGGATGATGTCTTGACTTCTCGATTACTGTCTCTATGTTTACTCAGCTAAGCAACATATAGAATAATGGGATAATGTCTACACGTCTAGATTACTGCCTAGATGTGTTCCTAGCTGAGCACCTTATATAATAAAGTAATGATCTGTTGGCATTTAGACGATTCAGGGTCGAACTGATAAAAAAAATTATGATACCGGTATCGATAATTTTGAACGAAGTGTTTTTGGAGAAATACAGGATTGTGCAAAATCGACCCCATTTATAGCCACCAGACCTAGCCTCGTGCTGAAAATTGATTTGAGGACGTGGAGGTCATTAAAAGAAATATGACGTTGCTTCAAATCATATTCAGAAAGAAGCTTCATTGATGTTTTAATCAATAGAAAAGTCGTTAGACAAGTGAGATGAATGCAAAGGGATTTATTTTGAAGTAAATTAACGTTTCATTTGTTGATAATTTCTTTCTCAGTAAATACAGCTACACTCTTGAAGTCTTTGAACACAGCCTTTAAAAACTTTAGAGAGTGTATTTACTGACCCCTTATGGCGATCGGGAAGGTCAAAATTTGCTCATCCTACAGAGCGACAAGAAGTTCTATTCTTAAGCTAAACAATACTCAATGATACTCGAAGTAAGGAGGAGAGAGGTAGGAGAACGAGAGAGCGAGAGAGAGAGAGAGAGAGAGAGAGAGAGAAACAAAGAGAGAAAGAGAAAGAATGTAAATGATTAAAGAGCATTTAATCTATTTCTTTCTCTCTCTCTCTCTCTCTCTCTCTCTCTTTCTCTCTCATTTCTCATTCTCTCTCTCTTTCTCTCTCTCTCTCTGACTCTCTCACCCAGTCTCTTCCCTCTCTCGCTCTCTCTCTCTCTTTTTCATTTTCTCTCTCTCTCTATCTCTCTTTCTCTCTCCTCACTTTCTTTCTCTCTTTTAATCTCTTTCCATTTCTATCTCACTCTCATTATCTCTCTCTTTCTCTCTCTCTCTCTTTCACTCTTTCTTTCACTTTCTCTCACTCTCTTTCTTACTTTCTCTTCTTCTCTTTCAGTCTCTCTCTCTTTCTTTCACTCTGTATCTCCTACCTTTCTCTCTCTCTCTTTTTCATTCTCTCTCTCTTTCTCTCTCCTCACTTTCTTTCTCTCTTTCAATCTCTCTCCATTTCTATCTCACTCTTATTATTTCTCTCTCTCTCTCTCTCTTTCTCTCTCTTTCTTTCACTCTTTCTTTCACTTTCTCTTACTCTCTTTCTTACTTTCTCTTCTTCTCTTTCAGTCTCTCTCTCTCTCTCTTTTTATTCACTCTGTATCTCCTACCCCTCTCTCTCTCTCTCTCTCTCTCTCTCTCTCTCTCTCTCTCTCTCTCTTAGTCTTACATTTTATTCTTCTGTTTTTTCTCTAACAGTAAGTTTCTATATTTCTGTCCCCTTCCTTCACTTCATCGTGTTTTTCTCCCTATTTTCGATACTTATTCTATTTTCTCTTTTCCTATGCATGTTTTCTTTCTTGCTTTCTGTCAGTTTAGTCGAGTGATTATCAGGAACTTCAGTAGACGAATGCTCCTCTTCTGCCTCCTCAACTCCAATGCATGATAGATTCAAGAATCGGAAACTGATCAGTTGATTGGTTGTCAACTCCTGTTGGATAATTATTTCCATTTGGCAATAATTTTATTTTTTGTTAATAACTAAAAAAAATTATCTACACGTATTGTTTAGTGATGGATATTTTATGTTTTTTAGAGAGAGTTTTTTTTATGTAGAGTTGTTATTTTTAGCGATGAGCTATTATCGCGATTTTTAGCGAGGAATATTGTTGCGTGTGTGTTGTTACGTTGTTTCCTCGCTAAGTTTTGTTGGAAAATAAAGGAGGATGAAGAACGAAGATGCCGTAAGGTTTTTATGATAGTTTTTAATGGCAGCGTGGAATAAAGGGTTTACGTTTATGCTGCAAGTCTCGTAGGAAGGAAAGAAGTAAGGAAACGAAATGAAATTGTTATAGAGTTGAGAAAGCATTTTAGCTGCTAAATGCCTGAGCGAGGATGTGCATCATTAGGTGAAGACATTGTTGAAATGTGTAAGTGAGATATGCCGCCATAAGTGTAGCAAAAGTCGAGTTTGCTGGTTAAGGACAGAAACGTTGTAGTCACCCTTGAGTTTGTGGTTCTGGCTGTTTCGGGGAAAAGCGTGAATATCTCCAAAAATGTTGCCCAGAGATGAAGTTGTTACTCTATGTGGCATATTAAATCCATCTAATTCATATTCAACTGGGAACCCTTGAACTAAATAGAGGCAAGGGGTCCATAAATGAGATGGCTTTCCTCATGGTGGTGGTGCTGCTGCTATGGAAGAGAGCAGACAGTCATTACGTCTGTCCTGAACGAAGAAGTTCCGAGGAAGAGAAAGTGTTTGGCAGCTTTCCCCAATTTGGTGCTGCGCGGAAAGATGGTGCAGGCTGAATAGGGTAAGTCATCCTGATTGGGTGAAAATTTATGTCGACCCTAAGTGTCAAATTAATTAACGCGCCAAATAAAAATATGAAATTCTTTCTGCTACAATTGCTTCAATTAACTTCTTCATATGGATAATTTGTCATCAATTATCTAGTTTCAAGTATTCTTATATAATCCTAATAATTTGCCAACAATTTTATAGTTTCAAGTAACTCTTCTTATCAATAATGAAAATCACTTGTTTTCACACACTTATATGGTTTCAAGTATTCTAATCTAATACTAATAATTTGCAAACAATTTTATTGTTTTATGAGTAGAGTGTTCGCCAATGGTCCAGGAGACCAGGGTTCAATCCCAGTTCGAGTCATACCAAAGACACAAAAATGGCACTGGATGCCGCCTCGCTTAACACTCAGCATTATACGGTGAGGACCAAGGGTAAAATGGGTCAATCCTGGGAAATGAGTAGCGCCCTCCCCTACACCTTGGTGTAGTAGCTATCGAAAAGGGAGCCTTCGGGTCACCCTCGACTACGGTCGCCAACTTTTTACCTATTAATAATGGAAATCACTTCTTTTCACACAGTTATGTAGTTTCAATTATTCTTATCTAATCCTAATAATTTTTAAATACATCTGTTGGACCCTTAGTTAAATCATAAATGGTACTACAACTCCGGGTCAGAGTGGACCAGCAAATGATGGTGACGAACAGGTGAGAACACACTCCCGAAAACTCTAGTGCTAAATCGATACTATCAGGTGCTGTTTAGTCTCCAGCTCAAGGGGAGGTACTATTTACCAACCCCTCCGCTCGGGCAGGATATGACACAAGGTCAATTTTTAAGCGGAGTTTAACAGGTTTGAATTCAGAGTTTTCCTTCTCCTAGACTAGTTGCCTCACCAAGGCTGAAGAACCTAGTCTGTCCTACTATTTATCCATAGCTGGAGGGAGAATAAGGGGGTTCATACCTTTCCCAAGGGTATTTGCCCGAAAGTGAACATAATAGCGCGACTGGAGTACGAACTCGCGTACTACGATTCCGCAGTTCATCGCTTTAACCATTACACCACGAGGACACCCCAAAGGGGAGGTGTTACAGGAATCACAGGTGTTTACAAATCATATGTATTTAATATATAAGTCTAAACAGGATTTAGCATTAAACAACTATGACATAAAATCAAACAAACCTAAGAACAATAACCATTTAACAATCTTCAAACAAATGGTCGATTGCTGTATTTTGACCTTCGACCAAGCCCAAAATGCCATTCAAGGTGATGCACCGGAAGGAAGTGACACATTCTGATGGCAGTTATGAGAGGAAATCGTGTGGGCGAAAATTTGCAGATGAAATGGGACAAGCTAAAAAATCCCATGATACTCTCATAGACTGACGCACCGGAAGAGAGTGACCTCTGAACTGCATGACAGTTATTTCCGCTTGATGACTATTAAACATGCGATTTCAAAGATCGAGTGGGCGATCGAGTGGGCGTTGAACTATTATATAACTCAGTCAAGACAGAAGTTCGAGTTGCAGTAGAGTTGGAGTGGGAGTTATAGACGAAATGTGGTAGGGAAAGCCACATCAGGCCGAAGGCGCCTTGAGGCCCGATTGAGTTGGAGTACACAGAAGTTGCTGATAAGATGTAGCAGATCACCCAGCAGAGTGGGTCTCTGGGCCTCCGTTTGAGCAGCCCTGGAGAACGAGAAAGACACAACGTTGACGGCCATAAGAGTGGGGGTCAAAATATTGCAGTTTCTGTTCGGTCTCCAGCTCCCTCTCACACGCAAACCTTGAGTAACCCTTTTCGAACCCTTGCAATGAAGTGAGATGTACATATATTTATAAAGAAGTCTTCCAGCGTCTGTCTTTATTATTGTGTCGTTATGATGCTGCATATGACAATATAACACGATGTTAAATTGAATTGTTGGTGTTCGATAACAATCGTTGAAGCCATTTAATCGGGAGTAAACAAAGAACGCTTGCTTGTTTGAAATGTAATCTCTAAATTATTCTTTTCGAAATATAAGGTTTAATGTAAGCAGAAACATAATTTGTCATTAAATAACCTATAAAGGTTGATATGCCATAAAACCTAACCAACCAACCAACCAACCCTTTACAGTGGGCGTAGTCTAAGTCCTGCTGATTAGGGGTAAAAACAATAGTCATAATTATGTCTTTATATGTATCGTTGTATGTACCTTTATGGACTTTCTTCGTTGTTTATGTTGGTTGGTGATGTGTTATATAGTCACATATGCAGATTCACATCTACATACTTGCACATATATATGTAGAATAATTCACAGCGACACAATGATAAAGACAGACGCAATGATAAGGACGCAGTAATAAACGACGCATGAAGGAAGACGCAGGAAGACTTCTTAACAAAAATATATACCTCTCACTTTATTACAAGGGTTCAAAAGGGTTGTTCAAGGGTTGTATGTGAGAGGGAGCTGGAGATCGAATATAAACTGTAATATCTTGACCCCACTGTTATGACCGCCACATTGTGTCTTTCTTGTTCTCCTGATGCTGGGGTCCACTCCATCGGGGCTTCCGAGGGCCCCCTCGGTCAGGTGTGGCTTTCCCTACCACATCTGGTCTCTAGCTGTCTGGAATTCTACTGGCAACTGCTTCTTGGACTCGAACTCAACTGAGTTAAATAATAATTCAACGCCCACACGATCGCCCACTGGATCTATGAAATCGAATGTTTAATCGTCATCAAGCGGAAATAACTGTCATGCAGTTCAAAGGTCACTCTCTTCCGGTGCATCAGTCTGTATTGGCACAGTGGGACCTTCACCTTGTCCCATATTATAAGCCTTAATCCGCCTACGTGATCTCTTTCGATTACTGGCCATTGGAATGTGTCACTTCCTTCCAGTGCATCACCTTGGAATAGCATTTGGGGGGAGGGCGGGTCGAAGGTCAAAACATAACAGATGCAACAGCTATAGTCATCAAAAATATGAAGATATTAATTAATTTTTTTAATGTATAGTTATATTCAGCTAACTTGTTAAAAAAAATTTTGTAGTTTCATTTTTGTTGTTCGTTGCTGGGTTTTTCTTTGTGTCGTTTTGTTTTTGCTTTTTTGTTTGTTTTTTTTTTTTTTGTTTTGATTGTTTTTGTTTTTGTTTTGTTTTTTTTGTTTTGTTTTATTTTTTGTTGGGTTTGTGTGTGTGTGTGTGTGTGTGTGTGTGTGTGTGTGTGTGTGTGTGTGTGTGTGTGTGTGTGTGTGTGTGTGTGTGTGTTTTCATGAATCTCTTCGTTGTATTTTTATGAGTGGCAGTTCTGGCATTTTAGCATTTTCTTTGATTTTTTTCAATAAATAAAGAATAATTCCCATCAAAAAAAAACTTTTCCATTATATATATATATATATATAAAACCACCAAGCTACGAGCTGAAAGACAGAAAAAATAAAATTAGGGAACACAACAAAAGAAGAAACTAACCCAGCAATGCCTTATCAACTAGGCTACTTATTAAAAGAAATACAGAAAAAGAACCGCTAGAATAATTTAAAAGTCAACGAAAAATAAAAGGAGGAACAGAACTAAAGAAAAATAAAAGATGCAATTTAACTAGGCAAGTGAAAGAAAGAAAGAAAGAAAGAAAGATGTAAAAAGAACTAAGAAAAATTGCATTAAAAAGTTTGATATAAATACAAAGGTAATCGAATATAATAGGATCAGAAGACAGAAACACTTTAGCAACTAAGCAAAGATAAAAACATATCCATTGCTTTGAATAGATACAAGAAGAGAATTAAAAACACGATGACAGGATTACGTGAGGGAAGAGCGACATGGACTTGAAGAGGTTGCTGACATTATTTACGTAGAAAAACAAGATAAATAAATGAAGCCCAAAAGTGAACGTAGACGGAATGGAAAAAGCGTGCGCTTTTCACCATTGTCCTAATTGTACATTGAACCTATGTTATTAACTCCTTCCATCATTGCAACCTCTTTCCCGCCAGACGCCATTTTTTTTTTCATTTTCATTTTTTTTTTTTTTTGCTTATGTAGTTTTCTTTATCAATTTTTTTTTTTATTTTTGTTTAGTCAGACTGGGGCTTATATTCGATTTGGGCTTATTTCTTTCTTTTTAAATTGATCTTTTTTTTTCCAACTTCAGCGATGCTAAATATAATAAAAATCTATTTAGATAAAGGAAAAGAAATATTTCCGTAAAGCACGACAGATAAGTTGATAAATACAAAGATGCATCGAAGACACTGAGAGAGAGAGAGAGAGAGAGAGAGAGAGAGAGAAGATAATTTGACGAGTGAGAGACAGAGGCGGGTGATATGGGGGGGTGCATAAATTGTACAATAGAGGATTGATAAAAATACAGAAGGATCGAAAAATAAGACAAAACAAAAAAAAATGAGGAAAGGGAGAGGAAGACGGTGTAGGAAAAATCCCCTATTAAATATGGTGACAGGGTAGTGACAGAGATGGAAGGAATGTTTGGTGGGTGGGGCTGGGAAGATAGGGAGACCCTGTCGAGCAAAAATATGGGTTTTCATTGAGAGTTTTGCCAAATTTGTTTACACGTCTTTAAATTATATCCCCTCGCTTCACTTTTTAAAAATACTTTTTATACAATTTCATTAATCTTAATCTTCCAGGTTTACTGTCTGCGCCCGCTTATATATTCCGTCATCATCATCATCATCATCTGTAGCAGCAACAGCATTATCTTATTATTAGTAGTAGTAGTAGTAGTAGTAGTTGTTGTTGTTGTTGTTGTTGTTGTTTTTTCATTATCATTATTATCATTATTTCACAACTTGCGAGATTTTCACACCGGTATCAACTGGTGGTAATTCATTGAAGACAAAGTGACACCAAGTCTCCTCAAGTGTCCTGGATTCTTCACAGTATTCTGGTCGATCTCAACGATGCTGTAGTCTGGACGGTGGCGATTCTTCCTCTGATCCCCCAATTTCCATAACCCTATTCCCAAGTTTTTGGAAACTATTCCAAGTGGACCAATTACAACTGCTATCACCCTCACCCTTATGTTCCACAGCTTTGTTTATCTTTTCACATCCTTTTATTTCTACTTTGTGCTCTGCCGGAACGGCAAAGTCTACAAGATGACAAGTTGTTTTTTTTTTCCTAATTAACTCTAGGTCTGGTCTTCTAGACGGGATTCTGTTTGTATTTCAAAATCCAAGGGAATCTTAAGCACTCACTCGCCAGCACAGATTCCCAATATTACCAAAAGGTAGTATGGCGAAATTTCAGTCTCTAACACAATTTCCTGTACAGTGTGGAATGATAAAATTGTCGTCCTAAAGAAAACAAAACTACAGCTTTATTTTTAAACTTTTATTGAAAAAATCAATTCAGGTTACTTGATTATGTAGTAGAGCTGACATCTATTCAATGTACCCGCCTTCAGCTTCAATCACCGCTTCGATACGGATCCGGAACTGGGAGCATGCCTTTTCTACAAGCGCCGGAGGGAGCTCGGTGAATACTCGGCGGATGGCAGCGATCAGGCTGGCTTTGGTGTTGTGGGAGGTTATGTTGGTGATGTTCTCGACGTATGACCAAACGAAGTAGTCTAGTGGGTTCAGGTCAGGGGAAGAGGAGGGCCAGTGAGAGAAGGATACAAAGTCGTAGCACTCCTTCTGAAGCCAAGCCTGGGTTTCTTTGGACTTGTGGACCGGCGCTGAGTCTGGCTGCCCTACCCAGGGTCTGCCACCGGCCACCTGATTGCACCATGGGATCACGACACTCTTCAGCACATCCAGGTACACTTTGGTGTTGACTTTCAAGCCGACTTCGAAGATGTGAGGTGGCATGATGTGGCCTTCACTTGAAACCTCCACTCCAACCCCTCCAAAGGGTAGTCCGATGCGTTGAGCTGTGCCCTCAAGCGTTGAACAGTCCGGATTTGCATTTTGAGGGTGCTGGCAATGGTCCTGTTGTCATAATTTGGATCGGTAGAGAGCATGAGTTGTACATCGGTGCATCTCCGATCTCGTTCGTTGAACATTGTGTCGCTTTCAGACATGATAGAAGGCTCCTATCGCTCTTGGGATTTGTACACAACTTGCCAATTAGTAGATGGTCTACAACAAAAAAAGAAAACCGATTTTCATTAAACGGAAATGGAATCAGATCGTCTTTTCTAGGGTGACAATTTTATTGTTCCACCCTGGGGATCACCTTTCCTACCCAGTCGTACATTGTCTTCTACTCTTTTGACACTTGTCTCCTAAATTCGCTTATTATGTGATTAACCGTTTCATCTTTGTCGCTGCATACCCTACTCTTGTTATTCAGGGGCGTATAATTGATTTTAATATAATTGGTGCTTAGACATTATTTTGTTCTTCTTTTGAAAAAGATTCATTTTCTCTCCTATGTTTTTGTCGTTTGAAGCCATGTCTTTCCGCGTGCAATATTTCTAATTTGTCCTTTGAAATATCCGTACAGTTGGTTTTTTTTTCCTCCGTTTCTGTTTCCTAATATTCATTGTTGGTCTGTTTATCCTTGTGTCACTACGGTTACTGGCTGTCGTGATTAATCTTTCTTTTTGGTCAGTCTGTTGGAGCTGTAGAATACACCGACTGCACCTCTGCAGAGTGGTAAGAATCCCCACCTCACCAATGTGTCCTTGTATGACACTAAACAATTTTATTGTGAGGTTCCAGTGATGCTGAACCTTTGGGGAATGCGGAGCGTCCCATCATTTCCATTGCTCTCAGGTTCACTCAGGCCCAGAGTGGTATTACGTGATAGGGTCCTATCTATGGGTTAAATAGAACTAACTGCATACTTATGTTAAACTGAATTGTTTAAATTAGAACAGTTTGACTAAATCAAACAGATTGAAATAGAAATGTTTTTGACAATTAAACTGTATTTACATTTTAACTGCGTGCTTATGCTTAACTGAATTGTTTGAAATGGAACTGTTTTAAGATTGAAACTGTACTTACATTAAAATGAATTGTTTAATATAGAAGTTTTTGGATATTTAACGGTGTGTAAAGAAAATCAGTACTTATACTAAACTGAATTAGCTGAATGATAAATGTTTGAATAAACTGAATAGCTTGAAATAGAAATGTTTTTAACAATTAAACTGTATACTCATGCTAAACTGAATTCTTTTCTTAATAGAAAGACTATTTGCATAAAAATGAATTTGGCGTTAAATAACCGACAAACAACCAACCAACATTAATTTTTCTTTGCTCATTTTTATGTAGACTTTGAGTCTTTGTATTGATAAATAAACGTAATCTTTAATGCAGGCGAGTCCTTTTCCTCCTTTACTTGTCACATACAATCTATCAGAGTTATCCCTCGGATATAAAGCCTTGTGCACCAGTCAATTTCTTTGTCCTGTGGTCCATTTGTCCAAGTTCCTTCCTTGTCCATTTTAAAAATGGTCCCGATTACTTTAAAAGGTGGACTGCCCAGGTGTTTATTCCATTAATCAAATTTCTCCTGCTGAGCTTTGTTCCGAGAAGCTTTCTCGTATTTTTTCTTTCCTCACCGCTTGTTTGACAGTGTCCTCATCCAATATTCTCAAGTATATTTCATTTTCTTTTTTTCCCAAGCTTTCTGATTCTTTCTTGATTTGACAGTTCTATTTCTTTTGTTGGTTGTCTTTTTCCACTTTTCTTTTTTAAGCTGGGCACATTTTCTAAGCAAAATTCAATTCCTATGTCCTGGCTGTATATTCTTGTATATGCTTGTATCTGTCTCCGATTCTATTTCATTTTTTTTTTTTTTTTTTTAATAGCTTGATGTCGTCATTGTACATAAAGTGAGAACTTTTTCTTGTGATTTTTAAAACTTGTAGCCTTCAATGCACTTCGAAAAAGTGTAACGGAGTGGTATCATTGCTATCACAGATTGACATATTGAGAGTGAGTGTCTCTGAAAGATGCCTCACTGGATTTTCACTTCAGCAAAAGTTTTTTCCTCCGGTGGTTAATTCCACTTTCAAGTTTTTTACGGCTTCCGTGATGAATTTTATGACTTAGTCGGATATCTTGAATATTTTCAGACATTCTACTTTCCAAGTTTGCAAGGCCTTTTTTGTAATCAATCCATATTATACCAACATTTTCCGCCTCGTTTTAGTCGCCTTGCAGATGTTCTATTGTGGCATCATTTCTATTCTTCCGGATATAGTACGTCGCATACAAGCGAATAAGAGAATGCTTCTTTAATCAGTCCGGTCAGGTTGTTTTCACATAATAGGCAGACATGTTATCGGTCTATAGTTGCTGAAGATGTTTCTTTTTCGGGGGTCTTTCTGGATTCGGGTAGTTTTCCCCTTAGTCACCAATTCGGATATATATACTTCTTCAAGGCAATTGCTCAGTTTTTGAACCAGTCTGTCGTGAATGAACGGGAATCTTTTAAACAAGAATTCATGTATGCCCTAAAAGCCAGGTATTTTTCGATTCGGTACTTTCTTGAATGTTGTTCATGGTGATTCCAATAACATGTCTCACTCAGGTTCTTCTTCGTGTTCTTGTAATTATCTTCTTATGTTATTCATCCCTTCTTCATCATCATGATTATTATTACACTCCTTTGAGAATTTTTCACGAAAAAATCAACTGATGGTCTTTCATTCAAGTTTGAATGACAGCAAATCTCCTCGTTTCCAGGACTCTTCTCAGTATTCCAGCCGATCTTAAGATTATTGTCGTTTCGATGGTCCCCACTCTTGTTCTTATTTCCAATTCTTCAAGTCCTTTTACCAATTCTTTGGTTTGCCCAGTCGGCTGGGGCTGTAGAATACACTGACTGCTTCTCTGCAGTGCAGTAAGACCCCTCCCCAACGAGTGTCCTGGATATGACACTAAACCGTCTGATGGTGATGTTCCAGTAATGCTGGAGCTTTGGGGAATGTGGAGTACTCCTTTATTGCCATCGCTCCCAGGTCCATTCTGGCCCGGCGTGGTAGCACCTGATAGGGCATTATCTATCGGTTAAATAGAACTAACGGCATACTTCTGCTAAACTGAATTGCTTGAAATAGAAATGTTTTTGATAATAAAACCGGACTTACATTTAAACTGCGTGCTTATGCTAAACTGAACTAAATTGAACTGTTTTTGACATTGAAACTGCACATGCACTAAACTGAATTGGTATATATAACTGCTTGAATAAACTGAATAGTTTGAAATAGAAATGTTTTTGACAGACTATGTACTCATGATAAACTGAATTGTTTGAAATGGAACTGATTATTTACATGAGAATGGATTTGGCGTTAAATAACCTACAAAGGTCGATATGCCATAAAACCCAACCAACCAACCAATCCTTTGGTGCGTGTACCTGTTATGTTTTGACCTTTTGACCCGGCCAAAAATGCCATTCAGGGTGATGCACCGGAAGGAAGTGACACATTCTAATGACAGTTATGAGAGGAAATCGCGTGGGCGGAAATTGGCTGATGAAATGGGACGAGGTAAAGAAAAATCCCATTATACACTCATATACTCACACACCAGAAGAGAGTGACCTCTGAACTGGATGACAGTTATTTCCGCTCGATGACGATGACACAGGCCATTCCAAAGATAACGGAAGTGACACATCCCGATCGCCAGATATCGGAAGGAATTGAGGAGGCGTGAAGGCGTGTCCATATCACCGCGTGGGAGTTTGAAGGTAATATAAGGCCGAGGAATTGAACAGAGGACAGTTGAGTTCGAGTACCAGTTGGAGGGGAGATGTGGTAGGGAAAGCCACACCCGACCGAAGGAGCTCCGGTTGAGCAGCCATGGAGAACGAGAAAAACACAACGCTGACGGCCATAACGTCGTGGTCAAAATATTTCAGTTATGTTCGGTCTCCAGCTTCCTCTCACACGCAAACTTTGAACAACCCTTTCGAAACTTACAAATAAAATGAGAGGTAAATATTTTGTTAAAGAAGTCTTCCTGCGTCTTTATCACTGCGTGTGTCTGTTATTCATTGCGTCTTAATTATTGTGTCGTTGTGATGCGGTAGATGAGTATATAACATACCGAGCGCACAGATTACAATTGGTATTAGCGTCACTTTCATAGTACACAGTTTTTTTCTAATTCTCTAGCAAAGTCCAGGCACTTATCCTTCTTTTCGCTTCCTTTCAGTTTTACTCTGTGGACAGCAAAGTCCACACTGTTCTAAAAGAACCAACTACAATTGATATTACCATTACGAACATGTTCCACAGCTTTCCATCTCTCCAACAAAATCCAAGTATTTACCAGCGTTTCACTTTCTTTCATTTCCACTCCGTTATCAATTGAAACGGCAAATTCCACGAGAGGACAAGTTATTTTGTCTGGATGCTACGAGCAATATTGAACAAGTCCTGGAGGTAACACCCCACAAAACACCAACTATACGGCCACCTACCTCCCATCTCGAAAAATATCCAAGCTAGACGAACCAGACATGCAAGACACAGCTGGAGAAGCAGGGACGAGCTCATAAGTGATGTACTCCTATTGACTCCAACATATGGCCGAGCAAAAGCAGGACGACCAGCTCGAACATACATACAGCAGCTATGTGAGGATACGGGATGTAGCCTTGAAGACCTGCTAGAAGCGATGAACGATAGGGAGAAGTGGCGAGAGAGGGTCAGGGATATCCGTGCTGGCGTCACGACATGATGATGATGATGATTAAAACCAGGTCTCCTGGTTGGAATTGGGTAATAAGTTTATATCTGTGGTGAAATGGTTATCGTCGTTGGAAATGAACACGGCGACTCGAGTTCAAATCCTGGACGAGATTGATTGCATTTCACATAGCACTAATACCCTTGGGAAAGGTATGAATCCAATAATTCTCCCTCCAGCTACGGGTAAATAGTGGGACAGACTGAGTTCTTCAGCCTTGGTGAGGCAGCTAGTCTAGGAGAAGGAAAACTGAGTTCAAAACCTGTTAAACTCCGCTTAAAAATTGACCTTGTGTCATATCCTGCCCGAGCGGAGGGGTTGGTAAATAGGATAAGTTTATATCCCAAAATCCCAGAGAATTTGTTATTATCATTATTCTAATTATTATTATTAGAGTCCTGTTATGTTTTTGGAACTCGTGTAAGTAGTTTATTAAGAAATTATTTATACATGGATCGAGACTTTTGTTCGTCTTTCGTTTCATGATTTTTAGAACGCAGGAACAATGGTCGATTGAAATCTTTACAAATTATACAGATAAAAGAAGGAAAGAAAGAAAGAACAAATTGATAAATAATTGGAGGAAAAGAGAAGACTAAGTAGAGAAAGTTATAGCAAGGTAAAAAGAAATAGAAAAAGCAACATAGAAGCAAAGAGATAAAACACAGAGAGACAGACAGAAAGAAAAAGGATATAGTGTAGTCGACGTAGTTATTATCCCTATATATTGGAATTACTGAGAATAATATTTATATAATAGAACCTTAATAATAGTATACTTATTTACTGTCAGGTAAATATTGCCTCAAGTCACAATTAGTTTCTCTCATTACTTGGTAGTGACATCAGGCTATATCTCATATATATATATATATATATATATATATATGTCTGTGTATTTTGATGTGTATATATATATATATACAGAGAGAGAGAGAGAGAGAGAGAGAGAGAAAATTGATTACAAGCAGAATGAAAGATTTATCGAGAAACTAAGTTGAGACTACAACGTTTCGGTTCTAATAAACCGTCATCAGGACTGAGAGAGATGATGTTAGTTATGCTGAATCTTCTCTCTTCCTCCCTTCTTTTTCTTTCTTTCTCTTTCTCTTTCTTTTTTTTTTTTTTTTTTTCCTCCTTTTGATTCGAAATTTTTCTCGATATCAATTCCATACAATTTTCCTTTATAATCACATGTCTTGATTTTAAAAACAAATACTTTTTTTTTAAATCCATTGTTGATTTGACAACACTAATATAATTCCTCCTAGGCCTGATGATGATTCATTAGAACCGAAACGCTTTTGTGTCGACATTCTTTCTCCATAAATGTCCTCTTCTGCTTGGATAAACTTGTTATTAATTTTTTCTCTATATTGTCGGATTTTACTCCATTGTTTACTCCCATATAGATATATATATATATATATATATTGTCATCCACAGAAAGACTGTTTTGTTCTATCAGAACTCTTCAGTTTGGAGAGACACGTAGGACGCTCGAAGCCGGGATCGAAACCCATCCAACTTTATGTTAGACTAAGTCTCAGACCGCTCAGCCAACAAGCGTACCACGTTTGGCTAAGGGAATTTTTTAAGGTATTATATAGTAACAGCAGCAGCCGTTTGTTTACATTTTTATACCCTATCGGCTACCAGAGTGCTCAATTCTTTCGAAGAGCTTTGCGTTATGCAAGCGGCGACCGAAAATTCCTTCACCAGAGTGGTCAACCCCCATGGGGGAGCGTCTATATTGTAATCCTCAGACAGACTGTTTCGTTCTATCAGAACTCTTCAGTGTGGCTAGACACGAGTTTGAAAGATTAAACTTTTGCCTCAAAATGTCAATATATATATATATATATATATATATATATATATATTAAATGAACAAAAGGCAAACGAAAATAATGTCCTGATGATTATAGAATATGTCTACAATTTGAATTTGATAGTTATCGCCCTTGTGATATTAGGATGGTGATGAAAAACGTAAACGCTGCATTATTAAGTTACAATTGGATTCGAAATTGTTTTTTCTCAATGTTAATTTTTAGAATTTGGCATCAAGATCTCTCCGCAATGTGCCATATTTGTTTGGTTCCGGAAATATACTGAGTACGCGTGACGTGCTGGTGAAAATCTTCAGCGGCGTACAATCGAACCGCTTTATCACAGCAGTGATACTCGCAATGTGGTCTGGAAAAGAACAGTACCTCCAGTCATCTAGGGGGGGGGTGTCCTCGTGGTGTAATGGTTAAAGCGATGAACTGCGGAATCGTAGTACGCGAGTTCATACTCCAGTCGCGCTATTACGTTCACTTTCGGGCAAATACCCTTGGGAAAGGTATGAACCCCCTTATTCTCCCTCCAACTATGGGTAAATAGTAGGACGGACTAGGTTCTTCAGCCTTGGTGAGGCAACTAGTCTAGGAGAAGGAAAACTTTGAATTCAAAACCTGTTAAACTCCGCTTAAAAATTGACCTTGTGTCATATCCTGCCCGAGCGGAGGGGTTGGTAAATAGTACCTCCAGTCATCTAAGGGTATATTCTGCAAAGAGAATCACCTTCATTGTATGTTTATATATTTACATTTGATGAGGTCTGCACACCGTTCTACTAATTAAACGATCAGTGCATTTAGGGAAGAAGTAAATTGTGCCGCGGTGGGAGTTGGGGGAAAAACCATCAAATGCAAACCTATCAGGGTCTCACTACAAGGATAAAGAAGATTGTTCCAATTGGCGAAAAGTAGACTAGACAGATTGTTAAATGTCATACCCAGGACACTCGTTGATAGGGGCTCTTCAACAGAGATACTGTCAGTATATTTTACAGCCCCAGCCGACTGGATCAGTTCTCGTTGTGAGGAGGTGGTCTTACCCTTCTTCAGAGATACTGTCGGTATATTCAACAGCACCTGCGGGCTAGGCATTGGTGATCTGGGGAGCGTGACTTATCCGTTTATTGTCCTTATTCCCAGGCCCACCCTAAATCGGAGTAGTAGTAGCTGTTTGGGTCTCATCTATGGCTCAAACATATCTGTATAATAATCATTCGTATTGGATAGAACCGTGTGCAAACCCCACCAAATGTAAATATATAAACATACAATGAAGGCGATTCACTTTGCATAAAATAGCCCTAGATGGCTGGAGGTATTGTTAAAATCAATCAATCAATCAATTGTACGTTTGTTGATAATATCACATCATTGATAGATATTATCTAACTAAATACACTAATCTACATGGAAATTTACTAAGCTTTTTGCTTAGATGTGGCACAAGGCCATATGAAAGGGGCACCCAGTGAGACTCGAACTCACTCGTGTAGGTTTGCTAGCCGAGCTTGCTAACCATTACACCACCAGAGGCGCCTAATACACTAATCTACATGAGATTTTTCTTGGTAGATCAAGTTTTATTATATCTTCTTAATCTCCTGTTTTTCTTATTCATTGTTTTTTGTTAATTTTCTATTTGTCTTCTTCTTCTTCTTCTTCTTATTATTATTATTATTATTATTATTATTATTATTATTATTATTATTTACTCCTTGAGAGTTTTTTTACACCAGCGTTAACTGATGGTCTTTCAATGGAGTTTGAGTGACAGCAAATCTCCTCAAGTATCCAAGACTCTTCTCAGTATTCTATCCGTTCTCAATAATAGTGTAGTTTGGATGGTTTTCACTCGTTCTCCAACTTCCAAGTCCTCCAGGCCCTTTAATAATCCTTTAGTTACTGTACCAAAAGCAACAATCACAATTGGTATAATTGTCACATTGTTTGTATTTTCAATTCCCTAGCAAGGTCCAGGTACCTATCCTTCTTTTCACATTCTTTCAGTTTTATTCTGTGGTCAGCCGGGACACCAAAGTTGACTATTTTGTAAGTTCTCTTTTTATTTTTTTGTTGATTATTATCAAATCTGGTCTTCTGGCCGGGATTAGGTGATCCGTTTGTATGTTAAAGTCCCATAGGAGTTTATGCGAGTCATTTTCTAGGATAGGTGCTGGGTTGTGCATATACTATTTGTTTGTATGGTCGAATTTAAATTTCCTGCACATTTCCCTGTGGATCCACTTGCCGACCCAGTCGTGTCTAGTTTATACTCCTTCTGTGCTAATTTGCTGCATTCGCTTATTGTGTGATTGATCGTTTCGTCTCTATCACCTCATAGCCTACATTTACTGTTTTGGTACGTCTTATATATTCTCGCTTTGATATGATTGGTCCTTATGGCGTTGTCCTGTGCTGCTATTAGGAGGGATTCTGTTTCTTTCTTTATTATTTTACTCATTTGAGAGGGGTTTTTTTCACATCAGCTATAGCTAATGATTTCTCATTGGAGTTTGAATGACAGCAAGTCTCCTCAAGTCTCCGGGACTTATTATTCTTAGTATTCTGGCTGATCTTAATAATACTGTAGTTTGGATGGTCTCCACTCGTCTCCTTATTTCCAAGTCCTCCAGTCACTTTATCAATCCTTTGGTGACTGTACCGAGTGCACCATTTATATTTCGTATCCCCGTCACTTTTATGTTCCATACTTTTTTCAGTTCTCTAGCAAGGTCCAGGTACCTATCTCTCTTTTCGCTTTCCTTCTTTTTTAACTAGCAGTCAGCCAGACGGCAAAGTCCACTATTCGGCAGATTCTCTTTCTATTTTCTTTTTTTTCTTTTTTGTTGTTTATTACTGCGTCTGGCCGAGATTAAGTGATCCGTTTGTATCTCAAAATCCTAGAGAATTTGGTTATTATTATTATTATTATTATTATTATTTTACTCCTTGAGAGTTTTTCACATCAGCGTAAGAAGATGGTTTTTCATTGGAGTCTAAGTAACAACAAGTCTCTTCAAGTCTCCAGTACTCTTCTCAGTATTCTGGCCGATCTAAAAAAATGCTGTAGTTTAGATGGCCTCCCCTTGCCTTCTTATTTCCAAGTTTTCCAGTCTTTGTATCAATCCTTCGGTGACTGTACCAAGGGCACCAACTACAATTGGTATCACAGTTACTTTCACGCTCCACAGTTTTTTTTATTTTCCAAGCAAGTTCGAGGTATTTATCCTTTTTTTCACTTTCTAATCTTCTTCTTCTTCTTCTTCTTCTTCTTCTTCTTCTTATTATTATTATTATTATTATTATACTGATTCTTCTTATTATTATTCTTCTTTTTCTGATTCTTCTTATTATTATCATTATTATTATTCTTTGTTATTATTATTATTATTCTGATGTTTCTTCTTCTTTGTTATTATTATTATTATTATTATTATTATTCTGAATCTTCTGATTCTTCTTCTTCTTCTTCTTCTTCTTTGTTATTATTATTATTATTATTATTATTCAGATTCTTCTTCTTATTATTATTATTCTGATTCTCAAAAGTTAGAATTTTTTCTCTAATTTAAAAAAAAGTTTTTGAGGGCTGTTTTAAGTACAATAACGAAAATGAATAATACTGTTGCCTGCATTTTCCATAGTTTTTTTTTCAGTTTTCAAGCAAGATCCGAGTATTTTTCTAACGTTTCATTGACTTTCATTCTGTGGTCCGCTAGAACGACAAGTTCTTTAATCTTGTTTATTATCACTAATCCAGGTCTTCTGATCAGGATTAATGATAATCTGCTTATACCTCAAATTCTTAGAAGATTTTAAGAATCTCTTTCTCACGGATAGATTCTGATTTGTGTATATACCATTTGTTTGTATGGTCAAATTTAAATAGCTTGCACATTTCCCAGTGGATCATCTTTTCTACGCAGTCGTGCCCAGTCCTTTACTCCTTTTCTGCTCGTGTGCCGGATTCGCTTACCTTGTGATTAACTGTCTCATCTCTATTTCCATATAATCCAGGCTTGCTATACTTTGGTGTATAATCAATTTTTGCCTTATGATAATAGGTTCTTAAGGCATTATTTTCTGTTTCTACGAGGTTCATACGATAAGTTTCCAGACTTTTTTTCGTATGGCCATTTTTATTGATAGTACACACATGAAACTCGAGTCCCCTTCGAAGTAATCTCCTCCAGCTGCAATGCACTTGTTATACCGTTCCAACAACTTCTGGAAGGCCCCATGGAAGTCCTCTTGTGTGAGCATGTCGATGACCTTCGTCAAAGCCTCTTTCATCTCTTCAATTGTCTCATAACGATGACAGCCACTGAGCTTAGGGAATATGCAAAAGTCATAGGGAACAAGGTCTGGACTATAGGGAGGGTGAGGAACTGTCTTGATGCCCATCTAGGTCAAATAGTCTGTGACAAGGATAGGGCTGTGGACTGGTGCATTGTCCTGCTGGAAATGACACTGACCCGATTTGAAGAGTGCTGGCCTCTTCCGACGGAATCTTTTCCTGAACTTCCTTAAAACCTCAACATATTAACCCTAACCCTTTGGCCAATCATCTGTGGTGTATTGACTTCCTTACTCCTCCCACAGCTCTCATCATCCCTCACAGACTCCCTGCCTTCCTTAAATTTCTTATGCCACTCAAAAACTGATTCTCGATTCATGCAAGATGGTCGAAAAGCAGTCTGAAGCATTCCATACGTTTCTGTGGCATTTTTTCCAAGTTTAAAATAGATATTTATTGCATATCGTTCTTCTAAAGTGTCCTCACTTTAGTTCTTGAATTGTTGCATCTACGCAATCTTCAATGCTGGCGAGTCCTCTTCCACCTTCTTCCTGTCTTAAATCTTCCCCTTATTTCTATGTCCTCCTGTCCCCTAACAATTTTTTGGTGATCGTACCGAGAGCACCAATTACGATTGGTATTACAGTTCCGTAGGTTTTTCTGTTCACTAGCCATGGCTAGAAATTTATTTCTTTTCGTTTTTTTTTTTTCAGTTTTACCCTGCAGTCATCCAGAATGGCAAAGTCCACTAATCGGCAAGCCCTCTTTTTTTAAAGACTATCACTCGGTCTGGTTGTCCGGCCGAGATTAAGTGATGAGTTTGTATCTCAAAATCCCAGTTTTTATGTCTTTTTTCCTGAAGAGATTCTGGGTTGTGCATATACCATTAATTCGTATGGTCAAATCAAAACTTCTTCTACTATTCCCAGAGATCACCTTCCCCGGGTAGTCATGTCTAGTCTTACACTCTTTTTGCGGAAACTTACAGCACTGTTTATTATTATTATTATTATTATTATTATTATTTACTCCTTGAGAGTTTTTCACATCATTATTTGCAGATAGTTTTTTACAGGAGTTTGAATGACAGCAAGTCTCCTCAAGTCTCCAGGACTCGTCTCAGGATTCTGGCCGTTCTTAGCAATGCTGTCATTTGGATAGTTTCTACCCGTCCGCCAACTTCCAAGTCCTCCAGGCCCTTTAATAATCCTTTAGTTATTGTGCCTAACGCACCAATCCCAATTGGCACAATCGTTATTTTCATGTTCCATGGTTTTTTCAATTCTCTAGCATTCTTTCAGTTTTATTCTGTGGTCAGCTGGAACAGCGAAGTCGATAATTTTGCAAATTCTCTTTTTGTTGATTATTAAAAGAGAAAACACGGATTCAGCACAGCAAAATACAAGAGGGTGTGTTTCTGTGGCATTTTTCTGATAATCTGTGTGTATGTACATATGGCTCTCGCAAGAACTTAGCTAAAATCGTAAACAGCAACCAAGAATGCTGACTCATCTCTCCCCTCGAATCTTGGTCTCTACTTGGCCATCGCCTTCACTGATTCTATCTTGCATTCTTACTGAGTGAGACTCTTCTCTCTTGGATCTCTCTTCCCAGCTACGAGACACGTAGACTGCTCGTCTTTTCGGCTTTGTGTCGTAGATTTGACTGAAGAACGTGATGGTCCTTGCCGCCCCCTACTCCGGTCTCGCAGGTTCACGCGGACACAGTTCTTTGAGTGGTCTTCGCGCCAAAATAGACAGACAAACGAAGGCTTTTCCGACAGTCTGACGTCGTCCAAAGAAGCTGAAAATAAGAATCTCTCTGAATCTGACGGCCACTCACAACGCATACATCCGTATATATATATGCATATATACACATACACGAACACACATTATTGGACCACAGTTTTTCATCTCTATCAAGACATAGTCAAAATTTGCTATTCTCCTACGTGTTATCAATTTTAGTTATTAGTATTATTTACTCCTTGAGAGTTTTTTTACATCGGCGTCAGTTGATGGTCTTTCACTGAAGTTTGAGTGACAGTAAGTCTCCTCAAGTCTCCAGGACTTCTCTCAGGATTCAGACCGTTCTCAATAATGGATGGTCTCTTTTGGATATCCTTTTATTTCCAAGTCCTCCAGTCCCTTTAATAATCCTTTGGTGACTGTACCAAAAGCACCAATCTCGATTGATATTTTTGTCACTTATTATTATAATAGATCAGCCCTGTTCAGACTTATTGTATTTTTTTCTTTTGTTTTTCCTTTACAAAAGTATATTTTTCAAAATACCATTCCTTTATTTTTCGTCGGGGGATACATTGAATATTTTATCTTTTAATAATTTTTTTCCGCTAATTTTTTTTATTCATTTAACTATTTTTTATTAACAAAAGTATTATCAAGGCAATTAATAGTATTCGTTCAATAAATAACATTTTTTTCACAAGAATGCAGTCAAATAGCATTGGCTGTTTAGGTCACGTGATATGAAATGTTTATCTCTCTCAGTACGTAGCAAGTAATGAAATTGATGAATATTCTCTACCCCATACACACATTCACACATACAGAGAGAGAGAGAGAGAGAGAGAGAGAGAGACGCAATCGTAAAAAATAAACACTTCCGGCTGAGAAATATCGTTGAGTCACCGCGACAAATATGGCAGACATCTTGTAGACAAATAACGATATTTTCTTTTTAGAATTTAAAATTATAGATAAGATGGCGAACAATGGAGAAGCAATTTTATTTTTATTTTCTTGCTACAATGTTTATTCTAAATTGAAGAATTATGAGTCTGGGAAGTACCTGAGGGTATTTGACAATTTTTGTACATTTTTCTCCGACATAACGTGACAGTTGGGCGCCTCGTTTGGTATAATGGTTTACGATCTAGGCTAGCAAACTATTACTAGTCAGTTCGATTATCATTAAGCACCCATTATTTCTGACCTTGTGCCAAACTCTGCTAAGCATTGTTGATTACGACATTATTTAAGTCTGCTGAATAATTTTGATTTAATATACATTCCATATAACTTCTCCAAAATCTCTCGTCTCTCCTTTTTCTTCTCCCTTTCCAGCTCTCTCTCAGCCCTTCTATCTCTCTCTACTTTTCTCTTTCCCTTCTCCATATATATATATATTGTCATCCACAGACAGATCTGTTTCGTTCGATCAGAACTCATCGGTGTGGATAGACAGGTTAGATTCCCGAAGCTGGGATCGAAACCCGGTTGACTCAAACGCCAATCCAAGATTCTACCATTCAGCCACGAGGAAACCAGTGAAAGCGAAGAAAATTTAAACGCTTATGAATCACAATTGTGATTGTTTACATATATCCGCTTAACGGCTACCGAGAGCTCGATATATATATATATATATATATATATATATATATGTGTGTGTGTGTGTGTGTGTGTGTGTGTGTGTGTTCTTGACATAAGTATGTAACTTAGACACTCACGGAAATCTAGTTCAAAAAGACATTAACAGCAGTCGTTACTTCAACAATTTCATCTTTACCTCTGAAATTGTGTAAGATTATCATATTTACCAACCCCTCTGCTCGGGCAGGATACGACACAAGGTCAATTTTTAATCGGAGTTTAACAGGTTTGAATTGAGAGTATTCCTTCTCCTAGACTAGTTGCCTCACCAAGGCTGAAGAAATCAGTCTGTCCTACTATTTACCCATAGCTGGAGGGATAATTGGATTCATACCTTTCCCCCAAGGGTGTTAGTGCTATGTGAAATGCAATCAATCTCGTCCAGGATTTGAACTCGTGTCGCCGTGTCCATTTCCTACGACGATAACCTTTACACCACGGGTACCTCCATGAAATTGTGTAAGATTATAGATGAAAAACCTGTCAGTTCTCATATAGTTTGATTCGAATCGTCCGACTTTATTATATATATATATATATATATTCCTTTATTGATATATTTATACATATTCCTGGATTTGTTATCTTTGTTATAGGCTACAGCTGAGCGGCAGCCGAGAAAAAGCAGAGGAGTGTCATTTAATTCCTCAATGCAGAAAAAATTAATCTAATGTCCTTCGTCGAATTTTATTGGGTGTTTATAGAGTCCTAATCAATAGATATGAGAAGAGTAAGATTGAATTGCGTCTCAGTGATGAGTTTCTTGCTGTCAACCAATGAAACCATTAGTACTACGATCTGCTCATCTGCTTGAATCAGGCCGATAAAAGATGAACTACACAGATAGCTTTTACTCTCAATGACCGTTTCAGTGAAAAAGCTGTTCCTCTACACAGATATGGATTTTTACGTGCACAACATTCAGCCTTTTGTTCATCGTTGACAAATATGTATAATCAATGATTGGAAAATAGAACTTTGTAGCTGAAAACTTGCTCTATCAAACACTGTTGTTGCTCTTCATGTATTTGCTGCAATCCCGATGAAATAACTAAAAAGAGTCACTTTCAGGGTGCCCCGTTTGTTTGTTTTTGTAAGGGTTTTAATTATTAAAAACGGATACCATTTGTGACTATTTACTTTTAAACTCTACACCATTCCTCTCGAATGGAAGGCAGTCTTTGAATTCTGTCTTGTTGGATGACGAATTGATCATATTTCATAAGTGCTAGGACAGCTGCTGAATCATATTTTTGGCTGAGGATTTTGAATGCTGTGGAATTCGGTAATAAATATTACATAATAATATTCGTTTTTCTACTCGAAATCATAAAATCCTGTTCTCATTTATTTAGACGAAAATTAAGTTTTCACAAATGATTAATTGGATTTTATTTATTTATAGGCAATATTGTATTATATATAGAGACATATGTATATCGTTAGGAGGACTACCTCCCAACGAATCTACTACTGTTTGATTTTAATAGGATTATCCCATTCACCTCAAATCCTGGTTCTTACAAGAAGAGGTAAAAGAAAAGATAGACTAGCGGTTTGGTTTGGTTTGGGTTTTTTTTTTTTTTTTTTGGTTTTATGGCATATAACCCACTGTAGGTTATTTAATGCCAAATCTATTTTTATACATAAAAACAGTTATATTTCAAAATTGTATAGTGGCTCGTACCAAGTGACTTCCGGTATCACGGAAGTATAAAAGACGTCCAGTCTCTTAAGCATGGAAGAAGCAGAAGCAGAAAGAGAAGCAGAAAGATAGCTCTGAAGTACGTCGGTCTGTAGTGAGACCAACTTCGGACGTAACACCAACAGCGCGAGCCTTATAATATTAGTCGGACTGTACCACTTGAGTTAATAGATAATTAACTCTATTTCACTGTGTATCTTTTCGTTACTACGATACAAAACTAACAATTCAGTTTAGTACAAGTGAACAGTGTGTTCTATTTGACTCTTAGATAGGATACTATCAGGTGCTTCTACCACAGGTCAGAGTGAACGTAGGAGCGATGGCAATGAAGGGATATTCCGTATTCCCCAAAGTCCAGCATAACTGGAACCTCACCATCAGATTGCTTTGTATCATATCCAGGACAATCGTTAGGGGGGGCTTACCCCTCTGCTGAGGTGCAGTTTGTATATTCTACAATCCCAATCGACTGGGCCAGAGACTTGCGTTAACAATTCAACTTTAAACAAAAATATTGGACTTATTTTTTGTTACTCGACGAACAAGGCAAAAGAAAACGTACAGTATGCTAGAAAACGACATTATATATATATATATATATATATATATATATAGTAACCCACAGACATATTGTTTCGTTGTATCACAACCCTTCAGTGAGGCTAGAGACGTAGGAAGCGAAACCTGTTCAACTTTACGTTAGACTTAGTATCATACCTCTCAGCCAGCAAGCGAACCACGTCAGCTCGGGAATTATAAAGCATAATGAAGTAGCTTTCGTTTGTTTACATTTTTGCCTTACCGGATACCAGAGTGCTCAAGCAAACTACGTCAGCTAGGGAATTATAACGCATTATGTAGTAGCTTTCGTTTATATATATATATATATATATATATATATATATATATATATATATATATATATACCGCCTTACTAAGCACTCAGCATTATAATGTAAGGATCAAAGATAAAGTAGGGCAAGCCTAGGAAAGGAGTAGCACCCTTGGTTTAGTAGTTATTGAAAAGGGAGCTTTTGGGTCACCCTCGACTAAGGTCACCAACTTTACTTACTTTTTAGTCATCCTTGCATACGAGTCGGCACAAAGGTTTTGGGCATAAAATTATGGCTTTCAACTGTACCTACTGAAAAGAGTGACACTCAAACATAAAGAAGGCTACCGTGACGTTCTGGTTTGTGTTTTCTGTCAGTTCATCAGCTCTTTGAAAAAGGGATGTGATTAAATTAATATTCTGTAGAATATGCGCACCAAAGATGAGTCTCAGTTAAACACGTTTAGAACAGTCTGCTTGAGTTAGGGTAAGAGGTGTATATTGATTGTTAGGGGTGCTGTTCTACTGGTTTAACTCTTAGTGATCAAGTTTTGGATTTTAGTCGGTCCGTATAAGTCGACCGCCAATTTTTGTAGAAATTTTCCTGGCTTAAAAAGATGACCTGTACCTTTACACCGCTATATATATATATATATATATATATATACATATATATATATATGCGTGGTGAATTCAATAGGTTTCTAGACTTTTTTGTACAGGCATTTAAAATTGGTGTACACTCTTGAAAATTCACTATGTTATTGCTATACATCTAATGAGTTGACTGACCAATTGTTATGATTTCAGGTTCAAATCAACAGCTACAGCAGCAATTGGAATACACCCTACTAAAGCTTGATTGTCACGGCTGGTGAATTTCAAAAATGCAATCTGGAGGTCAGGACACTTTAGAAGGACGATATGCAATAAAATTCTGTTTTTAACTTGGAAAAAATACCACAGAAATGTATGAAATGCTTCAGACTGGTTTTCGACCATCTTACATAAATGGAGCATCAGTTTCTGAGTGGTATAAGAGATTCAAGAAAGGCAGGGAGTCTGAGAGGGATGATGAGAGGTGTGGGAGGAGTATGGAAGTCAATACACCAGAGTTAATTGGCCAAAGGGTTAGGGTTATGGTTACTATGTAGAGGTTTTAAGGGAGTTCAGGAAGAGATTCCTAGGGAAGAGGCCAGCACTGTTCAAATCAGGTCAGTGGCATTTCCACCAGGACAATGCACCAGTCGACAACTCCATCCTTGTCACAGACTATTTGTCATAAATGGGCATCAAGACAGTTCGTCACCCTCCCTATAGTCTAGACCTTGCTCCCTGTGACTTTTGGTTATTCCCTAAGCTCAGAGGCTGTCGTTATGAGACAATTGAGGAGATGAAAGAGGCTGTGACGAAGGCCATTGACACGCTCACACATGGGGCCTTCCAGAAGTTTTGGAACGATACAAGAAGTGCATTGCAGCCGGAGGAGATTACATCGAATGGAACAAGAGATTTCATGTGTGTACTATCAATAAAAGTGCCCATACGAAAAAAGTCTGGAAACCTTTTTAAGGATCCTCGTATATATATATATATATATATAATTGTCATTTATAAGACGTTATGAAACATGTGGTCGCAGAAAATCTTACACGCTATTAAATATATATATAAACAAATATATATATATAATTTGGCGACCTTAGTCGAGAGTGACCCGAAGGCTCCCTTTTCAATAGCTACCACACCGAGGTGTAGAGAAAGGCGCTACTTTATTCCCTGGATTGCTCCACTTTACCCTTGATCCTTACCTTACAGTGCTGAGTGCTAAGCAAGGCGGCATCAAGTACCATTTTTGAGTCTTTGGTATGACTCAACCTGAGATAGAAACCACGGTCTCCTAGATCATTGGGGTAACACTCTACTCATATACCAAGTCAGCAGAGTGTTCTCCAATTGTCCGGGAGACCTGGGTTCTATTCCAGGTCGCGTCATACCAAAGACTTAAAAAATGGTACTTGATACCTCCTTGCTTATCACTCAGCAATATAAGGTACGCGTCAAGGGTAAAGTGGAGCAATCCAAGGAAAAAATTACCGCCCTCCCTTACACCTCAGTGTAGTAGCTATTGAAAAGAGAACCTTCTAGTCACCCTCGACTATGGTTGCCAACTTTACTTTTTACTTTTATATATATTATTATTATTATTATTTTATACTTGGTAGTTAGTCTATCACTATTGTAAAATCAGTTCAATCTTTTGGTGCTCCACACCTGCGTTATATCAATTTAACCTTAGGAAAGATCTTCGTTGGTAACTTAGTGCAATGTTTAACAGCTTTATCTGTGAGACTGCTAATAAATGTATTTTGTTTCACTTTCGCTGGTATATCTCTATTGTTGCCTTGTTTCAGACTTGACAAATATGGTAGATACTAGTTAATTTTACCCATATAATTTTTCTTCCATGGTATATTTCCAAATCACTAGCAACTCATCAATTTTGATCCAGGAGACATTGTTCTTGATTTGTAAGAAGAAAGATTATATGCTTGGTTGGTTAGTTGTTTGGGTTTTATGGCATATCAACTTTTCTAGTTTATTTAACGCCAAATCAATTTTTATGCAGAGAGTCAGTTCTATTTCAAACAATTCAGTTTAGCATGAATACCCAGTTTAATTGTCAATAAGTACAGTTTATGAAAATACTTATATTTCAAACAATTCAATTTAGCATGAGTTCACAGTAAAATTATCAAAAACGTTTCTATTTGTAGCTATTCCGTTTATTCAAACAGTTCTAATTCTGCTAATTCATTTTAGTATGAGTACAGATTTTATTTACACATAGTTAAATGTGAAAACAGTTCTACATTAAGCAATTCAGTTTGGTGTACGTATAATTTCAGTATCAAAAACAGTTCCATTTCAAAAAAATTAGTTTAGCCTAAGCACGCAGTTTAAATGTAAGTACAGTTTAATTGTCAAAAACATAGCTATTTCAAACAATTCAGTTTAGTCAAACAGTTCTAATTCAAACAATTTGGTTTAGCATAAGTATTCAGTTAGTTCTATTTAATTCATAGATTGGGCCCTATCAAGTGCTACTATTCCAGACCAGAGTGGACCTGGAAGCAATGGCAATGAAGGGTTGCTCCGCATTCCTCAAAGCTCCAGCATCACTGGAACATCAACATCAGATTGCTTAGTGCCATATCTAGGACACTCATCGGTGTGGGGGTCTTACCCATCTGCAGAGGTGCAGTCGGTGTATTCTACAGCCTAAGCCGACTGGGAAAAGATTATATAACTAATTATTATTTTAACTCTTTGCATGCTCTTCATGAAAGAGGCTGTGAGGAAGGTCATTGACACGCTCACACAAAAGGGCCTTCCACAAGTTGTTGGAACGGTACAACAAGTGCATTGCAGCTGGAGGAGATTACTTCGAAGGGGACTAGAGTTTCATGTGTATACTATCAATAAAAGTGCCCATACGAAAAATGTCTGGAAACTTATTTAAGGATCCTCGTATATATATATATATATATATATGTATCGCTACCACACCGAGGTGTAAAGGAAGGCGCTACTTTATTCCCTGGATTGCTCCACTTTACCCTTGAACCTTACCTTATCAAATTGGTGTTGTTGTTGTTTTTGGGGTGGGGGGTCAGTGTAGTCTGAGAGATAGCTAATCTCCTCTGGTCTTCAAGACTCTTTTAATTAATCTAACTAGTTTTAGCAATGCAGTATTGTGGATGGTCTCAATTCTGTTTTCCAAACTTTTGGTTCCGATCACAAATGGCATTACCATCACCTTCATGTTCCACCTTTTTTGTTTTCAGATTCCAGTATTTATCGATCTTTTTTTATTTTCTTTTAATTTCAATATTTCATCCAGTGGGACGGAAACGTATACTTGATAATAACTTATTTTCTTCTTGTCAATTAAAACCATGTCTGCTCTCTTTGCAAACCAGATAATTTCATGCATGTCATTATCAAGGAAAGATACGGCTGTTATATAGGAGAAAAAGACAACAACACTGATATATGACAATATAATCTGTTTCTTTTCTTTTCTTTTCTTTTTATTACCCAAAATGCACGGGAGAGTCGAGTACTGAGGATCGAAGATGGCTGAGATGCACACACACACACACACACACACAGAGGGACCGAGATAAGAATCTTCTGAGAACTGCTTTTCTCTTCATCTTCCAACTCATAGGTTCAAAATCACCCTGCTTATATAATATTTCGGACGCCTACGTAGTTACATCTCCTCTAACCTGCTGCTTATACATTGGACATGGAGACAACTCTTTCTAGCGTGCCACCTGCTTACATCTTCTCTAACCTGCTGCTTCAACGTAGCACGTGGAGACGACTCTTTCTAGCGTGTCACCTGCTTACATCTTCTCTAACCTGCTGCTTCAACGTAGCACGTGGAGACGACTCTTTCTAGCGTGCCACCTGCTTACATCTTCTCTAACCTGCTGCTTCAACGTAGCACGTGGAGACGACTCTTTCTAGCGTATCACCTGCTTACATCTTCTCTAACCTGCTGCTTCAACGTAGCACATGGAGACGACTCTTTCTAGCTTGCCATCTACACAATGCACGTGATCATGCTTCCTTCTAACATGCAACCTACGCAATTTACGCGGCATTTCCGCCGAGAACACATGTTTCCTGTTTACTTTAGGTGCCAGTTGAGTTTCCTGTTATTTTTCTTCCCTTTGTCTTACTTCTGCCGCTCCATCGACAGATGTCAAAGAGATCTTCAAGTCAATATCCAACACAGCTTTGTGCATATGTAAAATAATTAGGGACGCCTGAGTTAAAAATAGAAACGTATCAGTAGGGAATTGACAAGTTCTCATTGGCAGAAGGAATCCAAATGAAAAGGCCGTTAGATCAGTGGGCGGGGGGTGGAAAACCGGAAAAAGTGAGTTAGCAGCCGCAAGAGACGAGGTAAATACAGTCAGTTGCAGACCAGACACAGCGATGTGAAGACAGCCGAGAGTTGCGGCTCCAATTTTGGGTTAAGCTCCGAAAAGGAGTCTCACACCAGATGCACTGCAGTCGAGACAAAACAAATGAACAAGCACGTTTGATGAACAACAGAAAACGTGAAAGAAAATTCAAGGTTTTTCAATTTTCTCTTTCTCATCTTGTTTCTCTTTAGTTAGCAAACTCGGTCGACTCAGTTTTCATTCTCTGTTTCTCTTTCTCCAAGGAGTAATTTAAAGTGTAGTAGCGAATAAACCTTTGTGTTTATGAACAAGGACAGGGTTTTTGCGTGTTCGCAACTTTTCCTCGCGGCTAGGTTACAACAGGGTCCGACAAACACTTAAGACGCATAAATCCGTTCGCCACGTGGTGATACAAATGGCTATCCCTTGTTATTATCATAATCATCATGTCGCGCCGCCAGCACAGATCTCCCTGAGCCTCTTCCGCCACCCATCGCTTCCGGCAGGTCTTCAAGGCTACTTCCTGTATCGGCACAGAGCTGGTGTATGTAGGTTCTAGGTGGCTGACCTACCTTTGTTCGTCCCTGTGAAGGGGTACAAAGGAGTATATCGCTAATGAGTTGGTCCCTACTTCTCCAGCAGTATTCTGCATGTCTGGTTTGTCTAACTTGGAGTGGTCTTACAGCTGCTACTTTGTGGAGTGCTGCCTCCAGGACTTGTTCAACATTTCTCGCAGCATTCTTGTGTAATTGCGGTGAAGCTTTTTCTCCATACGTTTAGTTAGCGTCCATGTAGTGCATCCATATAACAGTATCAACATGATCGCTGTATGGAAAAAACTGCATTTTATTTTATCGGTCAGGTCTGACTTCCATATGAGCGATAGCAATCGTTAGCAGTTCATGCCTTTGCTAGTCGCGTGTTGATGTCTGTCTCGGGTGATGAAACACTGCTTCCTTGGTAGGTGAACTAGTTTTCCAGAACTACCATTTAGTGTGGAGATGTCACCTCTTTGATCAAAGCAGATGTATTTCGTCTTGTCTGCGTTGACATGGAGGCCTATGCTAGCAGTTGCTCGATCCAGACTAAGTAGTAGGGTTTCGGCTTGGGCGGGTGTATTTGCTAGAAGCGCTATGTCATCGAGTAGTACAACTATCAATTGAGACCGCACCAGCATGAACCTCCATGTGAACACCGAAGCGTTGTAAGCGTCCATTTGTGACATGCAATGTTACAACCGTACATTTGGTGTGTAACGGTACAACGTCCAATTTGGTGAACAGTATAAGCTTCCATTTGAGACCCGTAGTGGTAGACATATACTACTTATTTGCATAGTGAAATTTTAATCCTTTGCACAGTTTACAATAGATCACCTTTCCTTCCCAGTTATGCTTACTCTTGTATTTCTTTTGTACCAGTTTGCTGTGTTTGTCATTTATGTGATTAACTGTGTCTTTTATGTTACTACATAACTTATTATTATTATTATTATTATTATTATTATTATTATTATTTTCTTTTAGGAGTTTTAACGCAAATAGCAATTGGTAGCTTGTACTAAAATGATAGCAAGTCTCCTCAGACGTACAGAACTTTTCACTTGAAATTTCAATTTTCTTCGTTTTCCAACTTTCTCCCCATCCCCGTCACTTTGTTACTTTTTCCCTTGTTTTTCCCCTTCACCTCCTTTTTCATCACCCCGGCATATTCAAGCCCTTTATCATTTTTCTCTATCTCTCTCCCTACATCTCTATCTATCTCTCTGTTTTTTCTCTTCATCTCTCTTTTGCATCATTTCTATCTATCTATCTATTGTTTCATAGATTTTTGTAGTTGTCAGCAAAAAAAGAAAAAAAACACCGAAATGGCATGTTTATTTTAAGTGAAAATGTTACTCAAATCAAAGACAGTACCTAATTACCAACAGATGTATTAAGGTAGATGCAGAAATTGAATAAATTGAGCTACGACATTCCGTTTACTCAACAGATCCATTCCTGAACACTTTTTCGAACATCTTGGCAGCTTCCTGTAAGAGAAGCTCTTCAACCACCAAGCAGCAGCCCGAAATGCATTTGAAGAATTTTTCAGTGCTAAGAATCGAGAATCGAGAATTCTTTGGTACCTGAGCTAATAATTCTATCTCTTGTTGACCACAATGCGCAGATTCTGATGGTTTTAATTTCAATTGACGAATTTTGATTGAAACTGAAATATTCCCCTTTGAATGTGATGATTAACAACAGTTGAATAACAGTATAAGTAGATAAAAGAGGAATCTTTCAACGTATCAAAAGCCAATCTCAGAGGATCGAAAGAAGAGTTAAGTAAAGAGGAAGGAAAAAAGATTCCGGAAGTGACGTTTTCAAATTTAGATTCCGGAAGTGACGTTTTTAAACTTACTAACGAAAAATATTGAATAGCATAACGAGGAATACATGTCGTAAAAAGGTAAAAACTGATTGTGGAAAGAGAGAGGAGGGGGAGAGAAAGAGAGAGTAAGAGAGGAGGAGGAGGAGGAGGAGGAGGAGGAGGAGGAGGAGGAGGAAAGAGATAGGAAGACTAAAAAGATTAAGTGAATAAGACTGAGAACAAAAGAGGGATGAACAAAAGAAAGAAAGAAAGAAAAAAAGAAAGAAAAAGTGTAAAAGAATAAATGAGAAAAGGAATCGTAAGAAGATCGAAAAAACAAACTGTAAGAAAGAAAGAAAGAAAGAATGAATGAATGAATGAATGAATGAATTGATGAATAAATAAGTAACTATCAGGAGAAGAAGAAAAAAACATTTCGAAAGAAAAAGAAAGAAATGATTTAGAAAGAAAGAAAGAAAGAAAGAAAATACAGGAATGACAAGAAAAAAGAATGTATGAGGAATGGAAATGTAAGAATGACGAAATAATAAATTTTAAAAAAGAAAGAAAGAAAGAAAGAAAGAAAGAAAGAAAGAAAGAAAGAAAGAAAGAATACTACAACAACAAGAAAAAAGAATGAAGAGGAAATGGAAATGTAAGAAGGAAGAAATAACAAATTTTTAGAAAGAAAGAAAGAAAGAAAGAAAATACAGGAATGACAAGAAAAAAGAATGTATGAGGAATGGAAATATAAGAATGAGGAAATAATAAATTTTCAGAAAGAAAGAAAGAATACTAGAACAACAAGAAAAAAGAATGAAGAGGAAATGGAAATGTAAGAAAGAAGAAATAACAAATTTTTAGAAAGAAAGAAAGAAAGAAAGAAAGAAAGAAAGAAAGAAAGAAAGAATACTACAACAACAAGAAAAAAGAATGAAGAGGAAATGGAAATATAAGAATGAATAAATAACAAATTTTAAGAAAGAAAGAAAGAAAGAAAGAAAGAAAGAAAGAAAGAATTTTTTAAAAAAAGCAACAAAGAAACGAACCAGTTCTAAAAAGAAATAATTTTTTTTAAATAAGAGGAAATCCTTCAAAGGGAAAAAGAAATTGAAGAAAGCACCAAAAATATAAAGTTTAGAGAAGAAATAAAAAAAAAAGAAATACAAAATATAAAGAATTAGAAAATGACGAAAAAGATTTTAAATGCTATAAAAAGAATTCTTTACGATTAAAAAAAAACAAACATTTCATCTGCAATATTCATAGAATTGTGAAAGTTTTTTTTTCTCATTTCCAACTGAAAAGAAATTCCCAAAGTTGATAACAAAACAGAGACTGAGGGAGAAAAGAAAAAATGCTTAATTTTTACCTAAGAAAAGGAAATAAGAGTGCCATACAAAAATGTCAACTGCTGACTTTAATTCAAGATTATTCAAAATATTTTTTTAAATATTCTCCCTCGTTTGCAATTGCTTTCTATTCTTCCGAATGCTTTAAAATCATCATCAGCCCATCACTGCATTTTTTTTTATGGTAGTTATCGTCGTGTTTTTTTTTGTTCCTCTCCTTCTACTGCAATCATTATCATTATTATCATCAGAGTTATTCACACCAGCGTTAGTTGATGGTTTTCCACTGGAATTTGAGTGACAGCAAGTCTCCTCAAGTCTCCAGGAATTTCCTCAGAATTCTGACCGATCTCAGCAATGCTGAAGTTGGTCTCCTCTCATCCATTTATTTTCATGTCCTTCAGTCCCTTTACTAATCCTTTGGTGATTATACCAAGAGCACTAGTTACAATTGGTATCGTCGTCTCTTTCACGTTCCACAGTTTATAACAATTGTAATGTTAATATTATACTTATTACTCCTTGAAAGATTTTCCCATCAGCGTTAGCTGATGGTTTTCTCCTGGAATTTGAGTGACAGCAAGTCTACTCAAGTCTCCAGGATTCTTATTATTATTCTTCTCAACAATGCTGAAGTTTGGATGGTCTCCACTCATCCTCTTATTTTCAAGTCCTCCAGTGTCAATACCAATCATTGGGTAACTGTACCAAGAGCACCAATTACAATTGATATCATTGTCCCTTTCATGTTCCATAGTTTTTTCAATTCTCAAACAACGTCGATGTTATCATCTCTCTTTCGTTTTTCTTCAGTTTTACTCTATGGTCAGCCGGAAAAGTCCAAAAGTCGTTAGGTTCTCCTTTTTGCTCACTATCACAACATATGACCGTCTGGCCGAGATTAAGTGATCCGTTAATACGAGGGGCATTCGATAAGTTTCCAGACTTTTTTGTACAGGCATTTAAAATTGGCGTAGACACTTGAAAATTCACTATGCAATTGCTATACATCTTATGAGATGACTGACCAATTTTTATGATTTCAGATTCAAAGGAACAGCTACAGCAGGAATTGGAATACACCCTATTATTAAGCCTGATTGTCACAGATGGTGAATTTCAAAAATGCAATCTGACACTTTAGAAGAACGATATGCAAAAAAAATTCTCTTTTAAACTTGGAAAAAAATGCCACAGAAACGTATGGAATGCTTCAGACTGCTTTTGGAGCATGTTGCATGAATCGAGCATCAGTTTTTGATTAGCATAAGAGAGTCAAGGAAGGCAGGGAGTCTGTGAGAGATGATGAGAAGTGTGGGAGGTGTAAGGAAATCAATACACCAGAGTTGATTGGCCAAAGGGTTAGGGTTAGGGTTACTATGTTGAAGTTTTAAGGGAGTTCAGGAAGAGATTCCTTCGGAAGAGGCCAGTACTCTTCAAATCGGGTCAGTGGCATTTCCACCAGTCCACAACTCCATCCTTGTCAGAGACTATTTGACCAAGATGGGCATCAAGACAATTCCTCACCTTCCCAATAGTCCAGACCTTGCTCCCTGTGACTTTTGGTTATTCCCTAAGCTCAGAGGCTGTCATTATGAGACAATTGAGGAGATGAAAGAGGCTGTGACGAAGGTCATTGACACGCTCACACAAAAGGACTTTCATAGGGCCTTGAAGAAGTTGTTGGAACGGTACAACAAGTGCATTGCAGCCGGAGGAGATTACTTGGAAGGGGACTAGAGTTTCATGAGTGTACTGTCAATAAAAGTGCCCATACGAAAAATGTCTGGAAGCTTATCGTATCTCAAAATCCGAGAGAATTTTGTGCGTTCCCATTTTTCTATTTGTTCGTAAGGTCAAATTTAAACTGCTGGCACAATTCCCAAAGATCACATTACCCGCCCAGTCACGTCTAGTTTTGTTATTGGTGTTGTTGTTTTTGTTTTGTTTTGTTTTATTTATTTATATATATTTTTTTTGGCGCTAATGTACAGCATTCGCTTATTATGTGATTGATCATTTCGTCTCTATCACTAACTAACCAACATCTGGGTTTTTGGTGCGTCTTGTCTATTCCTGCTTTGACATAGTTCGTCCTTAGTGCGTAGTTTTGTGCTGCTATCAGACTAATGAGTTTTAATGTTTCCCTTTCTCAGCCATGTCCAAGTTTTCTCTCGTGATATTTCGCTTGTTTGTCGCTTGAAATGTCCATACAGTCGTTTTTTCTTCCCATTTTTGTATTCTGGTTATTTTTGTTATGTTGATTTTTGTGTCGTCAGTGTTGTTTCTGGTCGTGCTTTTCTATTTAGTCTTTTAGTCATCATATCGATTCATCGACGCTATCTTGGATGATGATAAGTCCTCTTCCTCCTTCTTTTCTTGGCATATACAATCTGTCTGAGTCATCAATGGGATGTAAGGCCTTTGGTCTTGAGTATTTTTCTTGTTCTCCTTTATTTTTTTATTTTCTCTTCGTATTATTATTATTATATTTGAGTGACAGCAAGTGTCTTCAGATCATCAGGACTCTTCTCAGTATTCTGGCCGACCTCGGCAAAGTTGGAGTTTTGGTGGTCTCCGCTGATGTTAAGAAACTCGGAACTTGATAAGGAGGCTGGAAGAGTTGGATATAGGAGACCATCCAAACCACAAAATACTGAGAAGAGTCCTGGAAACTTGTGGAGACTTTGGGTCACTCAGACTCCAAACGCTAATGAGGAAAACTCGGAAGAAGTAAAAGCAATGTGGAAACCTCGCAAGTAATGAAATAATAAAACTGGTATATAAATAAACCAGAATTTATCCGTGAAAATTAATCGCAGAAAATTCTCTGGATCTTCGAGATAAAAACGGATCACCCAATCCCAGCTGGAACACCAGTCATAGTTTTAATTAACAAGAAGAAAAGAACTGACCACAAAGTGAAAGGGTGTTGTGTTCTGGTTAGTGAACACAAGTAGTTGTAATAAGAAGACAGACCACGATATGTGAGATAAATAGTTATATTTACAGGAAATAGTATTTACAAGAGAGAGACTGTTAGTTATAAGAACATAGGATTAGTGATAGAGTAATAATATACTTCAATAATAGGAACGGCTCTTCTGGTCTGACTCGTAGGCTTATCCTTCCCAGACTGATCTCCGCTACTGCCATATATGGCAGATGGAACAGCTCATTATGCTGAAAAGGTAGGTGATACCCAACAAAGGGAAAGAAGCTGGACAAATTCCTAGATCTTGGCAGCGAACAAGGAAAAAAAAGCTGTAGAATATGAAGCTAAAAGTGACACTAACAGTGTTGTATATTGACCTCCGGCCCGGCCAGGCTGTCAAAATGGGAAATGCACCAGTGTAAATAACAGGTGCATCCGGTCGAGGAATATCAGGATATAACCTTGACTGTCGAGGGGTTGAATTGAGTGCGAAATTGAGACGCTCGCAGGAAGAAGAGTGGACGTCAAATTATTATATAACCCCGGCGACAGGAAGTTCAGTTAGTTGGAGATAAGATGCCGTAGAGAGAAACAGCACCCAATAGAGGAGGCCATCAGGACCCCCGATTGAGCTGTTGGAGTTCAGAGCCTCGGATCAGTTGGAGAGAAGATGCTGGAATGAGGACCATGTCACAGAGAGGCTGAGCCTCCAGGCCCCCGGTTGAGCAGCCCAGGAGAACAGAAAAGAAACACTGTTATGGCCATAAGAGTGGGGGCCAATATGCTGCAGTTCTGTTCGGTCTCCAACTCCCTCTCACACACAACCCTTTCAATAAAGCGAGAGGTATATTTTTCGAAAGAACTGTGTCCGCTCGTCTTCATTGCGTCGTTAAGTTTCTGCATGCATATGTGTATGTATAGTTGTTCATGGCTATACAACAATAGAACACTATCAGGTGGACGAGGGAGCGATGACGGTAAAGGATTACTCCATTTTACTGGAACCTCACCATCAAATTGTTTATAGTCATATACAGGACACTCGTTGTAAGGGGAAGTCTACCCCTCCGCAGAGATGCAATCGGTGTATTCTATAGCCCCAGTTGACTAGGTCACCAGGACATTTGTTGGAAGGGTCTTACCCCACTGCAGAGATACAGTCGGTGTATTCTACAGCCCCAGCCGACTGGGCCTACCAACTGAATATAGTCAAAGTGTCCCAAAACTGTGTAGCATTAAAAGCAAATAGTACCACGTAATCCAAAAAAAATCAGCAGCCGAAGGAAAGATGAGTTAACCGATTCCAATTTCTCTTCGACAGCACTAAAATGAACATGATACACTTGATCTAGCACTAGGATCAGGTCACTAAGAAGAGATGGGAGACGGAAGATTTCACCCACTCGAAGTGGAGTGGAAGCTGGAAAGTGTTGCGGATCTCAGTATATACAGGGGTTGGACAAAATAATGGAAATACCCTAAATCCTTTTATCATTATTTTGAAACGTCTATGAAAAGTAAAGTAAAGTTGGCAACTGTTGTTGAGGGCGACCATAAGGCCCCCTTTTCAATAGCTACGACACAAAGGTGTAGGGGAGGACGCTACTCCTTTCCCTGGATTCCTCCACTTTATCCTCGATACGTATCTTATATTGCTGAATGTTAAGCAAGGAGCTATCCATTACCATTTTTAAAGTCTTTGGTATGACTCAACATAGGATTGAACCCAGGTCTCCTGGATCATTGGCGAACACTCTAACCATGATGCCAATGAGCCGGAAACGTCTATAAAACCATCAAATGTTTTTATGGGTTTTATTTTATTTATTATCAATTTTTCTTGTATTTTACTAAAATTGTTCATTTTTACAAATATCATCAAAGGAAATCAATCAAAATTCATTAAAATGGAAGATATATCAGATTTTAAGTGGTCAAATCGTTGATGCTTTTATGACAGGAACTAGCGTAACAAACACCGCTGAATTATTTGATGTAGCAAGGAGTACTGTCTCGAAAGTAATGACAGAATTTGTGAAAGAAGGAAAAACCTTCTCACTGAAGCAAAACTCTAGAAGAAAGCTAAAGCTGTCTGACAGGGACCGTCGAACTCATACGAAAATTGTTAGGAAGGATCACAAGAATACAGCCCCGAAAATTACAGCAGAACTTAATGACCATTCCTCAAAAGCTCTGTGATAGAAGATGCACAAAGCACAAATAGAATATGCTTGTATTCATAGAAAATTCCTGGAGATCTGAGAAGAGTCTATCATTATGACGCAAGTGAAAAACTATCGCGCAGAGGCTGTGTGAAAAACTAGCCAAGCTGAAATAAGTTTGAAAGGAAAATAATTTCGAAAATGAAAGAAGAAGAAGAAGAAGAAGAATTGGTGTGTAAAATTCGCTAGGCATAGAATAATAATAATAATAATAATAACACGATACACATAAACTCCTATGGGACTTTGTCATACAAACGGATCACCTAATCTCAGCCAGAAGACCAGACGTAATAAGAAAAGTAAAATGGGCGACCTGAGTCGAGAGTGACCCGAAGGCTCAATTTTCAATTTCTACAACACCTTGGTGTAGGGGAGAACGCTACTCCATCCCTTTGATCGCTCCACTCTTCCTTTGATCCTTACCTTATAATGCTGCGTGTTGAGTAAAGCGCCATCAAGTACCATTTTTTGAGTCTTTTATATGACACGACCAGGGATTGAACCCCAGTCTCCCGGACCATTGGGGGATAATCTACTCAATAATAATCAACAAAAAAAAAAAAGAGAATTGAGAAAATTGTCTACTTTGCTGTCTCGGCTGACCACAGAATAAAACTGAAAGAATGTGAAAAGAAGGATAAGTACGTCGACCTTGCTAGAGAATTGAAAAAGCTGTGGAACATGAAAGTGACAATTATACCAATTGTGATTGGTACTTTTGGTACAGTCACTAAAAGATTATTAAAGGGACTGGAGGACTTGAAAGTTGGAGGACGAGTGGAGACTATCCAAACTACAGCATTTTTTAGAACGGTCAGAATATTGAGAAGAGTCCTGGATACTTGAGGAGACTTGCTGTCACTCAAACTCCAGTGAAAGACCATCACTGAGATGGCAAAAATACTGAGAAAAGTCCTGGAAACTTGGGAAGAATTGCTGTCACTTAGACTCCAGTGAAAGACCATCAGCCCACGCTGCTGTGAAAAACTCGCAATAAATAACAATAATAAAAATACTACCACACGTAGTGATAGTCAACAAGAAAAAAGAGCATGTCGAATAGTGGATTTTGTCGTTCTGGCAGACCACAGGATAAAACTGAAAGACAGTGAAAAGAGAGTTAAATATCTGGAGCTTGCAAGAGGACTGAAAAAACTATGGAACATGAAAGTGACGGTGATACCAATTGTAATTGGTGCACTCGTAACAGACACCAAAGGATTTCTCTCTTTCTTTCTTTCTTAAAATTCGTTATTTCTTCCTGCTTACACCAAAGGATTTGTACAAGGACTGGAGGACTCTAAAATAAGAGAACGCATAAAGACCATCGAAAGTACAGCATTATTAAGATCGGCTAGAATACTGCGACGAGTCCTGAAGACTTGAGGTCACTTGCTGTTATTTAGACTCCAGCGAAAAACCATCTGCTAAAGCTGGTGTGAAGAATTCCAAAATGAGTAAAATAATAATAATAATCTGTTGTGAACAATTATAATTTCTTGAAATTAAGTGGTGCACTTTTATATGGTTTAAAGTATTTCTTTCTAATACAAATAATTTTCAAACAGATCAAATATATGCATAGATGGGACTCTAACAATTACTACCACTCCAAGGTAGAGAGGACCTGGAAATAATGCCAACGAAGGGGTGTTTCACACATTAGAGCTTCAGAAATAGAGTCTCACCACCAGATGCTGTGGGGATGTCATCATCATCATCATCATATCGTGCTGGCAGCACGGATATCCCTGACCCTCTTTCGCCACTCCTCCCTATCGTTCATCGCCCTAGGTAGGTCTTCAGGACAACATCCTGTATCCTCACATAGCTGCTGAATATACGTTCGAACTGGTCGTCCTGCTTTTGCGCGGCCATGTGTGGGGATCCATAAGAGTACATCTCTTATGAGTTCATCTCTGCTTCTCCAGCAGTGTCCTGCATGTCTGGTTCGTCTAACTTGAATAGTTTTCGTGATAGGGGGCAGGTGGCCGTACAGTTGGTGTCTTGTGGGGTGTTGCTGCCAGGACTTGTTGAGGATTGCACGCAGCATTCTTGTGTAATTGCCATCTAGTTTCTTCTCCAGCCGTTTTGTTAGCGTCCATGTAGTGCATCCATATAGCAGTATCGATGTGACCGCTGCCTGGAAGAAACTGCGTTTCATTTTATCGGTTAGGTCTGATTTCCATATAGTCGATAGCCTATTGATAGCTGTCCATGCTTTCGTTAACCTCGTTTCGATGTCCTTTTCGGTTGATTCGACGCTGCTTCCTAGGTACGTGAATTTGTCTACTAGTTTAAGAGGGGTTCCTTCTAGAGTGGAGATGTCCCCCGTTTGGTTATAGCACATATATTCCGTTTTATGTGCATTAACATGGAGGCCTATGCTTGCTGCTGCTCGTTCCAAACTATGCAGAAGTGTTTCGGCTTGGTCAGGTGTATTTGCCAGTATCGCTATGTCATCGGCGTAGTCGGCGTCGGTAATTGTTGTTGCGGGGTATCTTCTGCTTCTTTTCTTCGTCAGTTCGAAGCCATTCTCTTTGATTTTGTCAATCGATGTTCTAAGTACGTAGTCTAGACAAATGATAAAGAGATACGGAGCCAGCGTGTCTCCTTGTAGTACTCCTGCTACTATGTCGAAGTATTCTGTGTCTCCATCTGGTGATCGTACTTTTACTTTAGTGTTTCTATAGAGAATCGTTATTGCCGCTACGGTTTCTTTAGGTATGCCGTACGCTAGTAGGATTTGTTCCATCTTTCCTCTGTGAATGGAGTCGAAAGCCTTGGTAAAGTCGACAAATATTAATGTCGCTTGTAGGTTCTTTGCCCGTACACCTTCAAGGATTCTGCAGATGGTTAATATTTGTGAGGTCGTAGATCTATTTCTTCGGAAGCCATTTTGGTTTTTTCTAAGTATGTTGTCGATTTTGGGTTCTATTCTGTTTCGTAGTAGGGCATTGTAGATTTTGGCAGCTATGGATGTAAGTGTTATGCCTCGGTAGTTTTTGGCTAATCCGAGGTCCCCCTTTTTAGGGAAGGGGAGTATGCATCCCTTCGTCCATCTGTCTATCGGATTTTGATTGTATACTGCGTTGCAGTGTCGGAGCAGTATGTCGTCGAATTGTCTGGTCTTCCATACTTCCGGGGGAATTTCGTCCAGTCCTGCAGCTTTCCTATTTTTAATTTTTCTGAGAACCGAGTCGAGTTCTTCTTGTGTGAACGATCCAAGTTTAATGTCTAATTGTTTGCTAATTATTCTGGTGATTGGTTCAGGCGTTATTTTTGGTGGGTTTCCAAGTAAGTTTTCGAAGTGCTGTTTCCACAGTTTTATTCTTTCTTGTTGGTTTGCTGCTTTAGGTTTTGCTTTGGCTGTGCTCTTTCTTCTGCTCACTTCGTTTATTGTTTGCCAGGCAATTCTAGATTGTCTATCTTCCACCGAGTCTCTAATCTTATCTATCTGATTTTGAATGTATTCTGTCTGTTCCTTTATATATATGCCTGCTAATTGATAATGTGCCGTTTTTAGTTTTAAGGCATTTGTGTTTGTTGGGTTTTTTCGATAGTTTTTGGAGGCTGTTTTCACTAGTGCACGTTTTTCTCTCACCGCTAAAGTTTCCCATGGGACTCTATATTTAGTTTTAATTTTTGTTGGAATGTATTTTGCTGCTGCCTCAAGGTGTGCATTGACGAAATTTTCGTATTCGTCGTTTGGTGTACTTTTTTCCGTCTTTTCTTGTAGTGTTTCGAATCTGTTTCTTAATTCTAATACGTATTTATCTCTTACATCTTTGTTGTTCAATAGGGCCCAGTCATAGTGTTTGGTGGTCGCTAAATGGTTAAAGCGATGGACTGTTGAATCGTTGTACACGAGTTCGTACTCTAGTCGCGCTATTACGTTCACTTTTGGGTAAATACCCTTGGGCAAGGTATGAACCCCCTTAGTGACAGGTCCTAAGTGAGTCCTATCGAAGGGTAAAATAGAACTGTTTTATATTTAAACTAAGTGCAGTCGAATGATTTATGCTAAATTGAATTGTTAGAAATAGGACTGTTTTATCCTTTAACTGTGTGTAAACAAATGACTGATGTTTAATTGAATTGTTTGTGATACATGGCAAAAGTTGGATTTATTCATCTTTGTTGACATGTTTGCAAATCATATATATTTAATATATTTGTATAAATGGTATTTGGCATTAAATAACCTACAATTGTTGTGTTGCATATTGGCCTCCGACCCGGCCGGGCTGTCAAAATAGGAAATGCACCTGTGTAAATAACAGGTACATCCGGTCGAGGAATATCAGAATATAACCTTGACGTGGACGGGCTGAATGAGTGCGATTTCCTTCGGGAAGGTATGAATCCAATTATTCTCCCTCCAGCTATGGGTAAATAGTAGGAGAGACTGGCTTCTTCAGCCTTTGTGAGGCAAATACTCTAGGAGAAGGACAACTCTGAATTCAAACCTGTTAAACTCCGCTTAAAAATTGACCTTGTGTCATATCCTGCCCGAGCGGAGGGGATGGTAATAATAATGATAATAGTGTCCTCGTGGTGTAATGGTTAAAGCGATGGACTGCGGAATCGTAGTAAGCGAGTTTGTACACCAGTCGCGCTATTACGATCACTTTTGGGTAAATACCCTTGGGCAAGGTATGAACCCCCTTATCCTCCCAACTATGGGTTAAATAGTACCACTACTGTTCTTCTAGGAGAATGGCTTTGGCATTAAATAACCTACAAAGGTTGACATTGTTGTATAGCCATTTGCTACAACTATACACATATACATGCAGAATCCATATTGACGCAATGAATAAAGACGAGCGAAGACTTCTTTAAAAAAAATATACCTCTCACTTTATTTGAAAGGGTTGTGTGCGTGAGAGGGTGTTGGAGACCGAACAGAACTACAATATATTGACCCCCACTCTTATGGCTATCAGCGTTGTGTCTTTCTCATTCTCCTGATACTCAACCGGAGGCCCGAGGGCCAAGCTTTCTGCTGAGTGCTGTTCTCTCTACCGCAACATGTCTATAACTCATTTGATCTCCAACTCACTGACTTTCTATCTTCACCGAGTTATATAATAGTTCAATCGCCCACTCAATCTTTAGAATGGCGTGTTTGATCGTCATCAAGCGGAAATAACTGTCACGCAGTTCACAGGTCGCTCTCTTCCGGTACATCATTTTGTAGCGGCACGGTGGGACCTTCACCTTGTCCCATATTGTCAGCCAAGCTCACCTACGCGATTTCTTGCGATTACTGGCCAGTGGGATGTGTCTCTTCCGCCATCTTTGAAATGGCATGTGTGATCGTCATCGAGCAGAAATAACTGTCATGCAGTTCACAGGTCACTCTCTTCCGGTGTATCAGTCTATGAGTGTACCGTGGGATTTTACCTTGTCCCATATTGTCAGCCAAGCCCGCCTACGCGATTTCTTCTCATAACTGCCATCGGATTGTGTCATTCCCTTCCGGTGCATCACTTTGGAATGGCATGTTTGACCAGGTCGAAGGTCAATATACAACAGATATGCCATTAAACAAAAAAACCATGTTGGGAGAGGTTTAGCACTGTATGGGGGATACTGTCTTTTAAGCATTGCCGACAGGGCAGTTACTCGTCAGAAACAAAATTAAGATTGTTAATATTGATGACATTAGTCACTATAGTCGTTTTACTATTATCTATATTAGTAAGAGGAAAGGGATTGTCTGTCTGTCGGTCTGTTCTCGGTAGACGATCAAACAGTTTGATGTAGATATGCAAAATTTGGACAGCATATTCCTTTGAAGTATTGATGTATTTTGGTTTGGTTATCAACCATTTTAGGATATTTAATGCCAAATCCACTTTATACATATATACTAAATATATACAATTTAGTTTGGTCTAGTTTTATGGCAAATCAACCATTGTAGGTAATTTAATGCTATATCCTCTTTGTACACATATATATATACCAACACCTCCGCTCGGGCAGGATATAACACAAGGTCAATTTTTAAGCGGAGTTTAACAGTTTTGAATTTAGAGTTTTCCTTCTCCTAGACTAATTGCCTCACCAAGGCTGAAGAACCCAGTCTGCTCTAGTATTTACCCATGGCTGGAGGGAGAATAATTGGATTCATACTTTTTCCAAGGGTTTTAGTGCTATGTGAAATATAATGTCTCGTCCAGGCTTTGAACTCGTGTCGCCGTGTCCATTTCTTCCGATGATAACCATTACACCACGGGCACCCCCACATATATATGGGTGTTTTGTTGGTGTTTTGTTTTACGGCGTAACAACGCTTTTTGGATGATTTAACGCCGAATTACATTTTAATGTATACTTTTTGTTTGTCAAAACTGTTCAGTTAAATGTCAAAACAGTTCTATTTCAAACAATCCAGCTTAGCGTAAGTATACCGTTTAAATGTCAAAAACACTTCTATTTCAAACAGTTTAGTTTAGCATGAGTACACAGTTTAGTTCTATTTGACTCATTTATAGGATCCTCTTAGGTGATACCACTTCGGGTCAGAGGGTAAGACCCCCACTCACCCAACGTGTGTCCTGGATTTGACACTAAAAAATCTAATGGTGAAGTTCAAGTAATGCTGGAGCTTTGGGGAATGCAGAATACTCCTTCATTGCTATCACTCCCAGGTCCACTCTGTCCCGGAGTGGTTGCACCTGGTAAGACCCAATCTTTGGGTCAAATAGAACAAAACTGTGTACTTATGCTAAAATGTATTATTTGAAATAGAACTGTTTTTGACATTAAAACCGTACTATGCTAAATTATTGTTTGAAATAGAACTGTTTTAACATTCTGGAGATTAAGCTAGATGGCAATTACACAAGAATGCTGCGTGCAATCCTGAACAAGTCCTGGCAGCAACACCCCACAAGAAACCAACTGTACGGCCACCGGCCCCCTATCACGAAAACTATTCAAGTTAGACGAACCAGACATGCAGGACACTGCTGGAGAAGCAGAGATGAACTCATAAGAGATGTACTCTTATGGATCCCCACACATGGCCGCGCAAAAGCAGGACGACCAGTTCGAACGTATATTCAGCAGCTATGTGAGGATACAGGATGTTGTCCTGAAGACCTACCTAGGGCGATGAACGATAGGGAGGAGTGGCGAGAGAGGGTCAGGGATATCCGTGCTACCAGCGCGATATGATGATGATGATGATGATACTCATACTAAACTGACTTGTTTGAATTAGAACTGTTTTGACATGTAAACTGCATACTTCTGCAAAATTGAATTGTTTGAAATGGAACTGTTTGTATAAAAATGGATTTGACATTAAATAACCTATCAAGGTTGATATGCCATAAAACACAAACAAACAAATGAATAAACTTACCCTAACAAGAGGGGATCAAATCTTGACCTGAAGGCCTGTATAGATGTTTATCTTAGAATAGCTGATAGAACGTTGCTTTTAAATGGTAACTGTTGTAGCCGTGAGAGTGAACATTATCTTCGTAGTAGTAATAGTTACAGTTAGAAGAATCATTGTCCTATAAAGTTTGTAGTCTTTTATGTCATTTTTTACATCACCAAACATTTGATTTTCTCCTTTTTGGTCTTTGCTTCAAACGCTGGCCTACAGGTATTCTTTCAGCTTTTTTGATTGCTGATCTAAAGAAAACGAGATTAAATTGATTTGTCATTATTATTATTATTATTATTATCATTATTTTCTGAATCTCCTTTTCTATAAGTCTTTAAGATTCACTTTTTTCTTTCAGTTTATCTTATTTTAATTTCTTCTTCTTCTTCTTCTTCTTCTTCTTCTTCTTCTTCTTCTTCTTCTTCTTCTTCTTCTTATTCAGCAGCTTCTTTTTCTAATCGTTTTCTCCTCCTCCTCCTCCTCCTCCTCCTCCTCCTCTTCTTCTTCTTCTTCTTCTTCTTCTTCTTCTTCTTCTTCTTCTTCTTCTTCTTCTTCTTCTTTACCGTGTTTTATGAATATTATTCTTCCTTCTCTTTTTCTCCCCTTCCCACTTACATTACTAGAAATTTAAAACATACAATAAAAGTACATAGCTGGTTGTTGTTGTTGTTGTGGTGGTGGTGGTTCTTCTTCTTCTTCTTCTTCTTCTTCTTCTTCTTCTTCTTCTTCTTCTTCTTCTTCTTTCTCTCTCTCTCTCTCTCCATCTCTCTCACTCACTCTCTCTTTCTTTTCCACACTGTTTTCGCTTTTTGCCTTCCCTCTCCTCCTTCTCTGTCTTAAAGCCTAGCTTCTTCTTCCCTACTAACTTTGTTCTTTCATTCTCTCTCTCTCTCTCTCTCTCTCTCTCTCTCTCTCTCTCTCTCTGTCAATTCTCTTACACATTTGATAATACATAAATACTAAAGACTTTATCAAAAGACATTTGCATATAAAGAATTCCTTTTCTTCAGTCTTGTACACTCAACAGAAATACGTGGCTTTCTTCTTTTTTTTTCTTATCGGCCAACACTGGTAACCCCATAAGTGGGAGTCCATTGAATAAAGTTTCATATGAGTTTTGGGAAAGACTATTGATATGGTCAAATAGATTCAAACCTTGAGTAATTTTATTTCCTTCACAAGGATTAAGATTAAGTTTTTACTTAATCCTATCAGAATTATTAATAGACCTGATTGTAGTAAGATCATTTGTGACAATTATATACTTTGGTAGAATACAGAGTTGCCGTAAATTTTGTAAACTATAAAGTACATAGCTTCTTTTCTCCTTTCCTTCCTTTTCCTGTCTTCCTTCCAACTTTGCTTGTATCGTCTTTATAATCAATCTTCCTCTTACCTTCTTCTTCTTCTTCTTCTTCTTCTTCTTCTTCTTCTTCTTCTTCTTCTTCTTCTTCAGTATGCATTTAATTTATACCCAATCCTCCTCCAACTGTCTTCTTCTTCTTCTTCTTCTTATTATTATTATTATTATTATTATTATTATTATTATTATTATTATTATTATTATCAGTAGTAGTAGTAGTAGTAAATATTTTTCTTCTCTATCATTTCTTTTTTACTTTTTCCTTATGTCCTTTCTTCTCCCCATTCACAATTTTTTTCTTTTTTTCCATCAGTTCTTTTTCTTCCTCCTTTTCCTTCTTTTTCTTCTTCTTTAGATTTTTTTTCCTAAATTTGTTTCCTTCTTCTTTGTCTTTATTTCTTCTTCAGCCTTCTTTTACAAATTTCTCGTTTTTTTTTTTTGTTTTCTTATTTTATTCCTTTTTTTTTTCAAGTCGATCATTCATTCTGCTGTTCATACATTTATTATTATTATTATTATCATTATTATTATTATTATTAATTTTCTTTTTATTGTCATTGAGGCTGTCGCTAGAGTTATTACTATTTTCATTGCTACAATGACCTGATTTTTTAATGTTCCGATGATAATGCTTCAGTCATAACAATGATAATGATTAAGTCATTGATAAAAATGGTAGTCGGAGATTACCAAAGATGATGATCATGATAATGAACAAGATGGTGGCAGTGGTATGGGCTGTGTCGATGGTCGTCGTGGTCGTAAACAAGGAACTTCTTTCTTGCCTAACCTCGACAACATTTTCAAGAAGAATGGAAAAAACGGATATTTTTTCTCACAAACGCGGGTTTAATTACTTCCTGAAATGCGTTAAGAAAATCAAAAAAGCAATTAATTTCGACTGAAAATAAAAAGCAGGGGAAAAAAAGGAATTGGGAAGTTTAAAAAAAAAATGTTAAAAAGTGGCTGAGGAGGTGAATTTTAGGGAGGGTGGAGTTCGGGATATATAGTGGGGGGGGAGAAAGTGCTAGAGGGAGCTGGGAAAAAGAAAGATGAAGAGAAGATTTTGTGTAAAAATGTTGGTCGATACGAACAGCGTGAAGGGAAAATACCGAGTCTGAAATTAAGACAAACAAACATAGAGAGGGAGGCAGAAAAGGATGAAGAGAGAGAGAGAGAGAGAGAAGGAGAGAGAGAAAGACGGAGAGAGAGAGGAAGAGAGAAAAATAGAGAAGAAGAGAGAAAAATAGAGATAAAGAAAAAGAGGTAGGTGAAGAGAAACAAACATAGGGAGGAAGAGAGGGGGAAGAAGGGAGGGAGAGAGAGAGAAAGATTAAGAGAGTGAAGAAGAGCAAACAGAGAAGTAAAAAGAGAGAGGTAGAGAGGAAGAAAGACAGAGAAATAAACAGAAATAAACATAGAGAGAAAGAGATAAGGGGGGAGAGAGATTGAAAGAGACGGAGACAGATCGAGAGAGGGAAAGAAAGAAAGAAAGGAGAAGAAAATCAAACATAGAGAGGAAGAAAGAGACAGAGAAAGAGAAAGACAGAGAGACAGAGAAAAAGAGAGAGGTGAAGAGAAGTGAAAGTACAGAGATAGAGATAGAGAGAAGGATTGAAAGAGAGAGAAAAAGAAGACTTGAGATGTGTAAAGAAGCAAACACTGAGGGAGAGAGAGAGAGAGAGTGAAGGAAAGTGGGAGGAAAAATAAGGGAGAGATAAACAGAGGTGAAGAGAAAAGAGAAGGGAAAATAAAAAAAGAAAAAGGGAGGGAGAGAGAGAGAGAAAGAGAGAGAAAACGAGATAAGTGAGGAGAAACAAAGATAGAGTGAGAGAAAGTGAGGAAGAGAGAGGGAGAGAGACAGAAAAAGAAAGAGAAAAGTGAAGAGAAACAAAGAGAGAAATGGAGAGACAGGAAGAGAGAGAGAGAGAAAGACAGAGAGAAAGAGAAAGACAGAGAGACAGAGAAAAAGAGAGAGAGAAGGACAGAAAGAGAGAGAAAGAGAAGACTTGAGATGTGTAAAGAAGCAAACACTGAGGGAGAGAGAGAGAGAGAGAGTGAAGGAAAGTGGGAGGAAAAATAAGGGAGAGATAAACAGAGGTGAAGAGAGGAAGAGAAATATGAAAAAGAAAGGTTTTAAAAGAGAAAGGAAAAAATAAGAGATATGAGAATGAAAAAAAAAATGAGTTAAGCAAATGAAGGAATACGAAAAAAGATGAAAAATAAAAAAAAAAAACAGGAAAGAAAGAGAGGAATTAAAGAAGGAAGAATCGAAAAGAAATTAAGAAAAGAGGAAGGAAGGAAGGAAGGAAGGAAGGACATTAAAAAAGAAGAAAGTAAAGTGAATACTTCTGGAGGGAAAGAAAGAAAGAAGAGTGCGAGGGAACAAGGAAAGAAGAGAAAAAAGGATAGCTCTGATAGATTAATAGAAAGAAAGAAAGAAAGAAAAAAAAAAGAAAAAAAGAAAGAAAAGTGGAGATTGAAAAAATGATTGAATAAAAGAAGGAAAAGAGAAAGAAAAAAAAGAAGGAAAAGATTTGTAAAGAAAGAAAGAAAGAAAGAAAAGTGGAGATTAAAGAGAAGGAAAAGAGGAAGAAAAAGAAAAAAAGAAAAGAATTGGGAAGCAATTATAGAAAGAAAGAAAGAAAGAAAGAAAGAGAGAAAGAAAGAAAGGAAAGTGGAGATCAAAGAGAGGGAAAAGAGGAAGAAAAAGAAAAAAAAGAAAGAATTGGGAAGAAATTATTGAGGGAAAGAAGAATGAAAAGAAAGAAAGAAAGAAAGAAAGAAAGGGAAGAGAGGAAGTAACGAGGAAATGGAGGCAGGAAGAAAACTAGAAGAAAGGAACGAAGGAAGACCCTAAAAAAAGTACGCAGTACAACAAAAAAAATACTAGGTTTATTAAACAAGTTTCCAGACTTTTTTCGTATGGGCACTTTTATTGATAGTACACACGTGAAACTCTAGTCCCATTCGAAATAATCTCCTCTGGCTGCAATGCACTTTCTGTACCGTTCCAACAACTTCTAGAAGGCCCCATGGAAGTCCGCTTCTGTGAGCGTATCAATCACCTTTGTCATAGCCTCTTTCATCTCCTCAATTGTCTCATAACGACAGCCTCTGAGCTTACGGAATAACCAAAAGTCACAGGGAGCAAGGTTTGGACTATAGGGAGGATGAGGAAGTGTCTTGATGCCCATGTTAGTCAAATAGTCTGTGACAAGGAGTTAGTTGTGGACTGGTGCATTGTCCTGCTGGAAATGTCACTGACCCGATTTGAAGAGTGATAGCCTCTTCTCTAGGAATCTCTTCAGGAACTCCCGTAAAACCTCAAAATACTAACACTAACCCATTGGCCTATCAACTCTGGTCTATTCCTTACTCCTCCTACACCTCTCATCATCCCTCACAGACTCCCTGCCTTCCTTGAATCTCTTATGCCACTCAAAAACTGATGCCCGATTCTCGCAAGATGGTCGAAAAAGCAGTCTGAAGCATTCCATACGTTTCTGTGGCATTTTTCCAAGTTTAAAACACAATTTTATTGCATATCGTTCTTCTAAAGTGTCGTTACGTCCAGATTGCATTTTTGAAATTCACCAGCTGTGACAATCAGGCTTTGGTAGGGTGTATTCCAATTGCTGTTGTAGCTGTTGATTTGAACCTGAAATCATAAAAATTGGTCAGTCATCTCATAAGATGTATAGCAATAACATACTAAATTTTCATGACTCTACAATAATTTTAAATGCCTGTACAAAAAAGGTTAGAAGCTTATTGAAGGCACCACGTAATATTGTATTATGTAATAATATTTTTAGGATATTAAAACTGATTCATGAAGTATTAAATGATTGCAATAATGTTGTTATATCATTTCATCATCATCAAGTCGCGCTGTTAGCTCGGATTTCCCTTACTTACTCTCTTTCTCTCTCCCTTCTCTCTCTCTCTCTCTTGCTCTCTCCATCCCTCCCTATCATCCATCGCTCCCGGTAAGTCTGCTAATCTACATCCTGTGTGCGCGCTGATTTAGGTAAGTTCTTGCTGGTTGGCCAACACTAGCACATCCATGTATAGTGGTGAAATGAAGAACGTCACTTATGGGTTCGTCCTTGTGTTGCGTATTCAGATACACGAATATGGCCATGTGCGAAATAGACATGTAATGTTCATGACGATAGATTTAGAAAGAACGAAGGAATCTTGGAATTCGAAAACACATAACGACTTCTTGTTCAGATACGAAACTTTTTTATTAACTTTGAGTTAAAGGTTTCGACGTAAGGAGGAGAGACACAATCTTCTAAGCTGTCTTATTCATTTGGCCCCCATCTCGAGCCCCCCCCCATAGGGCGCAAGTTCGCCTCGCGCCTGCGAGCTCCAAAAGTCGATCCTTCTCGTTTGGCGTCTAGTACCCGACTCTTTCTCTCTTCAAATTCTCACACAACCTCCGCGCGCTTCCGGTGCGTGACGTCACCTTCACCCTGTCACTCAGTATCGTCTCGGACTATTATGACATCTGAGTGACACCTCCATCCGCCTGCGCGCACCTGCGTTAACACCTGCTTCAATGTTACACCCAACCAACCCATGTGCTGAGCCGAAAGGTTCTCAGCCTAACTAAACTCAAAGGCATGAACCGAAATCCCTCGGCTATTTTATAACACTTGTTTCTCCAGAAGTGTCCGCATGTCTTGTTTGCTTTACTTGGATGGTTTTAGAGATAGGAGGTAGGTGGCCACACAGCTGTTCTTTCGTTAGCTTCCAGGATTTGTTCCATATAGTTCGTGGCATTTTTATACAGTTCTTGTCAAGGTTTTTCTCATGCATTTTGTCACCGTCCATGTGGTGCATCTATACATTAGTATTGACACAACCACTGCTGGGAAGAAATCCCGATTTATTTTATCGGATAGATCAGACTTCTGTATGAGCGATAGCCTATTGATAGCAGTTAACGCCTTTAGTAGCTACACATTGGTATCACTTTTAGTAGATGAGACGTTGAAAATCATATATAATGTTATATTACCAAAAATACTATTGTAATATATTAATGTGACCTGCGGGTGTGAATACGGCGGATGTTGTTGACAGATAGATTGATAAGACCGGTGTGATCACCGAAATGTCATCATGTCCACAGGTGCTGTGTATCAGAGGATGTTGACAGAATTACATCCGCTCAAGGATAATATCAACAAGGTGATTTCCAAAATGTCACCATGCCCATAGTTGTTATGTTGAAAACAGGTGCATCCGATTGAAGATATCGGGAAATCACCTGAATGGTGGGCGTGGTTGAATTCGGTGATAGTGGCATATGCGTACGCCCACAGAACCGGGCTTGGGCAAGTAGCCAATGGGAAGCAGACAACATAACCAATGGAAAGCAAAGAAGTGAGATGTGGACATAACCATGGTTAACGAAAAAGGTGAATTGCTGCAGGTCACGAGAGAGTTGAAGACTATGTAAGTTCCCGAATTTCAGCTAAAGTCAGTTGTTCACTGGCTCTTCCGTCTCCCAGCAGCTCCTCCGTGTGAGCGAACTCTCTGCGATTGCTTTCTGCTCCACACAAGTATCATCGCCGAAAATAAAAATATAATCTTATATTTTTTATATACATACGTGTTCCTCGTTGTTAATAACGACACAGTGTAGTATACAACACTATATCTTTTTATATAATTAACAGAGGAAATTGAAAAGCGATAAATGAATACGAGATTAAGTCAAGGGGCAAGTTATTTCTCGCAAAAGAATAAATAGTGTGTGTGTGTGTGTGTGTGTGTGTGTGTGTGTGTGTGTGTGTGTGTGAAGAAAATGTTTCAGATAAAATTTTGTTTCATTTGAGAAAAAGAATATCCTCATCGTGAACAGGACTTCTAAGCAGTAGTTATTTAATTACTAAGCTTTTTGCTTAGATGTGACACAAGGCCATATAAATGACACACCCATTGAGACTCGAACTGACTCGTGTAGTAATTTATTAAGCGTTTTCTTTCGATGTGGCACAAGGCCGTTTGAATGGGGCACCCTATATGACTCGAACTCACTCGTGTAGGTTTATTTGTCTAGCTTGCTAACCATTAAACAACCAGAGGTGGTAATTTACTAAGCTTTTTGCTTCGATGTGACACAAGGCTGAATGAATGGGGCACCCTATGAGACTGGAACTGACTCGTGTAGATTTGCTTGTCTAGCTTGCTAACCATTACACCACCAGAGGTGCCCAGCAAGACTTCTAAGTAGTCGTAGGAAGATTACAAGTCTCATTACGATGGGATCAAAAAGGAAGTTTTGCCGAGGTGACACTGATTGTTGTTAAGGAGCCCTCGCAGTTGACACTTTTGTCGGGTGATGAAGTAAACAGACACTGACCTTGATCATCCGTGGTTAGTCGACGTATAAAAAACACAGCATAACATCCTTCTAAAATAAGGAATCTTCGCAATGACCGTCCGTCTCCGGGTCTCCCATTTCTCTTGAATATTGCTGCCACAGCAAATAAATAACGGACTTAATACGCAAAAAATTTAGAATACACCGACTATTTCTCGGCAGAGAGTTAATCCCCCCACCCAACGAGTGTCCTGATATGACACTAAAAAATCTGGCTTTAGTTATGCTGGAGCTTTGGGAATGCAGTGTACCCGTTCATTGCAATTACTCCTAATTCTACTCTGACCCAGAGTGGTATCATCTAATAGGGTCCTATCTTTGGTCAGATAAAACTAAACAGAACTGTTTACTTATGCTAAACTGAATTGTTTAAAGTAGAACTGTTTTTGTATGCTAAATTTGAAACAGAAATGTTTTGTATGCTAAATTTTGAAATAGAAATGTTTTGGGGGATTGAAACTGTGTACTTATGCTAAACTGAATTGTTTGAAATAGAACTGTTTTTGACATTGAAACTGTGTACTTATACTAAACTGAATTATTTGAAATAGAACTGTTTTTGTATACTAAACGGAATTGTTTGAAATAAAACTGTTTATGCGTTTATACATATGGATTTGCCTAAAATAACCCGGACTGGTTGATGTGCAATAAATCTAAAGCAAACCAACCAAACCAAACCTAGAAATTTCATTCAACTATAAAAAATCTCTGCTCACCGTTTCAGTAGTCATTAACCCGCGATGATGGCCTCGTGGCCCAATTGTTACATAATAGCCCTTACTAATTCTGGCAGTCAAGATGGCGGATGCATTGAAAATTTGCGGAAGCGAAATTTACATGAGAAAAACTGAAAAACTCATGGATACTTACAGGCTGGCTAGAGACAGTTTTGTTGGATTTAAGAGATTTTATAAGATTCAAAATATCATTTGGGAGTTGAAAAACGAGTCAAACGATTTTTTAAAGGTTTAACTCTTAGAAGCTTTCTTTGGAGTGGAGGAGATTCAGTCAAAAATTATGCAAAGTTTTCATCTCACAATAGGTGGGTTAATCGGCTCATTGGGCGAGTGGGTAGAGTGTTCGCCAATGGCCCGTGAGACCGGGTTCAATGCCAGGTCGAGTCATACCAAAGACTTAAAAAATGGTACTTGATACCTCCTTGCTTTACACTCAGTATTATAAGGTATGTATCAAGAGTAAAGTGGAGCAATTCAGGGAAAGGAGTAACGCCCTTCCCTACACCTTGGTGTAGTAGCTATTGAAAAGGGAGCCTTCAGGTCGCCCTCGATTACGGTTGCCAACTTTACTTTTACTTAAAGGACGGTTAGAGACCCACTGAAATGAACAGCCAATTTATTAAAAGCATCAAGAAATAGAACACAAGAACTAAACTATAAATGCCTTTTTAGCGATTTTCTTTGGTTTCTTTAGTCATCCGAACATGAATAACGATCAACGGTTTTTGAGTACTGTCCAAGAGCAAACACCAGCAAGACACCTACCAATTTGACTTAATAACCTCCGTGGATTATTTAACTGAACTCAAACAACGTCCTTTAATTAGCAGGTAACCATGCTGCTACAAGACTGAATTCATGATACAAAATTTAGTTTTCAAAAAATTTAAAGAAAATGATAATATTAGTCGAATAATAATTTCTCGCTAAAATGTTTATTCATATTCGATTAAACGTTACTTGTTAGATTTAGAGATATTTTGGGTATATTTTGCTTATTAATTTTATACCACCATGTCCTTCCAGCTTAGAATATGTTGTATCCCTACTGAGGGGCAGGAACCCCTACATAAAACAACCGGGGCTTTGGAATACACCGACTGCATCTCTACAGAGGAGTAAGAACCTCGCCCATTCCAACGAGTGTCCTGTATATTTAGAGATATTTTGTCAATATTATGCTTATAAATTTTATACCACCATGTCCTTCCGGAATAAAATATGCTGTATCCCTACTGAATCCCTACATAAAAGATCCGGGGCTGTAGAATACACAGACTGCATCTCTGCAGAGAAATAAGAACACCCCATTCCAACGAGTGTATATGATACGAAACAATCTAATAGTGAGGCTCCAGTAATGCAAGAGCTTGAGGAATGCAGATTACCCCTTTATTGCCATCACTTCCAGGTCCACTCTGGCCCGGAGTGACAGGTCCTAAGTGAGTCCTATCGAAGGGTAAAATAGAACTGTTTTATATTTAAACTAAGTGCAGTCGAATGATTTATGCTAAATTGAATTGTTAGAAATAGGACTGTTTATATCCTTTAACTGTGTGTAAACAAATGACTGATGTTTAATTAAATTGTTTGTGATACATGGCAAAAGTTGGATTTATTCATCTTTGTTGACATGTTTGCAAATCATATATATTTAATATATTTGTATAAATGGTATTTGGCATTAAATAACCTACAATTGTTGTGTTGCATATTGGCCTCCGACCCGGCCGGGCTGTCAAAATAGGAAATGCACCTGTGTAAATAACAGGTACATCCGGTCGAGGAATATCAGAATATAACCTTGACGTGGACGGGCTGAATGAGTGCGATTTCCTTCGGTAAGGTATGAATCCAATTATTCTCCCTCCAGCTATGGGTAAATAGTAGGAGAGACTGGCTTCTTCAGCCTTGGTGAGGCAAATACTCTAGGAGAAGGACAACTCTGAATTCAAACCTGTTAAACTCCGCTTAAAAATTGATCTTGTGTCATATCCTGCCCGAGCGGAGGGGATGGTAATAAAAATGATAATAGTGTCCTCGTGGTGTAATGGTTAAAGCGATGGACTGCGGAATCGTAGTAAGCGAGTTTGTACACCAGTCGCGCTATTACGTTCACTTTCGGGCAAATACCCTTGGGAAAGGTATGACCCCCCTTACCATCCGAGCTATGGGTTAAATATTACCACTACTGTTCTTCTAGGAGAATGGCTTTGGCATTAAATAACACAAGAAGGTTAATATGCCATTAAACAAAGAAATCAAACCAATAATAATAATAACAAAGAACCTGCTATCATTGCGGACCACTGTGAGAAATTAAAGAAAACAAAAAGAGTAATAAGTACTTGAACCTTGCCAGAGAAGTAAAAATAAGTTATGAAATATGAAGCTGACGGTGATACCGATTATAATTGGTGCACTCGGAACGGTCTGCAAAGCCTTGGCAAGGGGTCTGGAAGAGTTAGAAATCGAAGGACAAGTCAAAACCATCCAAACAACAGCATTACTCAAATTGGCTAGAAAATTGAGGAGAATTGAGACTTGAGGAGAATTGCCGTCGTTCAGACTCTTTTGAAACACCATGGGTTAACGCTGGTGTGAAAAACTCGCAAGGAATAATAATAATAATAATAATTATTATAATTATAATCGAAGACTATATACAAAAACACGAAGGAGGACTGATTACACCCACCAGAAACGATACTGAGAACACGATGAACAACAGAATGAAAATAACTAGGAAACAAAAATGGGAAAGAAAACAACTCTATGGGCGGTTTAAACGACGAATAAACAATATCTCACACGACAAAACCTGGACATGGCTAAGAAAAGGAAACTTTAAGAGAGAAACAGCATCTCTCCAAATAGCAGCACAAAACAACGCCGTAAGAACCAATCATATCCAAGCGAGAATAGATAACACTCAATAAAATAGCAAATGCAGGCTATGTGGTGACAGAGATGAAACGATCAATCACATAATAAGAGAATGCAGAAAATTTGCACAGAGGGAGTGTAAGGCGAGACACAACTGGGTCGGCAAGGTGATTCACTGGGAAATATGCAAGAAATTTAAATTTGACCATACTAACAAATGGTATATGCACAACCCAGCACCTGTCCTAGAAAATGACACGCATAAACTTCTATGGGACTTTAAAATACAAATGGATTACCTAATCTCGGCCAGGAGACTAGACAATTATAAACAAAAAAAGAGAACTTACAAAATAGTTGACCTCAAAATAAAACTGAAAGAATGTGAAAAGAAGGATACGTACCTCGACCTTGCTAGGGAATTGAAAAAACAGTGGAACATGAAGGTGACAATTATACCAATTGTAATTAGTGTGTTTAGAACAGTAACTAAAGGATTACTAAAGGGACTGGAGGACTTGGAAGTTGGCGGACGGGTGGAGACCATCCAAGCATTATTGAGAACGGCCAGAATACTGAGAAGAGTCCTGGAAACTTGGGGAGACTTGCTATCACTCAGACTCCAGTGAAAAACCATCGGCTAACGCTGACGTGAAAAGCTATAATGAGTGAATAATAATAATAATACCGATTTGCTTAAAAAGACACTTAAAAAAATATCAAACTGGAAAACGCCAGGCCATGATGGAATACATGGTTTCTAGTTCAAGAAATTCACCTCCATTCACGACAGACTTGCAATAGAAATGAATAAATGCTTACAAACAGCCCACGTACCTGAATGGATGACCAAAGGAAGGAATACATTGACCCAAACAAAAGAACCGCCTCAAACAATTACAAGCCATAATTTGCCTACCAATGATGTGGAAACTATTAACAGCACAAATAAGGGAAGATATTTATTACTTGCTAACAAGCCGCGGTTTGTTCTCTGACGAACAGAAAGGATGCTGCAAAGGATCCAGAGGCACAACAGAACTACTTTGCATAGATCAACACATTCCAAATGAGAGCAAGACAAGACAGAAAAAACTAGCTATGGCCTGGATTGACTACAAAAAGGCATATGATATGGTTCCGCATAGCTGGATAATAAACTGGCTCAAAATGTACAAAATATCACTTGAGGTCATAAACTTTATCGATAAAACCATGAAAACCTGGAGAGTGGAATTGACGGCAGGAGGAAGAAGCTTAGCTGAAACAAAGATTCAAAGAGGTATTTTCTAAGGAGATGCTCTATCACCATTACTGTTCATAATTGCCATGACGCCACTTAACCACATACCCAGAAAATGTACAGCCGGATACAAACTTAGTAGATCACAGGAAAAAAAATCAATCATTAAATGTACATAGATGACATCAAACTATTTGCAAAAAATGAAAAAGAACTGGAAACTCTAATACACACGGTTAGAAAATTCAGTCAGGACATACGAATAGAATTTGGCATAGAAAAATGTGCAATGCTTGTAATGAAAAGTGGCAAACATCTAACTGACGGAATGGAACTACCAAATCAAGACAAGATTAGAACGCTCGCAGAAAACGAAACCTACAAATATTTGGGCATCTTAGAGGCAGACACCATCAAAAAAGTTGAAATGAAAGACAAAATTCAAAAAGAATATCTCAAGAGAACTAGAAAACTACTCGAGACAAAACTCTCAAGACGAAACCTTATCACAGGAATAAATACTTGGGCTGTAACCTTCCTTAGATATTCCGGACTCTTTCTCAAGTGAACCAGAGATGAACTTAAACAAATGGACAAAAGAACAAGAAAACTAATGACAATGTATAAGGCATTACACCCCAGAGACGACGTTGACAGACTATATGTTACAAGAAAAGATGGAGGTAGAGGACTTACCAGCATTGGAGACAGCGTTGACGCATCGATACAACGACTCGAAGATTATATACAAAAACACGACAGAGGAATCATTACTGTCATCAGAAACGATACAGATAATACGATGGACAACAGAATGACCATAACTAGGAAACAAAAATGGGAAGAAAGACAACTCTATGGACGTTTTAAACGACTAATAAACAACATCTCACAAGACAAAACTTGGACATGGCTAAGAAAAGGAAATTTTAAGAGAGAAATAGAATATCTCCTAATAGCAGCACAAGACAACGCCCTAAGAACCAGTCATATCAAAGCGAGAATAGATAAGTCACGACAAAATAGCAAATGTTGGCTATGCGGTGACTTAAATGAAACTATCAGTTACATAATAAGCGAATGCAGCAAATTAGCGCAGAAGGAATATCAGACTAGATACGACTGCGTCGGCAAAGTGATCCACAGGGAGATGTACAAGAAATCTAAATTTGACCATACGAACAAATGGTATATGCACAACCCAGCACCTGTCCCAAAAGATAACACATATAAATTCCTGTGGCACTTTGACATGAACACAGATCACCTAATCCCGGCCTGAAGACCAGACCTAATAATAATCAACAAAAAAGAGAACTTGCAAAATTGTCGACTTTGCTGTCCCAGCTGACCACAGAATAAATCTGAAAGAATGTGAAAAGAAGGATAAGTACCTTGACAATGCAAAAGGCATTACATCCCAGAGACGACGTTTGACAGACTATATGGGAATTGAAAAAACTGTGGAACATGCAGGTGAAAATTATACCAATTGTAATTGATGCGTTTGGAACAGTAACTAAAGGATTACTAAAGGGACTGGAGGACTTGGAACTTAGTGGACGAGCGGAGACCATCCAAACTACTACATTATTGAGATCGGCCAGAATACTGAGAAGAGTCCTGGAGACTTAAGGAGACTTGCTGTCACTCAAACTCCAGTGAAAGACCATTAGCTGACGCTGATATGAAAAACTCTAATGAGTAAATATTAATAATATGAGACTTTGACATACAAACGAATCACCTAATCTCGGCCAGAAGACCTGATCTTATAGTAATCAACAACAAAAAAAGAGAACTTGCAAAATTGTAGACTTTGCTGTCTTGGCGGACCACAGAATAAAACTGAAAGAAAGTGAAAAGAAGGATAAGTACCTCGACCTTGCTAGGGAATTGAAAAAACTATGGAACGTAAAGGTGACGATTGCACCCATCGTGATTGGTGCATTCGGTACAGTAACTAAAGGACTTTTTTAAGGGACTGGAGGACTTGGAATTTGGAGGACGAGTAGTGACCATCCAAACTACAGCATCGTTGAGAACAGCCAGAATACTGAAAAGAGTCCTGGAGACTTGAAGAAACTTCCTATCACTCAAACTCCAGTGAAAGACCATCAGATAAAACTGATGTGAAAATCTCTGAAGGAGTAAATGATTATAACTTGGTAAATGAATGTATCGATTTGTTGGCATAATGTATATATATTATAGAATTTTACTGACAATATATTTCCAAATAGAAGTAATTTAGAACAATGATATATAGATATAATGAAATTTATTATTTGCTGTGTTTTCGTTAACTTTATTTTTGATTTTGTATTAAAATATGACGCGATAGAATCATTCTAAGTGTGTTTTTGTGTTGTGTTCCTAAGTGCCAAAACAAATCAATAATCTGAACCGAAAAAAATTAATGTCCTTAATTTTGCAGACTTGTGCAATTATAGCCAGTTTTTTTTTTTTTTGTTGTTATTTATTTATTTATTTTTTTGCATTCTTGAACCTACTTTGCTGGGTGACTTTTTAGTGAGAAGAGGCTCCATAAGCAAGAAATCCGTATAAAGTCTGATATTCAAATATCAAATATTGCTCATAGTTTTTCTTCATAACTTAGTAAATGAAAACAAATCATTATGAAATTATATGTTCAGTAGGTGCTATGAGCAATCTATATATCAGACGAGTTAAAGTTTTTAAAATATTTTACATCATTGTAAGCAGTTTTTGTAACATATTGACCCTCGACCGAGCCGTCAATCAAGAGATGCACCTGTGTAAATAAGCGGAAGAAAGCGAAACAGGAGCATCCGGTCGAAGATATCGGAATATCACCTTGACCTGTGGACGTGGTTGAATTCGGTGCAGATGCGTACGCCCACAGGAAGCAGGTGGACGACAAACAATTATACAACCAGGTGCCACAGACGGCTTGAGTTAGTCAGTTCCAGTTCAGTTACAGTCGCAGTTGGAGATAGGATACCCGCGGAGTGAGAACCAGCTCCAGACTGAGGGCTTGGGCCCTCAGCGACCCACGGTTGAGCAACCCAGCCAAGATGAGGACGAAGTGCTGCTATGGTCGCGAGAAGAACTTTGGGTCAATATTTAGCAGTCTGTCTCCGTCTCCAAATCACCTCTCACACACAAGAAATATCAGCCTTTCGAGAATAAAGTGTGAGAGGTATATTTTTATAAAGAAGTATGTTCGTTCGTTCATTGAAGTCGTCATTATGTTTGAGTATGTTTCCGTAATATAGTTGTATGCAGCTGTACATCATTGCTCTAAGACCATTCGACTCAGCTTGGGGAACTCGGATAAAGAACCGTTAATACCATTTTATCTTTTATAAATCATCGAAGTTACGCAATGATCAGCCTCTTCAGAACTTTGATTGTTAATGAACATATCTATAAATTTGGGTGTTTGAGTAAAAAAAAAAATCCTAAAAAACAATAAAAGAGTGAGAGCGAGAGAGAGAGAGAGGAGTTGTATAGCCATGACCACTTTATATACACACATACATGCAGAAACATAACGACGACACAATAAAGACGAGCGACACAGTTCTTTAGAAAAATATACCTCTCACTTTATTTGAAAGGGTTCGAAAGGGTTACTAAAGGTTTTACTGTGTGAGAGGTGAGTTGGAGGCTGAACAGAACTGCAACATATTGACCCCCACTCTTATGGCCATAACAGTGTTTCTTTCCCGTTCTCCTGGGCTGCTAAACCAGGGACCTGGGGGCCCAGCTTCTCTGGGACATGTTCCTCATTCCAGCATCTTTTCTCCAACTGATCTGAACTTCAACTGCTCAATCGGGGTCCTGACGCCCCCCTCTCCTGGGTGCTGGTTTTCTCTACCGCATCTTATCTACAACTCATTGAACTTCCTGTGCATCGAGTTATATAATAATTTGACGTACACTCTTCTTCCCGCGAGCGTCACAATTTCGCACTCAATTCAATCCATCCACGGTCAAGGTTATATCCTGATATTCCTCGACCGGATGCACCTGTTATTTACACAGGTGCATTTCCTATTTTGACAGCTTGGCCGGGGTCAATATGTTACAGAGAGAGAGAATGATATGAATTAGTTTTTACGGTAATGTTAATTTTTGAGAGTGCTGTATTAAAGTCCCCTCCAGAAGAAACCATCTCTCGCTTTTCAGTTAGTTTCTTGATCGTCTGGCAGCCTACAAAAAAAAAGATGTATTTTAGAAGTCTTTAGGACACTTCACACACACACATATATACACACACACAAACTCACACATACACAACCATACACACTCAAACACACACAGCCACACACACATACATGCACACAGCACACATACACACACACACACACTCACTTACTCACTCACTAAAGCACACACACACACATACGTATACAACTCACATACAACACACATTCTCACAAACACACACTCCTCCACATCCACTCAAAAACATACACTGACGCACACACAACCACCCACACTTACATACACACAAACAGACATACACACACATATATACACACACACTTACTCACTCACGCACAAACTCACACATACACAACCATACACACTCAAACACACACAGCCACACACACATACATGCACACAGCACACATACACACACACACACACTCACTCACTAACTCACTCACTAAAGCACACACACACACATACGTATACACCTCACATACAACACACATTCTCACAAACATACACTCCTCCACATCCACTCACAAACATACACAGACGCACACACAACCACCCACACTTACATACACACAAACAGTCATACACACACATACATATATACCCACACACTTACTCACTCACGCACAATTACACGCATACATACTCACATGCACAGACATTAAAAAAAACACACACACATACACATAACCACACATACGTACACACATACACGCACATACTCAATCTCATACGAACACATACACTCATTCACACAAACACACTAACACACACACCCACACACACGCACACATACAAAGAAATACACTCACACATATACATACACAGACGCACACACAACCAGAGATGCACACAAACACTTACACACACACGCGCATACACACTTACCCGCTAACTGACAGAGACACACATGTATACATACACGCACACATTCACACACGAACACACGCAAAAACACAACCACACACATAAACTCACACAAACATGCATACACAAACATGTGCATACATACTCACACATATACGCACACACAAACACATACACTCATTCACACAAACACACTCACACACACACAAATGCATGCACACTCACAAACACATATACTCACACGCAGGTGCACACTCACAGACGCACAAATACACACACACACACACACACATACATACATACACATACGCATACGCATACGCGCTATCAAATGTTCGTCGTATATAAATTCTTTTCTTGAGGTACCCGTGGTGTAATGGTTACCGTCCTAGCAAATGGACACGGCGACACGAGTTCAAATCCTGGACGAGACTGATTGCATTTCACGTAGCACTAATACCCATATGAAAGGTAAGGGGGGTGTCCTCGTGGTGTAATGGTTAAAGGGATGAACTGCGGAATCGTAGTACGCGAGTTCGTACTCCAGTCACGCTATTACGTTCACTTTCGGGCAAATACCCTTGGGAAAGGTATGAACCCCCATATTCTCCCTCCAGCTATGGGTAAATAGTAGGACGGGCTAGGTTCTTCAGCCTTGGTGAGGCAACTAGTCTAGGAGAAGGAAAACTCTGAATTCAAAACCTGTTAAACTCCGCTTAAAAATTGACCTTGTGTCATATCCTGCCCGAGCGGAGGGGTTAGTAAATTGTACCCATATGAAAGGTAAGAATCCAATAATAATAATAAAAATAATAATTTGCTTACACATACCTTTGCTTCAAGTATTCTTATTTAAAGCTGATAATTCTTAAACAAAGCTATTTGACCCACAGATAGGACCCTAACAGACACAGGTACTCAGGGTCAGTTGGCTGGTAGTTGTTTATGGTATATCAACTCTTGTAGTTATTTAATGCCAAATCCTATCTACACACACACACATACACACACATATGATTTGTAAACGAATTGTTTGTATGTGACATCATTTTTAAATGAGCCCGTGATGTAATGGTTACCGTCCTAGGAAATGGACACAGCGACACGAGTTCAAATCCTGGACGAGACTGATTGCATTTCACATAGCACTAATACCCTTGGGAAAGGTATGAATTCAATTATTCTCCCTCCAGCTATGGGAAAATAGAAGGGCAGACTAGGCTCATCAGCTTTGGTGAGGCAACTAGTCTAGGAGAAGGAAAACTCTGAATTCAAACCTGTTAAACTCCGCTTAAAAATTGACCTTGTGTCACATCCTGCCCGAGCGGAGGGGTTGGTAAATATGATAAACTCTTTTCATGACGCATTTTCCAGGAAAAAAAAATTACTATTTTTAAAAAAATGTCAGGAAAGACCCCGTGGAGTAAAGACTATAGCGCTGGTGTTAGACTTCGTTATCAACGAGTTCAAACTTCACTTGCAAAATTGCATTTACTTTTTGACTAATGCCCTCGTCGTCGGAAAGGGACATGGTGACACGAGTTCAAATCCCGGACGAGGCTGATTACATTTCACCTAGTATTCTTGGAAAAGGTATGAATCCAACTATTCTACGTCTAGCTAAGGGTAAATAGAAAGGAAAACTATTCTCTTTAGCCTTGGTTCAGCAACCAGTCGAGGAGAAGGAAAAGTCCGAATCCAAACGTTAAACTCTTCTTACAAATGACCTTGTGTCACATCCTGCTCGTTCGGAAGGGTTGGTAAATACATATCCCCGGGAAAGGTATAAAATCCCTTACTTCCGGTTATGGGTTAAATAGTATCACTACTGTCTTAATACAAGGATGGCTTCAGTTTTGAAAGTCGATAAGCCATAAAATAAGGAAACTAAACCTAAAAAAACATCACTTTAAAACCTGTACAGAATGTGGAAGCAAAATTAGGAATATTCTAGTGTGAGAATAAACAATTTTATTATAAAACAAGATTAGTTTTAATTTTAAAAAATAAACAACAAAATAAGATAGACACTAAAAAGTAAATTTTCTCAATATGGCTGCCATTTTTCAATTATTGTATCAACACGCCTTCGAAACGATTTGCACGCCTTCAAAATAAATTCTTCAGACATTTTATTCCGTTCCACCTCAATAGCAGTCTTAATTGAACCAATATTTGGATGGGGAGTTGCATTTGTTTTGTTTTCTTAAACACTACATATAGCTTAATCAAGGAGGTTAAGGTCTGGGCTTGATGGAGCCCATAAAGAAACTCCAATTATTTCGGAAATTCTTTTGGTTTGGTTTCAGCGGAAATCAAATCATAGATTCTTTGTCGTTTCTTTTCATGCTCTCTCTCTCTCTCTCTCTCTCTCTCTCATATTGGGATAAGTTTTACTGTGAAAGTGCTTGAACAACAGAAAATTCAGATTTATCATGTTTTGGGGGTCTGTTTTGATTTTTTTTTTTTTTTTTTAATTGGACTAATTAGACTAAAAGAAATGTTTTGAAAATTGTTTCATATTTTGCTTCCGCATTCTGTAAATGTTTCCATAATCTATGTAAACATTATGAACCGGTGTTTGAATCTTTTCTTAATGAAAGCAGTAAATTTCTAGCCCTTTTCAACGTTGTGTACATTGGGTAACGGTTATAGTCACAGAAAATGGAGTCCGCAGCAAAGTTTAAATCCTGAACAAGGCTATTTGCGAATCATTTGACACCAACGCACTCGAAAACACATAAATCCGTCTCTTCTCCTTCCTAGTTGTAATTGAAAGGCAGTACAGACAGGGAATTTTAGCATTGCTACAGACTGTAGCAATGTCAGTAGTACTATATAGTTGCACCACTTGAACTATTACGAAACGCTAAGAGAAGAAAAAACAAGATGGGAACTACTCAAGGAACTTGCGTGATGTTTTGAACAAATCCTGGGAGCAGAATTCTACAAAACAGCAGTTTTACAACCACTTACCTCCTATCTTACAAGCCATCTAATAAAGGCGGGCAAGACCTGTGGGGCATTGCTGGTGAAGTAAGGAAGAATTCATAAGCTATGTCCTCCAATGTTCGCTTTTTGTTTGTTTATTTTTTGGGGCTTTATGGCATATCAAACTTTGTCGGTTATTTAATGCCAAATCCATTTTTATACGAATAAACTGTTTTATTTCAAACAATTCAGTTTGGCAGAAGTACGCAATTTAATTGTAAAAAGACATTTCTATTTCAAGCTATTCTGTTTAGTCAGACAGTTCTAATTCAAACAATTCTGTTTAGTATGAGTTTAGTTTTTACTTACACACAGTTAAATTACAAAACAGTTCTATTTCAAATAATTCAGTTTATTATAAGTACAGTTTCAATGTCAAAACAGTTCTATTTCAAACAATCTAGTTTTGCATACAAAAACAGTTCCATTTAAAACAATTCAGTTTAGGATAAGTACACAGTTTAGTTCTATTTGACCCATAGATAGAACATTATCAGGTGCTACCACTCCGGGCCGGAGTGGACCTGGGAGAGATGGTAATTCAGAGTTATTCCACATTCACCAAAAGTCAAGCATTACTAGAACCTCACCATTAGATTGTTTCATTTCATTTCCAGGACACTCGTTGGGGAAGACTTGCCCCTCTGCAGAGATGCACTTAGTGTGTTCTACAACCGAAGCTGACTGGGCAAGTTCGCCAATGGGCTCTTAACCTCACAAGGAATGACTTTAAATATTCAACTATAATTGCAAGCAACAAAGAAAAGTTTAATTTTAAACAGAAAAATGATCTTAAAAAAGTGTGCACGTGTGTGTGTGTGTGTGTGTGTTTTGAGGGAGAGAGAGGGGGAAAGAGAGAGAGAGAGAGAGAGAGAGAGGAAGAGAGAGAGGTGTTAGCGAAGGATATAAAGTAGTTCACTGACAGTTACGAAATCAATGATTTTAGCATTGGGTCGCGTTCGTGAAGTGTGGCGGTGGTGGTGTTTGGGGGAGAGAAACTGCTCGTCTTTGGCCTGTCCGGCTAAACACGCTAACGACAGCACCTCAGCAAGTCATCATGCCGGAAAATAGATGAAGCCAAAGTAGGAGTTAGCTTCTTTTTTTATTCCTTAGAATTGAGAAATATTGACAAAATCATTTAAAGAATATAATTTTGTCTTTTTCCCAGAAAGAGTTTGGGTTTGAAGAAGACTTCCTTTTACTCATAAGCAATTTATCGTTTTGACCTCTATCTCTCTCTCTCTCTCTCTCTCTCTCTCTTCCAATCGCACCCTCTCTTTCTCCTTCGTACTCGCCCTCTCTCTCACTCTCTCTCACACACAAATATACGCACTTTCTCTCTACTTCTCTCTCTCTCTCTCCCAATCACTCACTCTCTCACTCTTCCAATCGCACCCTCTCTTTCTCCCTCGCACTCGCCCTCTCTCTCTCACTCTCTCTCACACACAAATATACGCACTTTCTCTCTCCTTCTCTCTCTCTCCCAATCACTCTCTCTCTCTCTCTCTCTCTCTCTTCCAATCGCACCCTCTCTTTCTCCCTCGCACTCGCCCTCTCTCTCTCACTCACTCTCTCTCACACACAAATATACGCACTTTCTCTCTACTTCTCTCTCTCTCTCTCTCTAACCCAATCAATCTCTCTCTCTCTCTTTCAATCACACCCTCTCTTTCTCCCTCGCACTCGCCCTCTCTCTCTCACTCTCTCTCACACACAAATATACGCACTTTCTCTCTTCTCTCTCTCTCTCTCTTTTCCAATCACTCTCTCTCTCTCTCTCTTCCAATCGCACCCACTCTCTCTCCCTCGCACTCTCCCTCTCTCTCACTCTCTCTCACACACAAATATACACACTTTCTCTATCCTTTTCTCTCTCTCTCTCTCCCAATCTCTCTCTCTCTCTCTCTCTCTTCCAATCGCACCCTCACTTTCTCCCTCGCACTCGCTTTCTCTCTCTCTCACTTTCTCTCACACACAAATATACGCACTTTCTCTCTACTTCTCTCTCTCTCTCTCTCTCTCCCAATCACTCTCTCTCTCACTCTCTCTTCCAATCGCACCCTCTTTTTCTCCCTCGCACCCACCCTCTCTCTCTCACTCTCTCTCACACACAAATATATGCACTTTCTCTCTCCTTTTCTCTCTCTCTCTCCCAATCACTCTCTCTCTCTCTCTTCCAATCGCACCCTCACTTTCTCCCTCGTACTCGCTCTCTCTCTCACTCTCTCTCACACAAATATACGCACTTTCTCTCTCTCTCTCTCTCTCTATCTCCTAATCATTCTTTCTTTCTCTCTTCCAATCACCCCCTCTCTCTTTTTTCCAATCACTCCCTATCTATCTCCCATGCACTCGCCCTCTCTCTCTCACTCTCTCACAAAGAAATATACGCACTTTCTCTTTCTCTCTCTCTTTCTCTCTCATCCAATCTCTCTCTCTCTCTCTCTTCCAATCACTCCCCCATCTCTCTTTCTCAACCAATCACACTCTCTCTTTCTCCATCACACTCGCCCTCTCTCTCTCTCACTCTCTCTCATACACAAATATACGCACTTTCTCTCTCTCTCTCTCTCTCTCTCTCTCTCTCCCAATCAGTCTCTCTTTCTTTCTTCCAAGCACTCTCTCTCTCTCTCTTCCAATCACTCCCTCTCTCTCTCCCTCACACTCGCCCTCTCTCTCTCTCACTCTCTCTCTCTCACACACAAATATACCCACTTTTTCTCTCTCTCTCTCTCTCTCTCTCCATACACAGGTACCCGAATACATACACATAGATCGATACACGTACGCATACGTACATACATATATATAAATTTCTGTGTGCGCTCGCGTGGGTATATACGAGGTATGTGTGCGTAGGTCTTATTGGTATAACAGCTTCTATTTTTCTTCCTTTCTCTTCCTATATTTATCAATAAGTTCCATACATTCTCTCTCTCTCTCTCTCTCTCTCTCTCTCTCGATTTCTTCCTCTCTCTCTCTCTCTCTCTCTCGCTCTATCTCTCTCTTTGTTTCTCTCTCTCTCACTCTCACTCTCTCTCTCTCTGTTTAACAAATTTGATTCTCTCTCCCACAGTCACTCACTCTGTTTAACAAACCTCTCTCTCTCTCTATCTGTCTTTATCTGTCTCCATCTCTCTCTCTCTCTTTCTTTCTTTCTCTCTCTCTCTCTTTCTCTCTCTCTCTCTCCGAATCACTCTCTCACATTCTCTCTCTGTTTAACAAATTTGATTCTCTCTCTCACACTCACTCTCTCTGTTTAACAAATCTCGCACTCTCTGTCTTTATCTCTGTTTCCATCTCTCTCTCTCTCTCTATTTCTCTCTCTCTCTCACTCTCTCTCTCTCTCTCTCTGTTTAACAAATTTAATTCTCTCTCTCACACTCACTAACTCTGTTTAACAAATCTCTCTCTCACTCTCTTTCTCTCTCTCTCTTTCTCTCTCTGTCTTTATCTCTGTCTCTATCTCTCTTTCTTTGTCTCTCTCTCAATCATTCGAAAAATTCGATTTTCTCTCACACACTCACTCTGTTTAACGAATCTCTCTCACTCTGTCTTTATCTCTGTCTCTGTCTCTGTCTCTCTCTCTCTCAAATTTAATTCTCTCTTTCACATTCACTTGCTCTGTTTAAAAAAAAACTCTCTCTGTCTCTGTATCTGTCTCTCTCTCTCTCTCTCTCTCTCTCTCTCTCTCTCTCTCTCTCTTCCCCCTTTCCTCCTCTCGGTAGGTTTATTTTTACTTTTTTAATTTCCTTCTCCCTTTGTCGAAAAACTTTTTTTTAACAGATTAAGGAAAAATTTGGTTTTGTTCGCTTTTCTATATATATTTTTTTTCAATTTACTTATATCTGTGAGTTTGTTTTGTTTTTCCTTTTTTATTTTCAATTTTTTGTCTTTTGTTTTAATTTTGCCTTTCACTTTTTTTTTTTTTTTTTTTTTTTTTTTTTTACTTCTGTTTCGTTTTAAAAACTTGGTTGACTGTACCGAATTGCATGTTTTATGAGAGTTCAGTCATTCCTCCAATCATTTCACGTCCAGAGTCATTTGGAAATGGGAGGAAGTTGAGCTTTGAATTAAAAAAATAAATAAATGAAAAGGGGGAAATAATGAGTTTAAATATATAATACAAAAAAAAAAAAAAAAAGAAAAGAAAAAGAAAAATAGACGAAAATAAAAAGGGTAGAATTGAAAAAGAGGAGGTTGATTTTAAGACCAGAAGAAAAATTTAATGATGAAGAAAATAACAAAAAAGACAAGAAGGAAAAAAAAAAAAAGAAAGAAAAATAGGCAACGTGGAAGACAAGAAGGAAACTCAGAACAGAAGTTAACGAAGAAAGATAATAATAATAATAATAATAATAATAATAATAATAATAATAATAATAATAAGAAGAAGAAGAAGAAGAAGAAGAAGAAGAAGAAGAAGAAGAAGAAGAACAACAACAACAACAACAACAACAACAACAACAACAACAAGATGATGATGATGATGATGATGAATCAGCCGCGTGGGTGGTTTTGAAGATTAAGAAAAAATAACAGAGAAGATGTCAGGAAGATAGAAAAAAAAAGATTAAAAAAAAAAAAACGAAGGGGAAAAAAACACAGACGAAATGAATAAAAGGAACATTTTTTAATCAGTTAAAAATGCCACTAATTACAAAGTTTATCTCGCTAGCTGCTTACAGTATTTGTTTTATCTAAGTGGTCACTCATTTAAGTACGAACAAGAACATTGTTGCTTAACTTCAACAGTATGATCGAAGCCGGAGATCCAGGAGGAAATTGCGAGCCAAATTCATCGCTAGATCTCATACGCTAATCCAGTCAGACTTATGTCCTTTGGGTGTTCGTAGTGTAACGGTTATCGCCGTTGGAGGTGGACTCAAATAAAGTTGTAAGTAAAGTTGGTGACCGTAGTCGAGGGCGACCAGAAGGCTCCTTTTTCAATAGCTACAAAACCGAGGTGTAGGGGAGAGCGTTACTTCTTTCCCTGGATTGCTCCACTTTAACCTTGATACGTACCTTATATTGCTGAGTGTTAAGCAAAGAGGAATCAAGTAACATTTTAAAAGTCTTTGGTATGACGTGACCTGGGATTGAACCTAGGTCTCCCGGACCATTGGCGAACAATACCTGAGTTCAAATCCTGATCGAAGCTGTTTGTATTTCGCCTAGCGGAGTTTAACAGGTTTCAATTCAGAGTTTTCCTTCTCCTAGACTAGTTGCCTGCCCAAGGCTGAAGAACCTAGTCTGTCCTACTATTTACCCATAGCTGGAGGGAGGATAATTGGATTCATACCTTTCCCAAGGGTATTAGTGCTATGTTAAACGCAATCAGTCTCGTCCAGGATTTGAACTCGAGTCGCCGTGTTCATTTCCCTACGACGATAACGACTACACCACGGGCACCTCCTAATTTGAGGCTATTCATACCCAATATACTCTACAGGGTCAGTGAAAGAAACTCTAACTAGTTACCTTAATATCGTTATTATTGTCATCACAATTCTTCGATCGTTGTAACCTCGGACCGTCTTCTTCGGGTGTCCGTCGTAGTCAGAAGTCTTTAAGGAATTTCGAACTAAACATCCTTATTCAATAATTTGTCTCAATTTCTAAGATGAAGCATACAGAGTATTCAGACTGTTCTCTTCGTCCCTATTGTTATATTCACAACGTTTCGGCTGATGCGTCCTTCGCCCTTCTTCTGGTGCTTGATGTTGAACTCGGGAGACAACAAGGAACTTTGAACTGAATACTCTATTCAATCCACGGTAATAAATTGTTCTAATTCCGTTAACCATAACAGAGAGTACATGTGTTGAGCAATGGTAAGTATTCCTTATTGCTTACCTGTAATCAGGATTGAACCTGCAACTTCCAGATGAGGCCACCAACCAAACGCCTATATCTATTACGGAAAATTCAGAATGAATTTTTGGGAATCATTAGCCTATTTTCTTTATCAACCTATGAGATACTACGGAATTAAATAAAGGGTTCGGTTCGAAATTCCGTGTAGGCTACTGAGTTCAACAGGAAGCACATGAAGAGGGTCGAAGGACTCATCGGCCGAAACGTTAGGAACATGACAATAAAGATGAAGATTATAGTCCAAATACTCTAAATGACATTTATTTAATCGACTGATTGCTTGTGCCAATAAAAGGAATTCGGTTTGGTTTTATGGCTTATCAATCATTGTTGGTTATTTAATGCCAAATCCATTTTAATACAAATGAAAAGTTCAATCTTAAACAATTCAGGTTAGCATAAATACAGTTTTTTGTATATACGCAGTTAGACATAAAACATTTCTATTTCCAGCAATTCAATTTAGCCCAAGTACGCAATTTAAATGTCAAAACTGTTCTATTTCAAACAATTCAATTCAGCATAAGTACAGTTTTTTTATACGCAGTTAAATGTCAAAACACTTCTATTTCAAACAATTCAGTTTAACATAAGTACAGTTTTCTGTTTACACACAGTTAAATATCAAAACACTTTTATTTCAAACAATTCGGTTTAGCATAAGCATACAGTTTAGTTAAATTTAACCTATAAATAGGACCCCATCAAGTGTTAACACTCTAAGATAGAGTGGACCTGGGAGCGATGGCAATAAAAGTGTAGTCTGCATTCCCCAAAACGCCAGCATTACTGGAGCCTCACCACCAGATTGTTTAGTGTCATATCAAGGACACTCGTTGAAGGCGTCATGTCCCTCTACAGAGATGCAGTCGGTGTAATCTGCAGGAAATTTGTGTTCTGTGGTATAATGTTATCAATATCAAGTCGAGATTTGTATGAGTGTGTGTGTATGTGTCTCTCTCTCTCTCTCTCTCTCTCTCTCTCTCTCTCTCTCTCTCTCTCTCTCTGTGTTTGCACGTGCGCGTGTGTATGTGTTATTTCTATATATATCTGATTAGATGACTAATCTGTGATACCCGATATACTTATCCAATTTTGCCAATTGTGAAAAAAATCACAACGAATCAAAGTTCTATTGATATATTTGGTCTAGGATTTATTTACCCAACAAGCGAAACAAGGCCAATTTTTCTGGGCGAAGTTCAGCTGATTTTCCCTCCTCTGTGCTGGTTGTCCCACCAAAGTAAAAGAAAAGATATCGATATAAGCCTTTCAAACTTTGTATATTTGAAATTATCTTTTATTTTATAATTATTAATAATTTGGCATCGCTTGTATGTGATGTGAACCGTTGGCTTAGTGGCAGGGTTTCAGCTCAGCATTCTTTGGTCACTGGTTTGATCTCAAGTGGGGGAAATCAAGATATATACTCTAGACGAATTTACTTGCCGTTTAAATTTCTGAGTCAATCGACCAAATTGTTCTTTGATGGATAATGTACAGTATAATTTAACTAAAAAAAAGCTGCTACTATGTACGAATACGTTCGGACTGACATGATAATATGCATTTGTAATACAATTATGGGTGGTTATTAATTATATTAAAGTAAGTTAAACCGGGACATTGGCCCAGCGGTTAGAGTGTTCGCCAATGGCCCGGGAGACCTGGGTTCAATCCCAGGTCGAGTCATACCAAAGACTTTAAAAATGGTACTTGATACCACCTTGCTTAACACTCAGCATTATAAGGTACGGTTCAAGGGTAAAGTGGAGCAATCCTGGGAATGGAGTTGCGCCCTCCCCTACACCTTGGTGTAGTAGCTATCGAAAAGGGAGCCTTCGGGTCACCCTCGACTATGGTCGACTATTAGTATTATATTAGTTATTGCCCTGTCGGTTGGGGCTGTAGAATACACAGACTGCTTCCCTGCAGAGGAGTTAGACATCCCCCCCTCCAACGAGTGTCCTGGATATAAAAATAAACAATCTGAGGGTGAGGTTCGAGTAATGCTTGAGCTTTAGGGAATGCGGAGTACCCCTTCATTGCCATCGCTCCCACGTCCACTCTGGCCCGGAGTAGTAGCACCTGATTGGGCCCTATCTATGGGTCAAATAGAACGAAACTGTGAACCTACGCTAAACTGAATTGTTTAAAATAAAATTGTTTTCACATTTAAACTACCAACTTATGCTAAACTGAATTATCTATAATGGAACTGTTTTTGTACGCTAAACTGAATTGTTTGAATTAGAACTGTTTTGACATTTAACTTTGCGTAAACAAAAACTATACTTATACTAAACTAAATTGTTTAAATTAGAACTGTTTGACTAAACTGAAAAACTTGACATAGAAATGTTTTTGACAATTAAACTGTATTCATTCAAAACTGAATTGTTTGAAATAGAACTGTGTTGCATACTCATATGCAGATGCATGCAGAATCTGAACAACGACACAATAAAGACGCGCGACACCGTTCTTTAGAAAAATATACCTCTCACTTTATTTGAAAGGGGTCGAAATGGTTACTAAAGGTTTTACTGTGAGAGGGAGTTGGAGACGAAACAGAACTGCAACATATTGACCCCCACTCTTATGACCATAACAGTGTTTCTTTCCTGTTCTCCTGGGCTGCTCAACCGGGGGCCTTGGGGCCCACTCTGCTGGGTGCTGGTTTTCTCTACCGTATCTTATCTCCAACTCATCTGAACTCCAACTGCCTGACTTCCTGTCTTCACCCGGGTTCTATAATCGTTCGACGCCCACCTTCTGTGGGCGTCACAAATCGCACTCATTCAACCTGTCCACGGTCAATGTTATATTCTGATATTCCTCGATCGGATGCACCTGTTATTTACACAGGTGCATTTCCTATTTTGACAGCCCGGCCGGGTCGGAGGTCAATATACAACTACTACTTTTTTATATAAAAATGGATTTGGCTTTAAATAACCGACGAAGGTTGATATGTCATAAAACCCAGACTAACAAACAAACAAATATATTAGTTAATCGTTTTATATTTAGAGATGAATTGTGAGTTAGCTAAAACCTTTGAGTTGAAGTGTAGGTCGTAAAAGTCGGTAGCATCTACATGCTACGGCCAGATACCAGCTCCTGTCATAATAAGGATTTGTTTTGAAACCGGTTGTGAAGAAGTTTAAAATTTAAACATTGGGTTATATGTCAGCTGAATCAGCTATGACGTGTTTATGGAAAGTTTTTAGTAATTACGTAAGCAGTAACCAATAAGAAATATATGGAGAAAAGATAAAAAGAAGATTTAAGATTCAGAGTTAGTCGGGGTCGGTCGGGGGTCGGAGAGACGCAGTTGGTGAATTTGAGTCGGGCAACTTTGGGTCCAAAGACAAGCGGCCCCGGACGGGGTGATGGTGTTATATAGTCACATAATAAATATGCTTATATACACATATACATGTTCAAGCAGGGATATACATATATATGCTGGATACATACCGACGCAATGAATTAATCAGACGCAAACATGATAATGATAAACGACGCGGAAGACTTCTTTAACAATATTTTACCTCTCACTTTATTGCAAGGGTTCGAAAAGGTTGTGTGGGATTTGCGTATGAGAGGGAGCCAAAGACCGAACATAAACTGTAATATTTTGACCCCTAAGTTATGACCGTCACTTTTTGCCTTTCTTGTTTTATAGGGCTGCTCAACCGGAGGCCTAAGGGCTCACTCTGCTGGATGCTGGCTTTCTTTATTGCATCTTATCAGCATCTTCTCTGGACCCCAAACTACATCGGGGTTTCCGAGGGCCCCATCGGTCGGGTGTGGCTTTCCCTACCACACCTCTTCTCCAACTGTCTGGAACTCTACTGGCAACTGCTCTGGCTCGTCTAACTCAACTCAATTATATAATCGTTCGACGCCCACTCGATCTTTGAAATCGAATGTTTCATCGTCATCAAGCGGAAATAACTGTCATGCAGTTCAGAGGTCACTCTCTTCCGGTGCATCACTCTGTAGTAAACCATGGGAATTTTTCTTGATCGTCCCATTTCATCAGCCAATTTCCGCCCCTTCCTTCCGGTGCATCACCTTGGAATGGCATTTTTGGCCGGGTCAAAAGGTCAAAACATAACAATGGTTTAGTCGGAGAAAGAGAAATATAGTCGGTGTTTTGTTTCGTCTGCCACCAATGAAAATCTTTGCGTTTCTACTTAAGTAACAACTCGTATCTATTAATCTATTTCCGTCTCGTTCGTACGACTATGTTAAATGTTGCAGTCAGCAAATAAATTTTCGTATCTAAAGAATTAAGGGAGTCGCTTTGTACTTAACGACATGTTAAACCTATTCATTTTGAGTCCCGAGTGTAATACCTTTATTTATAGATTCATATTTGCGTGCAAAGTGTTAGCTTCACTGATTTTGATGCCGTAACGTAACATATTTACCCAACCCCTTCGTACAAACAGGATGTGACCTAAGGGCAATCTTAAGCGGAGTTTAACAGAATTAATTCAGTTTTCTTTCTCTTAGAAAGATTGCTGCACCAAGGTTAAAGAGCCGATATATTTATCACAGCCTTCCGCCAGACAGGACTTGAAATAAGGTCAATGACCCGAAGTTCGATTAAAGTGTGGATTACGGGAGGGGAAAGTTGGGCACGAGCCAAGGCTCGAGCCCTGCTGTACTATGATCCAGCTCGCCCACCCGAAGGTAACCCAGCCGAAACCGTGGGCCTTACAGCCTCAATTCTGCCTTTGTTGGAATGTGCCCGTACCAGCAGGCGAGCCCACCAAGGTTAAAGAGCCGAGTCTGTCCGGCTATTTACCCACAGCTGGAGGGAGAATAGTTTCGCGAGTGTATTTGCGTCAAACAAACTCTTCCAGGATTTGAACTCGGGTCACTATGTCCAATTCGAACGCTGATAACCATTACACTACAAGCGCTTTCTTAACTAGACGAATAAAAACGTAAAAGGAAATGGTATAGAAGAATAATGGCTTCTGTTGAAGCGAAAAGAAGCGGGCAATTACGTGGAATGTACAGGATTCTAACACAAGGCTAAGGAGACGTAAAAAATAAAGATTTAAAAAAGAAAACTTAGGCTCTGTCAATTGGTTATAAAAAAAAAAGGTTATATCAATTCAAGATTGTTTCTGTTTTAACAAAGTGTTCTTTAATTTCACTGTCGCTAGAATGTTGCTTATTGAATTTTTTTTTCTTTTCTTTTTCGCCTACTTTTAGCTTTAAAGTATTTTTGCTTTGTTTAAGAGGCTCTTTTCTTCGCGTTTACTCTATTTCTCTTACTCTCTTTGTCAAAAGAAAAAAAAGGGGTTGGGATTTGAATCGTATATCAAAATACTTAACCAAAAATAAATAAAACAGCAGCGGACGCCATTAGATCTTATCCATTTATGATAAACTAAATCAGAAAATATGCAAGAAATAAACTTAAAATATTCACGGCAGGGTCAAAGTTTCTTTCTTTTTCCTTTACTTTTTTTTTTTTTTTTTTTTGTTCAAGATAAATATGTACAAAATAAAGACCCTCGAAGGTTTTGAGAAAGTATTTACCCCCATCCCAACCGTTCTCGGCATTGTTCTTTTCCATTTTGTTACCTTGCAGGGAGTGGGTATCATTTAGTGGGTACCACTATATCTACTCACGATATCTACCACTCTGAACATGGAAAATATTTTTATTGTGAAACAAATTAGAAATAAAGCCAAAAAAAAAAAAAAAAAAATGGTGTGCATAAAATATTCACCCTCACTCAAAAACTATTTTATCAACCCAAGTTTTGTAGCAGCTACAAGTCTCTTGAGGGTAGGGGCACCACAATGGGGTGTAAGAGTAAGGAGGCTAGGTTTGAAAGTGAGTTCGATTCTCAAAAGGTAGCTCATACATCTGGAAACTGAATTGTTTGAATTAAAACGATTTGACTAAACTAAATTACTTGAAATAGAAATGTTTCTTGACAATTAAACTACCGGCATTAAATGACCCTTTGTGGTTGATATGCCGTAAAACAAAACAAAAACAAATGACAATTAAACTGTACACTTACATTTAAACTGTGTACTTATGCTAAAATTAACTGTTTTGAATTGGAACTGTTTTTGAATATAAAACTGAATTGTTTGAAATGGAACCTTTTTTTGAAATTGTACTTAAACTAAATTGAATTGTTTGAAATGGAACTGTTTGTGAAACTGAAACTGTACTTACACTAAACTGAATTGTTTGAAATGGAACTGTTTTTGAAATTGAAACTGTACTTACACTAAACTGAATTGTTTGAAATGGAACTGTTTTTGAAATTGAAATTGTACTTAAACTAAACTGAATTGTTTGAAATGGAACCTTTTTTTGAAATTGAAATTGTACTTAAACTAAATTGAATTGTTTGAAATGGAACTGTTTGTGAAACTGAAACTGTACTTACACTAAACTGAATTGTTTGAAATGGAACTGTTTTTGAAATTGAAACTGTACTTACACTAAACTGAATTGTTTTAAATAGAACTGTTTTTGAAATTGAAACTGTACTTACACTAAACTGAATTGTTTGAAATGGAACTGTTTGTGAAATTGAAACTGTACTTACACTAAACTGAATTGTTTGAAATAGAACTGATTATTTGTATAAAAATGGATTTGGCATTAAATAACATAAAAAGGTTGATATGCCATAAAACCCAACCAACCAACCAGCAATGATCATCTTGTTGGATAGCGTAAGTGATAGAGGATATATAAGCAGAACTAAAAGTTCATTTAACTCTTAATTCTCTTCTGAGGTCTGAAATATACGTTATGACCCATCGTCATATAATAGTCACTATTCGCTGGACCCGTTTCTTCAAGACTCGACCTAAAGGGATAGATATCTCCGAACGTGATCTCAGTTCCAACTTTAGATCAAACGCAGAATACGATGTCGTTCTTTCACTCTCTTCTCGGTGACTGTCCCTTAAAAAGGCTTAAGATACGTCGTGCATGGACCCGCGTCGTTTTCAATGATGTTACTAATTTCAAGTTCTCATTTTTATTTTTGATGATCAAAACGAAGGTGAGGGCGTGTCTTCATGATGTAATGGCCAAAATGCTGGACTGCGGAATCGTCGTAAACGAGTTCGAACTCCAGTCGCGCTATTACATTCCCATTCGGACAAATACCTTTAGAATAGTGTAATGGTTAAAGCGATGAACTGCGGAATCGTAGTACGCGAGTTCGTACTCCAGTCGCGCTATTATGTTCACTTTCGGGCAAATACCCTTGGGAAAGGTATGAACCCCCTTATTCTCCCTCCAGCTATGGGTAAATAGTAGGACGGACTAGGTTCTTCAGCCTTGGTGAGGCAACTAGTCTAGGAGAAGGAAGACTCTGAATTCAAACCTGTTAAACTCCGCTTAAAAATTGACCTTGTGTCATATCCTGCCCGAGCGGAGGGGTTGGTAAATAGTACCTTTAGAATAGATACGAAACCCCGTATCTTCCCAGCAATGTGTTAGATAGTACCACTACTGTTCTTCTCAAAGGATGGATTTGGTATTAAATAACCCAAGCAGGTTGATATGCCATTAAACAAGAAAACAAACAAACAAACGATCTCGCCGAAACGTGGGTCGTACCAGCAGTTTTACCCAAGTAGCCGGTTGTCTACCAGCAACTCATTCCATTACATAAGGGAATAACTACAGCTATAAGAACATCTTGCGTGGTATCTGTAATAGTTAGACCATTGTTAGTGGGTTCGATTCTCAAAGGGCACCCCACAGTTCGGGCATTGTGCCAAAACTAAGCAAAGCTTCGTAAGTCACAAAAAGTCTCTTTTTAAGGGGATATAAACTGGGCACGTCTAGCGACAGGGACTTTTTCCTATTCCTCCCATAGCTCTCAAATAAATTCTCCGTGGCGTAGTGGTTAACGTGCTGAACTGTGACATCGTAGAAAGCGAGTTCGAACAGAGATGGCTTTGGCATTAAATTATTCACGAAGGTTGACATACCATTAGAAACAAAGGGAAGAATATTTCTCGAAAATATTCTTCCTAACTTCATCATCATCATTTCCTGCCTCTAGCACGGATTTCCTCTACTCTCTCTCTCTCTCTCTCTCTATCTATCTATCTATCATTCATTGCTTTCAGCAGGTCTTCTAGGCTACATCCTGTGTCTGCGCCGAGTTGCTATAGATAAGTTCTAGCTGGTCGTTCAGCTCTTGCTCGTCCATGTGAAGGGGTCCAGAGAAGCTCGTCGCTTCAGAGTTCATCTTTAGGACTTCCTTAGTTGGAGAGTATATTTGTCCTTAACAATATGGATTCCGCGAAATCTAAATAAAAATCCATTTAAATTACAAGTTAGAAGGAAAGTTTCAAACTTTTAACTATAAATAATAATTATAAAACAAACAATACCAAAAGGACTTACATCAAAGTAAAAAATTATAATACGCAGGTGAGGTTAACCTGGTAACTAATAGAAATAGTTAATCACATAATAAGCGAATGCACCAAAATAGCATATAAGGAATACAAGAGTAGGCATGGCTGGGTAGGAAAAGTAATTCACTGGGAACTGTGTAAGAGTCTAACGTTTACCATACTGACTGATGGTATATGCACAAACCAGAACTTATCCTAAAAATAAGACTCATACAATTCTTTGGAACTCTGAAATACAAACCGATTACCAAATTCTGGCCATAAAACCAGACCTTTTTTAAATTAACCATATTTACCCAACCGCTCCGCTCAGGCAGGATATGACACAAGACCAATTTTTAAGCGGAGTTTAACAGGTTTGAATTCAGAGTTTTCCTTCTCCTAGACTAGTTGCCTCACCAAGGCTGAAGAACGTAGTCTGCCCTACTATTTACCCATAGCTGGAGGGAGAATAATTGGATTCATACCTCTCCCAAGGGTATTAGTGCTATGTGAAATGCAATCAGTCTCGTCCAGGATTTGAACTCGTGTCGCCGTGTCCATTTCCTACGATGATAACCATTACACCACCAAATTAACAAGAAGAAAAGAACGTGTCATCTCGCAGACCAAAGACTGAAAATAAAAGAAAACGAAAATATAGATAAGTACTTGGATCTTGCTAGAGAGTTGAAAAAACTGTGGCACGTGAAAGTGATCAATTGAGCTGGAGATCAGACGAAGAGTCAAGAGCAAACAAACCACAGGCCTTTTTAAAACGATTATGATACTCAGAGAAGTCCTGTGGAGCTGTGAAAACTTGCTGTTTTTCAGAATTCAGCGAAAATCAACCAATAGAAACTCGCTAGGATTAAAATGATAATTCTCAAGGGTTTGAGATATAAACAGATCACATAATCCAGGCTAAAAGACCAGACGGGGTTTTAATTAACAAAAAGGAAACAGCCTGCGATTTTTACCATTCTAGCAGATTGGTTGGTTTGGTTTCTTTGTTTAATGGCATATCAAACTTTATAGTTTATTTAATGCCAAAGCTATTCTCCTAGAAGAACAGTACTGGTACTATTTAACCCATAGCTGGGAGGAAGAGGGGGTTCATACCTTTCCCAAGGGTATTTGCCCGAAAGTGAACGTAATAGCGCGACTGGAGTACGAACTCGCTTACTACGATTCCGCAGTCCATCGCTTTAACCATTACACCACGAGGATACACCCCCCATTCTAGCAGACTGTAGAATGAAAAACAAAGAATGCAATAAACTGAACAAATACCTCGATCTTATCAGAGAACTGAAAAGGTCTAAAATATGAATGCAACGGTGGTGCCAATCCTTGTGTGAGCCATTGGAATATCTCCAAGAACCTAGAGATGAGTCTGTGAGAGTTGTAAAGTAGCGGTATTATCGAGACGACCCGAATGATGGCATTGCTAAAACTGGATAGGATACACACGATTAGTAAAGTAATTATAATGAATTAAAGTAACACTAGTTCTTTAATACTGAGACTACTACTTGTGGGTGGTTTCGTTTCATCTCTTTTTTAATTGCTTATCAACCTTCGTAGGTTATTTAATGCTAAAGCTATCATTGTACTGGGTAACGTCAAAATACTGAAGCATTTGTTTTTCTTGTTTTTAATCTAAATCTTAAATCATTTTTCAAATATCCTATGCAACCCGAGCAAATAGAAAATATTAAGTGAATGGTTAATAATTTCACGCAAAAGAACTTTTCAGGGGCAGAATAATTTCAAGGAATTCAGAATTCAAATGGTTTCCCCATTCGCCTGTTTTGCCTACCGAACTTCTTTTTGAAAGGGTAGTTTAAAGGAACATGTGTATATGAATAAGCTAAAGATATGCAACAGATAAAGAATAATATTAATGCAAATATTAGGAGATATCTGGAACCGTGAACAAAGTCATACAAATATCGCATCCGTAAAAATGGAGGCCATCTAAAAGATATCATTTTTCATAAATATGTCGCTAGAAATATATTTCCTTTGGTCATATATCTTATACCCAAAATGGTAAATTGTTTCTTTATGTCGGTTGTTTCTTTATGTCGGTTTTTTAAAGACCAACCCATAGAAGAACAGTGGTGATACTATATAGTTGGAGGGAATAATGAGTTTCATGCCTTTCCCAAGAATATTTGTTCGAAAGTGAACGCAATAGCTCTAGCTGAGTTTGAACTCGCTTACTAAGACCTTACAGTCCAGCACGTTAGCCACTACATTAGGACACTTCTACTTCTTCAGGATGTAGGCCACGTTATAATACACTGTGGGCCCATTTAAAGAGAGCAAATCTTTAAGACGAAGAAAAATATTTAACTAACATAACAATCTGAATGTGAAAGAAAATAACATAAACAAAAGTTTTCATTGAAATCCTTTGTTTGATTGATTTCATCACTTATTCAGTTTATCAATAAATTATTTGACCCTATCTTCATAAGATCAAATAGCTAGATAATTTGACCCTATCTTCATAAGATCAAATAGCTAGATAATTTGACACTATCTTCATAAGGTCTGATAGCTAGATAACTTTAAGAATATCTAAATTGATGACTAATTGATTTTTTAAATATATAATAATTAAAAACCGATATCTATTATTTGTTTTCTTTTATTATCAGTTTATTTTTTTACATACAACTACTCGTTTGAAATATATTTCACATTGGTTTGGTTTTATTGCATATCAACTATTGTAGGTTATTTAAAACCAAATCCATTTTTATACATATGGACAGTTCTATTTCAAACAATTCATTTCATCACTCATTCAGTTTATCAATAAATAATTTGACCCAATCTTCAAAAGATCTAATAGTTAGGACTATTAAAGTTATATAACTTTGAGAATATTCTAATTGATAACTAATTAATATTTAAAATATATAATAATTAAAAACCTATATCTATCATTATTTTTTTTTTATTATCAGTTTATTTTTTTTTTAATATATATTCTACTTGTTAGAAAAATATTTCAAATTAGTTTGGTTTGGTTTGGTTTGGTTTTATGGCATATCAACTATTGTAGGTTATTTAATACCAAATCCATTTTTATACATATAAACAGTTCTATTTCAAACAATTCAGTTTATCATAAGTGCACTGTTTAGTTCTATTTAACCCTTAGATAGGGCCCTATCATGTGCAACTACTCCGGAGCCAGAGTGGACCCAGGAGCGATTGCAATGCAGGGGTACTCTGCATTTCCCAAAGCATTAGCATAACTGGAACCTCACCATCAGATTGTCTAGTGTCATATCCAGGAGACTCATAGGGGGATTATACAACACCCCACCCCACCCCACCGCAGAGATGCGGTCGGTGTATTCTTCAGCCCCTGCCGACTGGGTCAATATTTCACATTGATATTGAAATAAAAAAATGTTTTCAATGAAGAATTTTTTCTGATGAGACTCACCGCGGATAAGTGAACCTGCAATTGTTAGTTGATTTCGAGGATAATTAAATCCTACTGTACATATGATATATGCTATAGGATTCTGATCACCCGAAAAACCTCGACGATCAAAAATAGGTCAAGCCTAAAATCGTGGATATAGTGGCCGTTTTCCAAGCCATTGAAGCAAACCAGGAGAGTAATTTCATCATCATCATCATCATCATCATCTTGTCGTGCCACTAGCACGGATATCCCTGACCCTCTCTCGCCACTCCTCCTTATCGTTCATCGCTTATGGCTGGTCCTCAGGGCTATATCCCGTATCCTTACAGAGCTGCTGTATGTAGGTTCTAGCTGGTCGCCCTGCTTTAGATCGGCCTTGTGCGGGGGTCAATTGGAAAACATCACTTATGAGCTCGTTTCTGCTTCTCCAGCAGTGTCCTGTATGTCTGGTTCGTCTAACTGTGATAGTTTTCGTGATAGGAGGTAAATGACCGTAAAGCTGCTGCTTTGTTGGATGTTGCCTCTAGGACTTGTTCAAAATTGCTCGCAGCATCCTTGTGTAGTTGCCGTCAAGCTTTTTCTCCATCCGTTTAGTAAGCGTCCATGTAGTCCATCAATATAGCAGTATCGACACGACCGCTGCCTGGAAGAAACTGCGTTTCATTTTATCGGTCAGGTCTGACTTCCATATGACCGATAGTCTATTGATGGCTGTCCATGCCTTGTTAGTCAAGCTCGATATCTCACAACCTTGACAAAAGCATCAGGGGCTGCCAAATTGTACCTTCATCATCATCATCATCATCATCATCATCATCATCATGTCATGCCATCAGTACGGATTTCCCTGACCCTCTCCCACCACCTTTCTCTACCGTCCATTGCTTCCGGTAGGTCTTCAAGCCTAGATCCGGTATCGGCACAGAGCTGTTGTATGTAGGTTCTAGCTGGTCAACCTGCCTTTGCTCGTCTATGTGAAAGAGTCCACAGGAGTACATCACTTATGAGTTCGTCGCTACTTTTCCAGCAGTGTCCTGCATGTCTGGTTCGTCTAACTTTGATAGTTTTCGTGATGGTTGGTAAGTGGCCGTTCAGCTGCTGCTTTGTGGAGTGCTGCTTCCAGGACTTGTTCAATATTTCTCGCAGCATTCTTGAGTAGTTGCCGTCAAGCTTTTTTCCATGCGTTGAGTTAGCGTCCAAGTAGTGCATCCATACAGCAGTATCGACATGACTGCTGCCTGGAAGAAACTGCGTTTCATTTTATCGGTCATGTCTTGCAAAATCTTTACACGCAGCATAATGTATATATATATATATATATATATATATTGCCTTCGAGCTTTTTATCAATGCACTTAGTCAGCGTCCATGTGGTGTATCTATGTAGTAGTATGGACACGACCGCCGCTTGGAAAAAATTGCGTTTTATTTTATAGGTTTCTCGTATTTGAAACTTTGCACAAGAATCTACAGGCCTTATTGAACAAATCCTGAGAGCAGCATCCCACAAAACAGCGGTTGTACGGTCACCTACCTCCCATCTCTCAAATCATTCAAATTAGACGAACAAGATATGCAGGACACTGCTGGAGAAGTAAGGGCTAGCTCCTAAGCGACTTTCTTCTGTGAATTCCTTTATATGGACGAGCAGGTGTTGGACACCCGGCTAGAATTTATCAACAACAGTTCTGTACGGACACAGGATGTAGTCTAGAGGACCTGCCGAATACGATGGACGATAGAGACGAATGGCGGAGGAGAGTCAGGCAAATCTGTGTTCACGCCACAACATGATGATATATATATATATATATATATATATATATAAAGGTAAAAAAGGAAGATTTGCTGGTTCGTTTATTGTGCCGGCGTGTTTCGACTTCAAGGTTTTGTCTGAATACAAAAATGCTTAATCAATTTTTTTTGGTATAAGAAATGATTATAACAGATAATTTTTTCATTTAGTAGGATGTCATCATCAGGGTTAGTCGAATCAAAAAACTAATCTGTTATCATTATTTTCTACGTGCATTCTGTCAAATTCAATTCACTTCTTCTCTCGTGCACACACACACACACACACACACACACACGCGCACACATATAGTTATAGCTGTAATAGTTGCCATTAATAATAAACCCACATGACAGAAATGGTATTTCCTAATAATATGATTGATTGAATCATTGACTTTTATGGCATATAAACCTGTCCTGGGTTATTTTCTACCAAGAGGTTAGAGAATCACCTCATTATGAATTCATATTCATTTTTTGTCGTTGTTTCTGAAGATTTAAAAAAAAATTGCCCTCGGTCCTATCGAATACGAATAAGTCTTAAACGGATTTATAGAAGTGACCCTAACAGGCACACCCACACCCGGTCAAAAGTAGACCTTGGAGTAATGACAAAGGGTATTCCACTATCCCCAGATCTCTCGAACTAGAGCCGAATCGTCATACACCGCTAAGTGTTATACCCAGACACCCCTTCTTTGTAAGATCTTATCCTATGCAAGGGATACAATAAGAATATTTTAAACTCCGCCGACGAGGCGATTACAACAAAGAGTCATTATAATCCTGTAAAAAATTAAATTTTATAGAAAAATACTTTCCTCAAAACTTAAGCAAGTTACACTTTATATATATTTATTGATTTAAACATTTTTTTATCCATCGTTTTTGTCCTGAGTAATAATGCCACGTAATTTCCAGTTTAAATAATCACACGTAAGCCAAATTAGTAATAGGAGGTACATACAATAAGTTTCCAGACTTTTTTCGTATGGGAATTTAAAATTGTCGTAGACACTTGAAAATTCACTACGTTATTTCGATACATCTAATGAGATGACTGACCAATTTTTATGATTTCAGCTTCAAATGAACAGCTACAGCAACAATTGGAATACACCCTACTAAAGCCTGATTGTCACAACTGGTGAATTTCAAAAATGCAATCTGACACATCAGTTTTTGTGTGGCATAAGAGATTCAAGGAAGGCAGGGAGTCTGTGAGGGATGATGAGAGGTGGGGGAGGAGTAAGGAAGTCAATACACCAGAGTTGATTGGCCAAAGGCTTAGGCTTAGGGTTACTACGTTGAGGTTTTAAGGGAATTCAGGAAGAGATTCAGTCGGAAGAAGCCAGCAATCTTCAAATCGGGTCAGTGGTATTTCCACCAGGACAATACACCACTCCACAAGTCCATCCTCGTCACTGACTATTTGACCAAGATGGGCATCAGTATAGTTCCTCACTGTCCCTATAGTCCAGACCTTGCTCCCTGTGACTTTTGGTTATTCCCTAAGCTCAGAGGCTGTCGTTATGAGACAATTGAGGAGGCTGTGACGAAGGCCATTGACACGCTCACACAAGAGGACTTCCATGGGGCCTTGCAGAAGTTGTTGGAGCGGTAAAACAAGTGCATTGCAGCCGGACGAGATAACCTCGAAGGGACTAGAGTTTCATGTGTGTACTATCAATAAAAGTGCCCCTACGAAAAAAGTCTGGAAACTTATCGTATGCACCTCGTATCTAAATTAAGGTACTATTTACCAACCCCTCCGCTCGGGCAGGATACGACACAAGGTCAATTTTTAAGCGGAGTTTAACAGGTTTCAATTCAGAGTTTTCCTTCTCCTAGACTAGTTGCCTCACCAAGGCTGAAGAACCTAGTCCGTCCTACTATTTACCCATAGCTGGAGGGAGAATAAGGGGGTTCATACCTTTCCCAAGGGTATTTGCCCGAAAGTGAACGTAATAGCGCGACTGGAGTACGAACTCGCGTACTACGATTCCGCAGTTCATCGCTTTAACCATTACACCACGAGGACAATTAAGGTGTATAATTATTTTTGTAAAGTAGTTCGTTATTTTTGTTTCTTTAGGAAAAGTAACTTCTGTACCATTAGATACATGTAGTAAGGACATGGCTGTTTATTGATTGTTATCAAAGACCCCTCTCGATGACAATTACCTTTCCTCATGAATATCTTTAGAAGAAAACTTTCCGCAAAACCTCTCAAGTATATATACGAAATTGAAGCCCGGCATTTAATCGTTTAGCTGTCGTTGGAGAAGAGACAAATATACTCTTTGATATCTACATACATAAATAGATAGATAGATTGGATGATTGTCATAATTGTATATCAACCCTTATCGGTTATTTAAAGGCAGATCCTGTTTATATATTTTTTCTCGCTTTTTAATGGCTACTGTCGAATCAACCGAAAAGGACATCGAAACGAGGTTAACGAAAGCATGGACAGCTATCAATAGGCTATCGACTATATGGAAGTCGGACCTGACCGATAAAATGAAACGCAGTTTCTTCCAGGCAGCGGTCACATCGATACTGCTATATGGATGCACTACATGGACGCTAACAAGACGGCTCGAGAAGAAACTAGATGGCAATTACACAAGAATGCTGCGTGCAATCCTCAACAAGTCCTGGCAGCGGCACCCCACAAGACACCAACTGTACGGCCACCTGCCCCCTATCACGAAATCTATTCAAGTTAGGCGAACCAGACATGCAGGACACTGCTGGAGAAGCAGAGATGAACTCATAAGAGATGTACTCTTATGGATCCCCACACACGGCCGCGCAAAAGCAGGACGACCAGCACGAACGTACATTCAGCAGCTGTGTGAGGATACAGGATGTTGTCCTGAAGACCTGCCTAGGGCGATGAACGATAGGGAGGAGTGGCGAGAGAGGGTCAGGGATATCCGTGCTGCCAGCACGATATGATGATGATGATGACACCGAGGTGTATGAGGAGGGCACTACTTCATTTTCGCTCAATCCATGGCTTATAATGCTGAGTGTTTAGCAAGGAGGCATCAAGTACCATTTTTGAGTCTTTAGTGTGACTCGACCTGGAATTGAACCAAGGTCCCCCGAACCATTGGTGAACAAAGAGAGTCTTAGGGTCGCCCTCGACTATAGTCGACCAACAAATATATATATCAAAAATGTTTTGTAAACGAATAGTTTGCAGGTAACATCTTAAACAAGCCATAGCTCATTTGTTTGTACTCAGTTAAATGGTTTTAAGTTATGCTATCTGACACTCGTAGTTTTATTTGCACACAGTTAAATAGTCTCGAGTAAGGTAATCCTAACAATTCAATTCAACTGCAGTCGCTTGTTTGCACATAGTTAAATGGTTAAGCTGTTCTAATTAACCCATAAATGGGACCCTGACAGGTAGTACCACTCCAAGCCAGAGTAAATCTGGGAGTAAAAGCAATGTCAACGTACTTCAGATTCCCTAAAGTCTCATCATCAGATGCCGTTTCGTATCATACTCAGGACTTTAGTTCTATTTGACTCATACATGGGAACCTAACAGACAGTACCACTCCAGGAGTAACATAATGAAGGGCTACTTTAAATCCCCCCAAAGCTACAAGACTGAAGCATCACCTTCGTATGCAGTTTAGTGTCATATGAAGGACACTCGTTAAGGGGGGTTCTTACCTCTTTGCAGAGATACAGTCGTCATATTCAACTGCCGCCAGCCGACTGGGCTTAGATAGATAGATAGATAGATAGATAGATAGATAGATAGATAGTTTGGTTTGGTTTGGTTTTATAGTATATCAACCATTGCGGTTATTTAATGCCAAATCCTTTTTATACATATATATTAAATGTATGATTTCTGAACACATTTCGTAGATAACATATCTAAATGAGCCTGACCTTATCTTTTTTATACAGTTAAATGGTTTCACTTATTTCTATCTAATACAAATAATCCTATTTAAAATTAATCATTTGTTTGCACACAGTTTAATGTTTTACAGTAGTTCCATGTATCACTAACAATTCTGTCAAACATCAGTCACCCGCCCACACGGAGTTAAATGATCAAACAGTTCCATTTCAAACAACTTAGTTTAGCATGTGAACAAAGTCAAATAGTTCCAAGTATTGCTATGCATCACTAACGACTCAAATAAACATCAGTCATTAGTTTACATGCAGTTAAATGATCAAACAGTTCTATTTCAAACAATTCAGCTAAGCATACGTACACAGTTTAAATGTCAAAAAGTTGTACTTGACTCATAGATAGGACTCTATCAGGTGCTACCACTGAGAGCCAGAGTGGACCTGGGAGTGATGGCAATGAAGAAGTTCACTGCATTTCCCAAAGCTCCAGCATTACTAAGATTATTATTATTAAATTGTTTAGTGGACACTCGAAGGGGGAAATCTTACCTCTTAACAGAGAGGCAGTCAATGCATTCTGGAGCTCGGGCCAATTTGGTCAGATATATAAAGAGACAGATCCTGGAAGTAAAAGCAAGATATTAACCGAGAGATGAACAGAATGAATGGCTAGGAGTTTAAAAACGGAAATTTTAGAAAAAGGAAAAAAAAAAGGGAGAGTTTTTGAGGGATGATGATAAAATTCAGATAAATGGATATAAGTAAATAGGAAGGAAGGAAGAAAGGAAGTAGAGAAAATGGAAAGGGAAATAGAAGGAGGGGGAAAGAAAGGGGAGAAAGAATAAAGTTTAAATTTAGAAAGAAAGGAGGGAACAAAGTGAAGGAGAGAAGAGGGGTAAAGAAGAGAGGGAGGGAGAGAGATTTTTAAAAAGTAAAAGAGAAAAGTAAGAATAAAGGAGAGTAAGAAAAGGAGAGAAGGAAGGAAGGAAGGAAGGAAGGAAAGGGAAGGGGAAAGGGAAATAGGAGGGGGAAAAGAAAGGGGAGAAGGAAGAAAGTTGAAATTTAGAAAGAAAGGAGGGGTAAAGAAGAGAGGGAGGGAGAGAGATTTTTAAAAAGTAAAAGGGAAAAGTAAGAATAAAGGAGAGTAAGAAAAGGAGAGAAGGACGGAAGGAAGGAAAGGGAAGGGGAAAGGGAAATAGGAGGGGGAAAAGAAAGGGGAGAAGGAAGAAAGTTGAAATTTAGAAAGAAAGGAGGGGTAAAGAGGAGAGGGTGGGAGAGAGATTTTTAAAAAGTAAAAGGGAAAAGTAAGAACAAAGAAGAGTAAGAAAAGAAGAGAAGAAGGAAGGAAGGAAGGAAATGGAAAGGGAAATAGGAGGGGGGAAAGATTTTTAAAGAAGTAAAAGAGAAAAGGAAGTACAAAGGGGAATAAGAAAAGGAGAGAGGAAGGAAGGAAGGGAGGAAGTAGAAATAGAAGGAGGGGAAAAAGAAAGGAGAGAACGAAGAAAGTTGAAATTTAGAAAGAAAGGAGGGAACAAAATGAAGGAGAGTAGGAGGAGTAACGTAGAGAAGGAGGGAGAGAGATTTTTAAAAAAGTAAAAGAGAAAAGGAAGAACAAAGGAGAGTAAGAAAAGGAGAGAGGAAGGAAGGAAGGAAGGAAACAGAAAATAACGAGAAAAAAAATCGACGAATAGCAAAGAATCATTGGGAAATTACAGAAGGATAATAAATGATTAAGAAAGAACTTGTCGAAAAGAAAGAAAGAAAGAAAGAGTCTAAAACAATAAGCACAATTAAGAAAGAAAGAAAGAAAGAAAGAAAGAAAGAAAGAGTCTAAAACAATAAGCAAAAGAAAGAAAGAAAGAAAGAAAGAAAGAAAGAAAGAAAGAAAATGTCTAAAACAATAAGCACAATTAAGAAGAAAGAAAGAAAGAAAGAAAATGTCTAAAACAATAAGCACAATTAAGAAGAAAGAAAGAAAGAAAGAATCTAAAACAATAAGCACAACTAAGAAAGAAAAAAAGAAAGAAAGAAAGAAAGAAAGAAATGGAGAGAAGAAAACAAAAATAACAAAAAAAAAACAACACGCAAAATTAAAAAAAAAAAAAGGTCAAGCATTTCGCAAAAGAAAAAAATATTACGAAATAAATAGATGGAAAATAAAAATGAAAACGAGGCATAAATTTAGAAGCCGGACGAAATTATGAAGAATCCATTAAAAAAGATATTTTAGGAAAAAGCAAAAAGAAAAATGGAAAGACTGAAAGTATGGTATAAAGGAAAGAAGGAAGGAAAAATAGAAAGAAAATTTGTCTTTAAGTTGGAAAAGAAATTACAGGAAAAGAAATAAAAAGTGGGGGTAGGAGAAGAAACGAGTGGAAAATTGCAAGCAGACATTCGAGGGCAGCAGTCAACACAAAAAGCACATAAGAAAATCACGGTTTTATAATTTTATACATATTTATTGTTTTATTTACGTTTCCAATCTCATAACAACAGAAGAAAAAAAAATGGACGAGCAAGTTCACTATTTAGGACATTATTAAGAAAAGTAAATAAAAAAAAAAAAAGAATCTTTGATTCACGACGAAAACTTTTCCAAAGAAATGGGCAAATTTAACTAAACAAAAAAGAAAAAAAAAGAAAGGAATAATAATTTTACCGGAAGTGTTTGAGACGTGTATATGGAGAAAGGAGGAAAAAAAAACTCTTGATCCTCAGATAAGACTTGAATACAGGATAAAAGAAATAAATGGAACAACTATGGCACGGGTCTGGGCGGGTTGTAGGTAAGAAATTTTGGTAAAAGGCGGAGGGATGGGCGCCAGACATGTTCTTCTGGGGGTGGCAGTTTGATAATGAAAAAAATATTTAGTTAAGTCTCAAGGAAAAGGCAAGGTGAAACAGGAACGAGCCTACAAAAGATGGCGGCTAAATTAGGGGTGAAATATTTGTTAGGCAAAAGCCACTCCAACAAATGTTCGATGATGCTTGAGGTAGTGACGTAGCTCAAGGGTAAGAAAAGGGGAGCAATGAGCTCCCCACTGAGCGCATTCTTTCCAAAGTGACATCTTGGAATCTTTAGTTTACTTGTGCGATAAATGTTGAATCGTATTATTTTTATTGGTATATTTTTTAAAAAATCTTTTTGCAATTATCGCATGATCTTAAAAGACATTTCTTGACTCTTCGACCAACTCTCCCAATAGCTTGAACTATAGGCTTCATCTCCTGGGGCACATTAAAAGGTGCCAGCTTATGGAGAACCAAATATCAAAATGCGAAATTTTGACATGCTCATACGCTTTAAATATCAAGGCAACATGTATCAGTAAAAAAACCCAAACTTTATCGGGGGTGGTGTATCCTCGTGGTGTAATGGTTAAAGCGCTGGACTGTGAAATCGTTGTAAGCGAGTTCGAACCCTAATCGTGCTATTAGGTTCCCTTTCGAGTAAATACTCTTGGGAAAGGTATGAAACCCCTTATCCTTCAAGCTATGTATCACTACTGCCCTTTCTTGAAGAATGGATTTGGCATGAAATAACCCAAGAAGGTTGATATGTCATTAAATAAAAACAATCAAACCAAACATTATCATTCTCTTTGACTAGTCGCTTCCCTTTGTTCTCCTCAGTCTAGCCAAAAAAAGTGTCATCAATAGATGATCGATTGATCGATTTTAAGAGCATGTCAAATAGCCTCGGGTTATTTTATACCTAGAGGTTAGGGAATCAATATAAGTGGGCCGACCATAGTCGAAGGCAACCTGTAAGCTCCCTTTTAAATAGCTGCTACACTGAGGTGTCGGGAAAGGTTCAACTCCTTTCTCTGGGTTGCTCGACTTACCCTTGATCCGTACCTTATAATGCTGAATGTTAAGCAAGGAGGAAATCAAGTACCATTTTTTTTGAGTCTTTGATATGACTCAATCTGGAATTATACACACACAGAGTGTCTCAGAAATGTATAGTCACGTTTATTTGTTAAAATAAAATGTTTATACGGATACATTTTAGTTTTATAAACTAAGTCAAAGAAGACAAATATAGAATATTTTACGTCATCGCAAATGTTCAAAATGATAACCTTTCTAGTCTAGACACAGCTGATAAGACAGATTTGCAAATATTGAGTTATCACAGGGGTTCAACCGGATGACCATTACGTTAAAGGCTCAGCTGATAATACGGACAAATGCAATTGCAAATTTCGTGAATCTTTCTTTTGGTTAATTATGTTTCAGTAGCTGCTCTCAGGTTACTGACTGTTGCAGGTTTTGTGCGATAAAATTAAATGACTCAATTAAATGTCACTACTACAACTACTGGACAACCTCACAACCCACCTGCTATGAATGACCACCATGTCAACTGACCAGGGATTAAAGTGTAGTGTTAATTATCAGTATTACGTGTAAATGGACATTTCTTTTTTGAAAAAAAAACGACCTCACAACCCACCTGCTATGAATGACCACCATGTCAACTGACCAGGGATTAAATATATATATATTAGTTCAGTGCTATTGGCTACAACTGCGATATAAACACACACATATATTGTCATCCAAAGACAGACTGTTTCGTTGTATCAGAAATCTTGAGTGTGGTTAGACACGTAGGACGCTCGAAGTCGGGATCGAAACCTGTCCAACTTTAAGTATCAGATCGTTCGGCCAACAAGCGTACAACGAATTTTAAAGGTATTATGTAGTAACAGCAGCAGCCGTTTGCTCATATTTTAAAACCTTATTGGCTACCAGAGTGCTCAATTCTTTCGAAGAGCTTTGCAAGCGGCGGCCGAAAATTCCTTCACCAGAGTGCTCTATTTATATATATCAGCACAGTGCAACTAGCTAATACTGCACTGTATATATATAGCACAATTGTACCCAAGAGCACTGCGCTAATATATATATATATTGATGTAGCCACACTAAAGAGCTGCGATACAACGAAACAGTCTGTCAGGTGATGACTACATATGTGTATATATATATATAAAGACAGATGCTCCAAGAAGTTTAAACCCACTCTAATGTTTGTTGGTTGGTTCGTTGTTTTACGGCGTATCAACCCTTTTCGGGTCATTTAACGGTGAATTAAATTTCATTTTAGTATAAGTACTGCTTTTATTTACACACTGTTGAATGTCAAAACAATTCAGTCAAATGTCAAAACAGTTTTATTTCAAACAAATCAGTTTAACATAAATACGCAGTTTAAATGCCAAAACAGTTCTATTTCAAACAATGCAGTTTAGCATAAGGACACAGTTTAGTTCTATTTGACGCTATTAAGTGCTACCACTCCGGGTCAAAGTGTACCTGAGAGGGATGGCAATGAAGGGGTACTCTGCATTCCTCAAAGCTCTTGGATTACTGGAACCTCAACAGCAGATTGCTTAGTATCATATCAAGGACACTCGTTGGGGCAGTCTTACCCCTCGGCAGAGAAGCAGTCGATATATTCTACAGCCCAAGCCGACTGGACAACACGTCCTCTAGACTGCATCCAGTGTCAGCACAGAGCTGATACTGGTCAGCCAACACTGGTCTGTCCATGTATAGGAGTCCATTTAAGAACGTCACTGACAAGTTCATCCTTACTTATCCAGCAGAAATTACATGAAATTAATTTTCAACATAATCTTCTTTCTCCTTGTCCAGATTTCATAGATTGGTTTGGTATGATTTTTTTTATGGCAAAGCAACCTTTGTGGGCTATTTAATGCTAAAGCAACAGTAGATATATAGTTTAACTCGTTACTGGGGCATATATTGCATGGATCTTGCATTTCCATGTGAAAGTTTCAGATTAAAATTAAGAGAATAACAACGTATTCGGATACGAATTTTATAATTATCCCATTCACACACACACACACACATTTCTGAAGACGGGTAAGACTCCCCCGACGAATGCCTAGACATGACATTAAACAATCTGGTGCTGAGGTTCCATTAATTCTGGAGCTTTGGGGAATGCAGAGTACCCCTTCATTGCCATCTCTCCAAGGTCCAATCTGGCTCGAAGTGGTGGCACTCTATAGAGTCCTATCTATTGATCAAATAGAACTGTTTTAAATTTAAACTGTGAGCAAACAAATGACTTGTGCTACATTGAATTGTTAGAAATAGAACTGTTTTATCATTTTACTGTGTATAAGCAAATGCCTGATAATCAGTTGTTAGTGATACCAAGCACAACTTGGAAGCATTTAACTTTGTTGACTTATGCTAAACTGAATTTTTAGAAATAGAACTCTTTGATCACTTAACTGAATGTATGTAAAAAATGTGTTTTCAAAGCATATATTTAATACATATGCAAAAATAGGATTTGGCATTAGATAACCAGAAGTGGTTGATATGCCATAAAGCCAAACGAACACACATACACATACACACACACACATATTGTAAACAAAACTTGGAGTGTTTTATTCACAATCAGTGGTTAATACTAAGAATATATTCACTCAAACATCTAAAATGTTAAAACTGTATTTAAAATGCGATCAAAAACGGATTAAAAACAGATTAGTGAAATAAACCCACCTCTTTTGCGACTACCAGTTTCACGAATACTATTTGGAATTTTAAGATGTTATTTTTCGAATTAAACTATATTTGTGAATACATGTACGTATATCTGTGTACGTGCACATGAGGCCTATACTCTCTCTCTCTCTCTCTCTCTCTCTCTCTCTCTCTCTCTCTCTCTCTCTATTGCTTTATGTATATATATATATATATATATATATATATATATATATATATATATATATAAAGCGATTTATATATATATATATTAATATGTATTAGATATTTTCCATATGTGTACAAGCACACACATATGTATTTCAGTTGTTAAATGAGAAAGTTTAAACCTAAGGTTTAATGTCGGATGCAGGACATTCGTTGTGGAGGATTGATTACCCCTCTGTAGAGATGCGATCAACTTATTCTATAATCGCTGTCGACTGGTCGAGACGAAAAACAGATTAAAGAGTTGAACGTGTTCTGACGAGGGTAAGAGCTGATTGGTGGACTCAATGCTACAGACGAAGATGAATCTTACACCCAACCGTGAAGACGCATATGGACGTGAGATAGCTGAAACCGAAGACTTAATTAGATACAGTTTAGGCTTACTTACGTTTCCATCGAATTAAAGACGACGCCAAATCGACTGATTGATTTTAGTGACATGTCAACCTGTCTCAGTATTTTTTTTGTGCCAAGAAGTTACGGAATCGCGTTCATTGAACGCAAATGTTTACACTTTTTGTAGTTGTTTTTTAAATTTGATTGATTGATTGATTGATTTTGGTTTGTTTATTATTTTTTTTTTTTTTTACACGCGGTCATATCGAATATGAATAATTTTCAAACTCCTGGTCAGAGCAAACTTTGGAGTAATTGCAATAAAGAGGAGACTCCACGCCCAGCAGAGCTCCAGAACTGGAGCCTCACCATCAGATTATTTCTTTGTTTCTTTGTTTAATGGCATATCAACTCTTTTTAGGTTATTTAATGCCAAATCCATTCTCCTAGAAGAACAGTAGTGGTACTATTTAACCCATAGCTGGGAGGATAAGGGGCTCATACCTTTCCCAAGGGTATTTGCCCGAAAGTGAACGTAATAGCGCGACTGGAGTACGAACTCGCGTACTACGATTCCGCAGTACAACACTTTAATCATTACACCACGAGGGCACCCCCCCTCAGATTCGGTTTACTGTCATACCCAGTACACACAATTTTCGAGGATTATTGGCCTTACTCCTCTTTAGAGAATACATTCAGCATATTCTAATATATATATATATATATATATATATATATATATATATATATATATATATATATATATATATATATATATATATATAAGCGGATGCAATATATATATATATATATATATATATATATATATATATATATATATATATATATATATATATATAAGAAATCTACGCCCTTTTTTATAAGCCAGTCTTTTTTTTCTGACGAACTTGGAATTTTTGCTGCGTTTACAGGAGGGAAATTCGTGAGTGTGCGTTTAATTCTTTTATTTACTTTCGGCTTGTTTATTTTGGGAATGGCACTAAATCGTTACAAATGGTGAGAGAAGGCCGGGAAGAAAGTATGGATGAAAAAATAAAAGTTCTTTCAAACAGGAAAAAAAAAATAAAGAGTTCAAGAGACAAAAAAAAAGTGGGTGAGGGTGGAAGAAAAGTGACGAATAAGTCGAGAAAGACCGAGAAAGACAACAGGAGATGAAATCAAGGAGAGAGAAAGAAGAGAGAGACACTGAGAGTGAGACAAAAAAAGAAGAGAGAAATGAAGAAAACCTGTGACTGATAGATGGAAGATAAGGCCGATTCATAATGAGAGAAGAAAAACATGGAAAATAGAAAACTGTTTTTAAGAAATGAAAGGGAAAAAAATTAAGAAGGAAAATACCGAAGAAAAAGAAAAAATCGGCTGAAATTTGATTAAAAAAAAGCAAAACGAAACATTTATGATAGGCAACCACAAGGACACAACAAATGAGCACTGAACAAGATTCACTAACAATGGTTTTTCGATATTAGCTTGCCTATTTCCATTCTGGGTATGAACGATTTGATTTGGTTTGGTTTCATGGCATATCAACCATTTTAGGTTATTCATATTTACCAACCCCTCCGCTCGGGCAGGATATGACACAAGGTCAATTTTTTAAGCGGAATTTAAGAGGTTTGAATTCAAAGTTTTCCTTCTCCTAGACCAGTTGCCTCACCAAGACTGAAGAACCTAGTCTGCTCTACTATTTAACCATAGCTGGAGGGAGAATAATTGGATTCATACCTTTCCCAAGGGTATTAGTGCTATGTGAAATGCAATCAGTCTTGTCCAGGGTTTGAACTCCAATTATTCTCCCTCCAGCTATGGGTAAATAATAGGACAGACTGGGTTCTTTAGCCTTGGTGAGGCAACTAGTCTAGGAGAAGGAAAACTCTGAATTCAAACCTGTTAAACTCCGCTTAAAAATTGACCTTGTGTCATATCCTGCCCGAGCGGAGGGGTCGGTAAATATGATAAATATCTAAAAACAAATAAGCAGATTTTTTTTAATTATTGAAATCTTTTGCGCACATTAGTAGGTGTTAATTTGAGATCTGATTCTTGTTAAGTGATTGAAGAAGATTTATTTCTCGGTTGATTTTTTTTTCACAAAATTAATTACTCAATGACACAATCTCTCTCTCTCTCTCTCTCTCTCTCTCTCTCTCTCTCTCTCTCTCTCTCTCTCTCTCTCTCTCTCAGATCTAACCAATAAAATGAAACGGAGTTTCTTCCAGGCAGCGGTCGTATCGATACTGCTGTATGGATGCACTACATGGACGCTAACAAAACGGCTGGAGAAGAAGCTAGACGGCAATTACACAAGAATGCTGCGAGCAATATTGAACATGTCCTAGTGCCAACACCCCACAAGGCACCAACTATACGACCACCTGCCTCCCATCTCGAAAACTATCAAAGTTAGGCGAACCAGACATGCAGAACACTGCTGGAGAATCAGGGACGAGCTCATAAGTGATGTACTTCTATGGCCAGGCAAAAGCAGGACGACCAGCACGAACATACATTCAGCAGCTATGTGAGGATACGGGATGTAGTCCAGAGGATCTGCCAGAGGCGATGAACGATAAGGAGAAGTGGCGTGAGAGGGTCAGGGATATCCGTGCTAGCGACACGACATGATGATGATGATGATGATGATATATATATAGAAAGAGAGAGAGAGAGACAGAGAGGGAGTGGATGGAAATAATTCCGACTTTATGTAAATTATCATATACAAAAAATACCTGGCCCAGTCAGATGGGGTTGTAGAATACACCGACTACATCTCTGCAGAGGAGTAAGACCCCACCCCCCACGAGAGTCCTAGTTGTGACACGAAGCAATCTGATAATGAGGCTGGGGAATGAAAGGTACTCTTTCATTGCCATCGCTCCCAGGTCCACTCTGACCCGGAGTGGTAGCACCTGAGAGGGTCCTATCTATGGGTCAAAGAGTACTAAACAGTGAGCTTACGCTAAACTGAATTGTTTGAAATAGAACTGTTTATATATATAAAATGAATTTGGCATTAAATAACCAGCAACGGTTGATGTACCCCTGTGCTGGGAATAGTAAACCCCAACGACTGGGTGAACATTTTTGTTTGGTCTAGAAACAGGAAAAAAAAGACTGTTTCGTTTGCGTCTAGGTGGTGCAGCTATACAGTGGTACCTACATGTCTACAGATTGGAAGAATTCCTGTTTTATTTAATCAGAAAGATTAGATTTCATTATGATCGATTATCAGTCAATTGTGATCCACGCCTTCCCTATAATAAATTTTGCCCTCTATAAAATCTGATCGAGGTTTAATGCCGAATTAACATAGTAAAATTAAAGTTGTCTGCCTTTAGTCGAGGGTGATCCGAAGGCTCCCTTTTCAATAGCTACTGCACTGAAGTGTTGCGGAGGATGCTTCTCCATTTCTTGGATTGCTCCACTTTAACCTTGATTCTTACCTTATAACGTTGAGTGTTAAGCAAGGAGACATCAAGTACCTTTTTTTTGAGTCTTTGGTATGACTCGACCTGGGATTGAACCCCTGTCTCCCGGGCCATTGGCGAACACTCTACTCATTAGGACATTGAATACTTTTATCTAGTATTTCTTTTATTTTTTTACCTGTTCATTTTACTTCTTTGTTTTCATGTCATATTCTTATTCTGAAATTCATTTTCTTTTCACGCTTTTATATCGCTCGTTCTTTCTTTTTTTTAATGTTGCAAATCTTCTCAGGACAAATTTATTAACTTATTTACTAATTTACATAGATAAATAGATAATGAAAAGACATAGAAAGATTTGAACAGACTGAGATAGATAGATAGATAGATAGTGGCATATCAACGTTTGCATGTTATCTAATACCAAAGCCATCAAATGGAAGAAAGAAGTGATATTATTTAACCCATAGCTGAGGGCATCAGTGGGTTCATGCCTTTCCCAATAGTATTATTTGGAAAGTGAACGTAATAGCACGACTAGAAAAGAAAAGAAAAACGATAGATAGATAGATAGATAGACTGGGATAGATAGAGAGATACATAGAAAAATAGACAGATGGATGAACAGACTGAGATAGATAGATAGATAGATAGATAGATTTATTTGTAGAAAACATGAAGGGTTGCCGATATCTCCATTTAAAGTCTGAGTCTCAGGATGAAAAAAAAAGATCGCTTCTATATAGAATTTCGAGTGTTGGAGTATATGAAGCACAAAGTTCGACCATTACTGAGAAAAGATCTTAGATCTAACTTCGGGTACAAACCACTTGCCTTCATATTTTTTTACACGCAGTGTACCAAGAAATCAATAGATTCATGAATGCATAGATAGATATAAACAAAAAAGGAAATGAGATAGATAGATAGGTAGATAGATGTAATTAGACCGAGAAAGAAAGAAAGAAAGAAAGAAAGAAAGTTTTGTTACTTTATTTAATGGCATATCAACTTTCACATGTTATCTAATACCAAAGCCATCAAGAGGACGACAACAATGATATTTCTCTCATAGATGAGGGCATCAGTGGGTTCATGCCTTTCCCAATAGAATAATTTGGAAAGTGAACGTAATAGCACGACTAGAAAAGAAAAGAAAAACGATAGATAGATAGATAAACAGACTGAGATAGATAGATAGATAGATAGATAGATAGATAGATAGATAAACAGAGATAGATAGATAGATAGATAGATAGATAAACAAACAGACTGAGATAGATAGATAGATAGATAGATAGATAGATAGATAGATGAACAGACTGAGATAGATAGATAGATAGATAGATAGATAGATAGATAGATAGATAGATAGATAGATAAACAGACTGAGATAGATAGATAGATAGATATGAACGCACGCACATAGATAGATAGATAGATAGATAGATAGATAGATAGATAGATAGATAGAAGCAGACTGAGATAGATATATAGATAGATAGATAGATAGACTGAGATAGATAGATAGATAGATAGATAGATAGATAGATAGATAGATAGACTAAGAAAGAAAGAAGCCGAAAGTAATCAGTAGATGTAAACAAAGTGATAACCAGTGAAAGAAAAGCTGGGATATATAGATATATAGGTAAATAAATAGATTGATATATGTGGTTTTATTAGGTAAAATGTGGAGAGACATAGAACTATCTAAAGAGAGGGAAAAAGAAATGGAATAAAATTCATGTAGGAATTTTTAAACAATTCCTCGTAAAGTGAAGCAAAAAGAAACATAAAATCTTTTTTTTTTTAATTTTGTTGGTGTAAACTAAAATTGTCAAGTGAAATAGAAAAAAAAAATCGAATTTTGCTATTTTACATAAAACTCCCAACTGTTTGTTGGTGTCTCTGTTTGTGTAATTCTTTTTTATTGTCGTCTGCTGTTTCTTCTGTCAGTTTAATTTCGTTTCTTTTTTTTTTTTTTTTTTTTTTTAGCGGGAGGGCCACGCGTCTAGCTACAATTGGACGAGCTTTTTGCTCAACAGCAACAAGAAATTCCTTTGCGATGGTCAAAATTTAAAAAAAAACAAAATGGTTGATAAAAATCAAAAGAAAACAGTTAGAAAGAAAGAAAAAAAAAGAAAACATCTAGAGAGAGAAAGAAAAAAATAGAGATAAGGGTAAAGATGGGAAAAGAGAAAACGAAGCGAAAGAGAAAGCTAAGAATAGAAGATGAGATAGCAGCTGAAAAGGATTAGAGGAAAGAAAGAGAATTGGGTAAGAGAAAGAGAAGGAAAACGATAAAGAAGAAAAGAGAGGAAAGAAGACAACGAAAAATAAGAGGGGAATAATGAAACGGGAGAGGAAGTAAAGAGTGTAAGGGAAGAAAATAAGAGAAATAAATAAACCAGGATATGAAGAAGAGAAAGAAGAAATTTTTCAAAAATAAAAATAATGAATAATTTTATTTCTTGAACGACGTTTTTTTCTTCTGGTTTATGTAAGTGTTGTTTATTAAGTTTTGCTTGTCCGGCACATCGGTCTCATATGGCTTATCCCAACTAAATGGTTACCCATCAAAGTATTGTGAAGGAACATCATTGCTTAACTTCCGTGATCCGACGAAACCACTGTTCATCGTTAATTGATTATCAGTCATCATTTTCTTCTTGCTTTTCTTCTTCTTGCTTTTCTTCATCCTCTTCTTCGACTCTTATCTCTTTACATTTTCTTCTTCTTCTTCTCTGTCTTTTCTATTTATAGATCCTTTAAATTTCTTCTTTTTCTCCTTTTTCTTTCTTTCTTCTTATTTTCTTTCTATTTTCTTCATACCCAATCTTCCTCCTGTTTTCTTTTTATCCTCCTCCCTCTTCTTCTTCTTCTTCTTCTTCTTCTTCTTCTTCTTCTTCTTCTTCTTCTTCTCTACTTTTTTGTCTTTGTTATTTATAGATCCTTTAAATTCCTTCTTTTCCTCTTCTTTCTTCCTATTTTATTTCTATTTTCTTCATACCCAATCTTCCCCCTAATTTCTTCTTCTTCTTCTTCTTCTTCTTCTTCTTCTTCTTCTTCTTCTTCTTCTTCTTCTTTGCGAGTTTTCAATACCAACGGTAGCTGATAGTCTTTAGCTGGAGTTTGAGAGTGGCAGTAAGTCTCCTTAAGTATCCAGGACTTTTCTCAGTGTTATTATTAATATCATTATTATTATTATCATCTTACTTTTCTTCATCCTTTTCCCTTTATATCTCTTTTTTCTTACCCTTCTCTCTCCTCTCCTTTTTGACTCCTTTTTTTGTTCTTTGTTCTTTGTTCTTCTTCTTCTTCTTCTTTGTCTTTTTTAATTATAGATCTTTCGAATTTCTTTTCCTCCTTTTTCTTTATTTCTTCCTATTTTATTTGTATTTTCTTCATACCCAATCTTCCTACTGATTTCTTCTTCTTCTTCTTCTTCTTCTTCTTCTTCTTCTTCTTCTTCTTCTTCTTCTTCTTCTTTCTTGCAATTTTTCAATACCAACGGTAGCTGATGGTCTTTAGCTGGAGTTTGAGAGTGGCAGTAAGTCTCCTTAAGTATCCAGGACTTTTCTCAGTATTATTACTATTATTATTATCTTACTTTTCTTCATCCTTTTTCATTTATATCTCTTTTTTCTTCACCTTCTCTCTCCTTTCTCTCCTCTCCTTCTTTTTGACTCCTTTTTTGTTTCTTTCTTCTTCTTCTTCTTCTTCTTCTTCTTCTTCTTCTTCTTCTTCATTTTTCACAGTCTTTGTTTCCGCGTGTTTTGCATCAACCTTTCACTTATTCTTTCTTTTTCTTTTCTTCCTATTCTTCTTTTATTTTTCTTTGTCACTTATTCGTCTTTGCTTTTCTTTTTCATCTACTCTCCTCATCGCTTCTGCTACAACTCTCTCTCTCCTTCTCTCTCTCTCTCTCTCTTTCTCTCTCCTTCTCTCTCTCTCTCTCTCTCTCTCTCTCTCTGTCTCTCCATTTCTTCACCACATTTTTTGACGTCAACTTTTTTTTTTTTTTATTATTTCTTACACCTCACACGATGAAGGGTTTTGCAACCAACCGCCAAAAACATCTTCAAATAAAAAAAAAACTTTCACTACATTGGCAGAAAAACTTACTTGTAAACAACTGTTGCCTAAAAAATGATTCCACAAAGTTTGCCACAACGTTTTCTCTGACTTTTTTCTCCATTCTGCTAAAAAAAATTCTATAGTAACGACAGCGTCTAATATTATCAAAGGAAATAGTTTTATATTAAAAAAAATGATGAAAAGCTGAAAAACGTCTTACTGAAAAAGATACTAGCCCAAAAAACACCGACAATATATATATATATATATATATATATATATATATATATATATATATATATATATATATATATATAAATACTTGCCTTCAACTGAATCAAAAAAAGTTTTCTGTTGCCAAGTGGCAGCTTTTGATGTCCTATCTAACCTCAAAAGTCAACGTGAGCTAAAAAAGAAAAAAAAAGAAAAAAGAGGAAAAACATACAAAATATAAGAATGTAGGTAGGTAAATAGGTATGTGTTTGTTTATATGTCTTTGCAATTCTAACAATAAGTTTGTTTACAAAATTTATTTTTATTCACTTGGATTAGTTTTGGCATCAGGCCAAAAATATTGGACATCTTGAGAGGTTCGAACTCGTTGCACAATAGTATTTGTTTTGGAAGACAAGCTCATTAAACATTATACCACAATGATTGGTAGGTGGATGGGTAGGAGTGTAATTGTAACCGTAACGCAACAAACGGTCCAATATGGCGTTATTTCTATCATATCAACACCTTTAGAATGCGATAAATTTAAAAATAAAGTAGTTTTCAGTTCAATTCGCAACAGAATCATAATTTTTCAAACTCTTTTTTGACGCTGAATGTCATATTTTAATCGTTCAGATTCCTAATGTAACTGAGATAACTATGGAATGTTTATTAGAATCTTTTAAGCAAGAATATTATCGTTGACTGAAACCTCCAATGAATGTGTCGAAAAAATTCAAAATACGAGGATCATTAAATAAGTTTCCAGACATTTTACGTATGGCTACTTTTATTGATAGTACACACGTGAAACTCTAGTCCCCTTCGGAGTAATCTCCTCCGGTTGCAATGCACTTGTTGTATGGTTCCAACAACTTCTGCAAGGCCCCATTCAAATCCTCTTGTGTGAGCGTGTTAATAACCTTCGTCACAGCCTCTTTCATCTCCTCAATTGTCTCATAACGACAGCCTCAGAACCTAGGGAATAACGAAAAATCACAGGGAGCAAGGTCTGGACTATAGGGACGGTGAGGAACTGTCTTGATGCCCATCTTGGTCATCTTGACAAGGATGGAATTGTGGACTGGTGCATTGTCCGGACGGAAATGCCACTGACCCGATCTGAAGAGTACTGGCCTCTTCCCTAAGAATCTCTTGCTGAACTCCCTTAAAAATTCAACATATTAACCTTAACCCTAACCCTTTGGCCAATCAACTCTGGTGTATTGACTTCCTTACTCCTCCCACACCTCTCATCATCCCTCACAGACTCCCTTGAATCTCTTATGCCACTCAAAAACTGATGCTCGATTCATGCAATACAGTCCAAAAGCAGTCTGAAGTATTCCATACGTTTCTGTGGCATTTTTTCCAAGTTTTAAATAGGTTTTATTGCATATCGTTCTTCTAAAGTGTCCTCACGACCGGATTGCATTTTTGAAATTCACCAGCTGTGACAATCAGGTTTTTGTAGGGTGTATTCCAATTGTTGCTGTAGCTATTCATTTGAAGCCGAAATCATAAAAATTAGTCAGTCATCTGATAACATGTATAGCAATAACCTGGTGAATTATCAAGAGTCTACGTCAATTTTAAATGCCTATACAAAAAAGTCTGGAAACTTATTGAAGGCACCACGTATTATCATTAATGTCTAAACACCTTTTTATTTTCCCAGTGAATGCCATTTCTATACCGGAAAAGTAAAAAGCAAAAAAACGTTAAACAAATAATTTGTTTCTATACGTGCTGTTAAAATTCGAAGTCATTTGCACGAGAATTGACCAAGTTATTAAATCGCGAAATTATATCAATTTCTTTAAAAAAGAAACCCTGTAATAAAAAAAATGGATATTTTACTATAAAGCTTTTCTATGATTATTTGAGAGAATGGCATGTAAGGTCTTGTCCAGCTTTGCTTTAAGCTCATCTTTTGTCGGGAGCAGAGCAGAGTAAAGGACGTGATCACAGAGTACTGCAAGCAAAGGTAGTGTTGGGCGAGACACGTCAAAAGGTTCACAAAATGATATTTCGGATGTGCTTATATAACGATAATCCTAATTTGGATCTTTCCATAACCTTCTGGGTTGCAGCCATTCTCTCTTCTTCGTGCCTGTTGGTTGTGACTGAAAAACTAAAAAAAATGGATATTTTACCATACTATGATATGGTACTTCTAGTGTTAAATTTTATGAGACTCGAAAGGATTTTCCTTGATCCCAAATAATGCAAGAAGTAGAGTAACATACAATTGATATTTGGTTTCCAGATCCTCAAAAGTTTCTATCGAAGTCCCTAAACAGAGGCTTCCACAACGTTAAACCTTCTAAAATACGTTTGCTCTGTAATTCTCCAGACCTGCAACTGACTCAAACTTTCTCAGTCTTATAGAGGAGCACTTCGATTAGTCATTTGTCGATAGTGTTTTCTCACTTCTAATTACTTGACCGATTGCTGACGATAGGAGCTTTTAAATAACACCAGATTTTCTTAGATATGTAAATGAAATTGGTTTCGAATCAAGATGAGTAATGAGTACTTTTGTGGATATCCCAACTTATAAAATCTTCAGATCTTACGTTGTCTAGTCGGCTGGGGCTGTAGAATACACCGACTGCATCTCTGTAGAGGGGTAAGATCTCTCCAACGAGTGTCCTGGATATGAAACTAAACAATCTAATGGTGAGATTCCAGTGATGCTGGAGCTTTGGGGAATGCGGAGTAACCCTTCATTGCCATCGCTCCTAGGTCTACTCTGGCCGGGAGTGGTAGCACCTGGTAGAGCCTAATGTATGTTTCAAATAGAACCAAACTGCGTACTCATGCTTAACTGATTTGTCTGAATTAGAACTGTTAGACGAAACTGAATAGATTGAAATAGAAATGTTTTTCACAATTAAACTGTGTACTCATGCTAAACTGAATTGTTTGAAATAGATCGATTATTTATATAAAAATGGATTTAGCATTAATCAACCTATAAAGGTAGATATACCATAAAACCCAAACAACCAACCAACAACTATACAGATCTTACACTCACCACTACAAGTAAGTCTTTTACCTTTCATTCTTTCGAAATCAACTTAAGATAAGTACTTCTTAAACCTAGAAGAATGTTTTAACATAAAGAAATCTTATGGACAAAAAAGTTCTCATTGTTAGCGGGGATATTAAGCAATAAACAATAATCTGTAAGAAGCCATGTTGCTGCAAGGCGTGACGAATTATGCAGAAATTAGATCACGAGCTCTCAAAGAAAATCATAAATTGTTGTATAAGGATAATCATTCGGTTATTACAATATTAAATATTTGCATCAGTTTGTAACCAAAGCACTGGGAAAACGGGAGGTTTTATTATAAACTTTTGCGCGATAAGGTACCCTTAGATTTGCCCGGCGATGAAAGTGAAGTTGGTTTCGTGTCACTTTGACTACCGGGAGCCGATTTACGAGTGTTTTGTGGGGGGGGGGTATCACAATTTGAAAAAAAAAATTCAATTCTTTCATACACTACTACAATTGTCTTTCTCGCCTTTCATTCTTTCGAAATCAAATCGAGTCATAAAAAAGTGAATAGTTTCATTAATGTAATATTGCGAAAAGGATGACAAATCAGGCGAAGGGAAACGGAAAGAATTAAATAACACTCACTTCTTTTTTTATGAATGAATGACATGAAATATCACAGAATGATATTTCGGACGTGTTTATACAACAATAATACCTACTTGGATCTCTCCATTACCCCCTGGGTTACAACCAGTCTCTGTTCTTCGTGATTGTCTACGTTTCGGTTACGTATAACATCACAGGCAAAAAGGTGCTATATAAGTGGTTGGCATATAAGGTCTTGTTCAGCTTTGCCTCGAGCTCATCTTTCATCGGGAGTAGAGCGGAGTGAAGGACGTGATCTCGGAGTACCGCATGCAAAAATTGCTTTGGTCAGCACACGTCACAAGCTTCACAAAATGATATTTCGGATGTGCTTATATAACAATAATTCCTACTTGGATCTTTCAAATGCCCTCGGGGTTGCAACAAGTCTCTGTTGTTTGTGATTGCCTCGGTTTCGCTTGAGTATAACATCGCTGGCAAAACGGTGTTATTTAAGTCATTAGCACATACGGTCTTGTCCAGCATTGTCGAGAGCGGAGCGGAGTAAAGGACATGATCACAGAGTACCGCAAGCAAAAGAAGCATTCGGCCGGTCACGTCAAAAGGTTCAGAGACAACAGGTGAGTCCTTGCAGTTGTCGTGTGATATCCGAAAGACCGGAAATGACCTTTAAGAAGACTTCCACGACAATAGGAGGACGAAATTATTAAGCGGTTCAGGCCATCGTAGAGAAGGAGGATAAAATGAAGAAAGTGATTGGTACATAAGGTCTTTTCCAGCTTTGCCTTGAGCTGATCTTTTGTCGGGAGCAGAGCGGAGTGAAGGATGTAATCACGGAGAACCGCAAGCAAAAGAAGCATTCGGCCGGACAGATTATAAGGTTCACAGACAACAGGTGAGCCTGTGCAGTTGTCATGTGATATCCGAAAGAGCGGAAACGACCTCTAAGAAGACCTCCACGACGATAGTAAGACGAAATTATTAAGCGGTTCAGGCCGTCATGTAGAAGGAAGATTAAATCAAGGTAGAAATGTAAATGCATTGTAGCCAGTGATGTGGAAAACATTTGGTAACATGAACAATAAGGAAAAAAATAGACATTCATTTGCGAAAAAACTTATAATGATATTCCAGGTTTATTCAGAAATGAATCACGTGATTAGACATTACAATATCTTATAACATAATGCTTTAATAACTAGTGTCCGAATACGGTTTTGTTTAGTTTCTTTATTTAACGACATATCATAAAGGTTGGTTTGGTTGTTTAATGACATATCAACCTTTGCAGGTTACTTAATGCCAAAGCCATTTTCCTAGAAGAACAGTTGTGGTACTAGTTAACAAGTAGCTTTGAGGCTTTATACATTTTCCAAGGTTATTTGCCCGAAAGTGAATGTAATGGCACGACTGGTGTTCGAACTCGCTTACTGCGATCCTGCAGTCCATCGCTTTAACCATTACACTACGAGGACACCCTCTAATGGCATAACAACCTTTGTACGATTTTAAAGTCAACGAAAAGTGATGATACTATTTAATCTATAGATGAAGGGGGGGATAAAAGAGTTCATACAGCTAAATGCAGTCTCTTGGTAGAATTTTAAAAAAACAAATAGGAAATACAGGGCTGGTGCGTATCACTAAAGGCCCAAATCTGCTTAGAGAAATGAGGGTTTCATATATAAACTATGAATACTATTTTATGAAATTTGAGATTTAGTAGAGATGGGCTCGTATCATAGAATTGGGGCCATATCTTAGAATCAGGACGAGGGATCATGGGAACCACGCACCAACTCTGAGGAGACGGACTTATACATATTGAATAATATTCCTTGAATATGCATTATTATACGTATATATATATATATATATATATATATATATATATATATATATATATATATATATATACCAACCCCTCCGCTCGGGCAGAATATGACATAAGGTCAACTTTTTAAGCGGAGTTTAACAGGTTTGAATTCAGAGTTTTCCTTCTCCTAGACAAGTTGCCTCACAAAGGCTGAAGAACCTAGTCTGTCCTACTATTTACCCATAGCTGGAGGGAGAATAATATGATTCATATCTTTCCGAAGGGTATTAGTGCTATGTGAAATGCTATCAGTCTCGTCCGGGATTTGAACTTGTGTCGCCGTGTGCATTTTCTTACGACGATAGCCATTACACCACGGGCACTATATATATGCACACAAAGAACCGACCTCTTGGCCTAGGAGGTAGAGTGTTCGTCCATGACCCAGGGGACTGAGGTCCAGTCCCTGGTCGAGTCATACCAAACACTCAAAAAATGGTACTTGATATTACTTTGCTTAACACTCATCATTATAAAGTGCGGATCAAGGGGTAAAGTGAAGCAAATGAAGTAGTGCCCTCACCTACACCTCGGTGTAGTAGTTATTGGAAAGGGAGCCTTCGGGTCACCCTAGACTTCGTTCGCCAACTGTACTTTACTTTTTATTTATATAAGCTTTAGTTTTGTCTTGCTTTAATAAGTCATTTAGAAATATAAATAACCACGAATTCTTAAATGTATTCAGATTAAGCAACAAGATGAAACTATATTTTAATAGAAATTTTCTTAGAATCCACTTCTAAGTAAAAATAAACAAATACAATAAATGAATGAATTAATTAATCCAAAGAAATATATTATAGAACTTACTGTATTATTATGCGATGTTATTCCTTACAACCGGAAAACGCCAGGTGGTCCTTCTCGCATATATACTCACCCACCCACCCATACACACACATACGTACACATATATATGTATATAATGTAAGGTAGCGCAGACGTAGAGTTAACGATATATGGTGACCGTCAGTTTCTCACCCACGTAATCATCAAAATAATTATTGTATTGGTAAGAAACTGTCTCTAAGAGCAGTTGACTCTTTGACAACAATATCCTAATTATATATATATATATATATATATATATATATATATATGTACGAGGATCATTAAATAAGTTTCCAGACTTTTTTCGTATGGCAACTTTTATTGATAATACACACATGAAACTCTAGTCCCCTTCGAAGTAATCTCCTCCGGCTGCAATGCACTTGTTGTACCGTTCCAACAACTTCTGAAGGCCCCATGGAAATGCTCTTGTGTGAGCGTGTCACTGACCTTCGTCACAGCCTCTTTCATCTCCTCAATTGTCTCAAACGACAGCCTCTGAGCTTAAGGAATAAGCAAAAGTCACAGGGAACAAGGTCTGGACTATAGGGAAGCTGACGAGCTGTCTTGATGCCCATCTTGGTCAAATAGTCTGTGACAAGGATGGAGTAGTGGACTGGTGCATTGTCCTGGTGGAAATGCCAGTGACCCGATTTGAAGAGTGCTGGCCTCTTCCATAGGAATCTCTCCTTAAAACCTCAACATAGTATTCCTTGTTGACTATCTGTCCAGTGGGAACCCAGTGCATGTAGATCATGCCAGTGCTGTCAAAAAAGGGATCATCAAAGGTTTGTGGGTGCATTTGCTCCGTCTGGCTTTCTTGGGTCTGGGGGAGCCAGCATGCTTCCACTGGGAACTCTGTCTCTTGGTCTCAGAGTCATAGCAGTAGATCCAGCTTTCAATGCATGGCATTTTTTTCCAAGTTTAAAACACAATTTTATCGCATATCGTTCTTTTAAAGTATTAGATTGCATTTTTGAAGTTCAGCAGCTGTGACAATCGGGCTTTAGTACGGTGTATTCCAATTCCTGCTGTAGCTGTTCATTTGAACCTTAAATCATAAGAGTTGGTCAGTCATCTCATAATATGTATAGCAATAACATACTGAATTTTCAAGAGTCTACGATTATTTTAAATGCCTGTACAAAAAAAAAGTCTGGAAACTTACTGAAGGCACCGTATATATATATATATATATATATATATATATATAAACAAAAAATACAACCAATAGGATTAATTTTGAAAATAGTGACAATTTTTTTAAATGCCTTTAGTTTGTTTTTGTTTTTTTTTGTTTTTGTTTGTTTAATATTGTATAATTCTTCATAATATTCTATTTCCGTTGATTGCGTTCTGTGTTTTAAATTCATCAGCATCTCAGTTTTATCCAACTCTTCGTTTACGTAATTTTGTAATGTTCTAAAAAAAAAATTTCAAAAAACACTCTTAATACACGCAAGCAGCCCCTGATGATGACCTATGAAATGTCCGAAAGCGTTTGGGATAATTTTGGTAAATTCATCCACTAATTCCAACCTGAAACCAAGACACTTATCAAGAAACTTGAAAGGATCTTAAAATTATATAGATAAAATTTCTCTTTATTATTCGGTCAAACATGCTTAAATGAAAGACTACTGCCCAACTATACACACACACACACACACACACACATATATATATATATATATATATATATATATATATATATATATATATTGCAATTGAACAAAAAATGCCTTCTATTGCCAAATGACAGCCTTTGATGTCCTCCCAAACGTCAAAAGCCATCGATCGTGTGCTAAAAAATACTAGAACTGCAACATTGACGTATAGAGGTATGAAAATAAGTAGGTAAATAGAAGTGAATTTGTTTGTTTGTTTTGCCATGTGCGCCTGAGTGTACACATGTGTGGCTTAACATACGAGTCAATCAGTTTTGTTTAAAGAATCCACTGATCCTAACTTACACATCAGACTGCTTTAGACTGCATGCAACACCTGCTTTTTCCGAATGGTCACCTAAGCAGGCTTATCGCTACTTAATTTCAGTGATCTGGTGATGACAGGTGTAAGCAAAAGGTAATTAGATAAATAAGTATTCCTTAGAATTGGCAAACGGTCGAAAGTATGCGGTAGCTAGTAAGGATCAAATAAGTATTCCTTAGAATTGGCAAATGGTCGAAAGTATGCGGTAGCTAGTAAGGATCAAACTCCTTACTCACTAGTAGACTAAGTAAATGATATCTTATAGTATCCGTTTAAATTGTTTAGTATTCGTGTAGAAAGAACAAAATGCTGTCTTTATTGGGAATCCTTTTGAGATGAGGCTTCTTAATCTGAGATTTAATTTTCATGGGGGGGGGTAAAAAACGAAAGGGCGATAGACAACAACTATGGAAGGAAGTAATTACTGGGGATACGGTTACAAGACTCAGCAACCCTATCCGATGTCGCGGTTAATCACCTGAAGAAGGCCAGAGGTGAAATTTGGCCGAAACGTAGTGAGAAAAACAGCAAAAAATACGACCAAGTTCAGGACAAAAGTCTGCAATAAAAAAAATTAAAAAATTAATTCTCAAATAAAATTCTGCATCTCTGCTGAGGCGTAAGAATCGAGTATCCTGGATATGTTACTAAACAATCTGATGGTGAGGATTTTACCGATAACTGGTGAGATGCCTGTGGTGTAATGGTTATCGTCGTAGGAAATGGACACGATGACACGAGTTTAAATCCTGGACGAGGCTGATTACATTTCACATAGCACAAATACCCTTGGGAAAGGTATGAATCCAATTATTTTCCCTCCAGCTATGGGTAAATAGTAGGACAGACTGGGTTCTTTACCTCTTGTGAGGCAACTAGTCTAGGAGAAGGAAAACTCTGAATTCAAACCTATCTTTTCCAGATTAATTAGCGATATGTGTAATGCAAACAGACTCATTTATACCCTGGCACAGTTGAATGGGGCCGCAGAATACTCCGACTGCATATTTTCAGAGGCGTAAGAATCCATCAACGAGTTACCTAGATATGAAACAAACAATCTGATTATTTATTACAAGTTACAAGGAAATATATAATTGCTTAAAAAACTTGAAACCTACTAATTGTATGCAAATTATTAGCATTAGATAGGAATACTTGAAACCATATAATCCTGTGCAAACAAATCATTATTATTATTTACTCATTCAAGGTTTTCACATCAGCGTTCGCTGATGGTCTTTCACTGGAGTTTGAGTGACAGCAAGTCTTCTCAAGTCTCCAAGACTCTTCTCGGTATTCTGGACGTTCTCAATGCTGTAGTTTAGATGGTCTCCACTCGTCCGCCAACTTCCAAGTCTTCCAGTCCGTTCAGTAATCCTTTAGTTACTGTATCAAAAGCACCGATCACGATTGGTATTATAGTCACCTTCATGTTCCACAGTTTTTTTCAATTTCCAAGCAAAGTCAAGGTACTTATCCTTCTTTTCACATTCTTTCAGTTTTATTCTGTAGTCAGCCAGGACAGCAAAGTCAACAATTTTGCAAATTCTCTTCTTTTTTTTTTTTTTTTTTTTTGTTGATTATTATGAGGTCTGGTCGTCTGGCCGAGATTAGGTGATCCGTTTGTCTGTCAAAATCCTAGAGGAGTTTATGTGTGTTATTTTCCAGGACAGCAGCTGGGTTGTGCATACCACTTGTTCGTATGGTCAAATTTAAATTTATTATAATTATTATTATTTACTCATTAGAGTTTTTCTTATCAGCGTTAGCCGATGGTCTTTCACTGGAGTTTGAGTGACAGCAAGTCTCCTCAAGTCTTCAGGTCTCTTCTCAGTATTCTGGCCTTTCTTAATAATGTAGTAGTTTGGATGGTCTCCACTCATTTGCCAACTTCCAAGTCTTCCAGTCCCTTTAGTAATCCTTTAGTTACGGTTCCAAACGCACCAATTACAATTGGTATAATTGTTACCTTCATGTTCCATAGTTTTTTCAATTCCCTTGCAAGGTCAAGGTACTTATCCTTCTTTTCACATTCTTTCAGTTTTATTCTGCGGTCAGCCAAGACAGCAAAGTCGACAATTTTGCAAATTCTCTTTTTTGTTGTTGTGGATTATTATTAGGTCTGGTCTTCTGGCAGATATTAGGTGATCCGTTTGTATGTCAAAGTCCCATAGGAGTTTATGAGTGTCATTCTCTAGGACAGGTGCTGGGTTGTGCATATACCATTTGTTCGTATGGTCATATTTAGATTTCTTGCATATCTTCCAGTGGATAACCTTGCCCACCCAGCCGTATCTAGTTTTATAATCCCTCTGTGCTAATCTGCTGCATTCGCTTATTATGTGATTGACGGTTTAATCTCTGTCACCACATAGCCTACATTTGCTATTTTGTTGCGACTTATCTATTCTCGCTTTGAATTGATTGGTTCTTACGGCGTTGTTATTTGCAGCTCAAAGGAGGTGCCTGTGGTGTAATGGTTATCGTCGTAGGAAATGGATACGGTGACACGAGTTCAAATCCTGGACGAGACTAATTGTACAGCAGCACTAATACCCTTGGGAAAGGTATGAATCCAAATATTCTCCCTCCAGCTATGGGTAAATAGTAGACCAGACAAGGTTCTTCAGCCTTGGCGAGGCAACTAGTTTAGGAGAAGGAAAACTCTGAATTCAAACCTGTTAAACTCCGCTTAAAAATTGACCTTGTGTCATATCCTGCCCGAGCGGAGGGATTGGTAAATATGTATAAGGAGATATTCTGTTTCTCTCTTAGAGTTTCCTTTTCTTAGCCACGCCCAGGTTTTCTTGTGTGAGATGTTGTTTATTAGTTCTTTAAACGACCATAGAGTTGTTTTTCTTCCCATTTTTGTTTCCAAGTTATTGTCATTCTATTGTCCATCGTGTAGTCAGTATCGTTTCTAATGGCTGTAATCAGTCCTCTTTTGTGTTTTTCTATGTAGTCTTCGAGTCGTATCAAATAGGAATAGCTGCTAAGAATCATATGTTCATGAATAAATTAATAATATTTCGAATAGATTAAGCTATGATTATTTACATTTTAGTTTGATTTGGTGTTTTATCTTATATTAACTCTTATGGGTTATTTAATGCCAGATACTGTTCATATATATATATGTGCAAATTTCATTAAACATAATAGACATTTTATGTCTACATATTTTCTTCTGGATCCGTTCGAATTCCCGTATTACTTTTATCGTATTCGTGGGGAATTGATGTAGGTATTGTCCATAGTTGTATGTATCCCTAGTACTTTCTGCCCGACTTTGGGCTATCATCAGGGGAGGATCTATTACAAAAGTGATGTAACTTTTTTGTTCATGTCATAAAAACTCATTATTAAGTCTTTTTAGCAAAACGGTTTTCTATTATTATACCCTCCTCTTTCTCCAGCAAAACAAACGTGAGAGAATATTTTTATAATTAAAAAGAAAACAAAAACAAAAACAAAAAAAAAAAAAAACAAGCGCTGAAACTCTCAAAAATCTACCGCCATAAACAAAAAGTTAAAAAAAAAACAATTTGAAATGATATTTTATTACGTTAAAAATAGCGAAGAAATTAATAATTAGCTACATTCCCAAATAAATGTAATCGTAGAATTAACATAAGGCTGCCGACGAGGAAGAAATTAACCATAATTTTGGTTTGGTTTGGTTTTATGGCATATCAACCACTGTTGGTTATTTGATACCAAATCCTGTTTTATATATATATATATATATATATATATATATATATATATATATATATATATATATATATTAAATACGTGATTTGTAAAGACATTTTCTAGATACACAGAATGTAATTCAATTTAGCATAAGTCATTTGTTTGCACTCAGTTTAAATGTCAAACAGTTCTATTTGACCCAAAGATAGGACTCTTTCTGGTGCTACCACTCCGGGCCGGAGTGGACCTGGGAGCAATGGCAATGAAGGATATTGTTTAATGTCATATCTAGGACACTCGGTAAGGAGTCTTACCCCTCTGATGAGATGCATTCAGTGTATTCTGCAGCCCAGCCGACAGGGCTGTGTAGGGATAGAGGTAAATGCACACGACATGACGTAATGGCATCCAGCACTTTTTATGCAAAAACTGTTATTTTATTGTTCGATTATATATATATATGGCATTAAAAATTTATATATATATATATATATATATATATATATCATCATCATCATCATCATGTCGCGCTGGTAGCACGGATATCCCTGACCCTATCTCGCCACTCCTCCCTATCGTTCATCGCCCTAGGTAGGTCTTCAGGACAACATCCCGTATCCTCACATAGCTGCTGAATGTATGTTCGTGCTGGTCGTCCTGCTTTTGCACGGCCATGTGTGGGGGTCCATAAGAGTACGTCTCTTATGAGTTCGTCCCTGCTTCTCCAGCAGTGTCCTCCGTTGAACGGATGTATGTAAACAATAGTAATTGTGATTCATAACCGTTTAAAATTTACTTCGCAGCTAATATCTCCTCGTGGCTGAATGGTTAGAAGCTTGGGTTGACGTTTGAGTCAACCGGGTTTCGATCCCAGCTAGCCACACTGATGAGTTCTGATAGAACGAAACAGATCTGTCTGTGGATGACTATCTATATATATATATATATATATATATATATATATATACATATAATGCCTAGAAAAGCCAGAAACTGCCTTCCTAGGTTTAATCAAACAGATCTTCAGGATAATTCTGACGAAAGAGAATTGTCCCAAACGACACTTTATTAATAGTGGACACCAGAAAGAATAAACATTTAGCATAAAAATAACACAAAAGAAAACAAAAAAAAAAAACACGCTCTATTTGCCAAGGAAAGTTTTTTTTATGCCGGGAAGTATTTAGCATTTCAAACCTCTGATTGTGTAATTCATTGGGGTTGTTAAAGAAGCTATAGCTCGTGGTGTAATGGTTATCGTCGTAGGAAATGGACACAGCGACACGAGTTTAAATCCTGATCCAAGCTAATTACATTTCACATAGCACTAATACCCTTGGGAAAGGTATGAATCCAATTATTCTCCCTCCAGCTATGGGTAAATAGTAGGAAAGACTAGGTTCTTCAGCCTTGGTGAGGCAACTATTCTAAGAGAAGGAAAGCTCTGAATTCAAACCTGCTAAACTCCGCTTAAAAATTGACCTTGTGTCATATCCTACCCGAACGGAGGGGTTAGTAAATATGGTTAAAGAAGCTATAACTAACTTTTCCTCCTTACACCGGAAGTAATCATCAGTAATATTTACGGCCTTTCTAATTATTCTATGTAGATGATATCTAAATCATATATATATAGTCATCCACAGATAGATCTGTTTCGTTCTATCAGAATGTCTAGACAGTATCTCCCCGTAGCTGGGATCGAAACCCGGTTGACTCAAACGCCAAGCCAAAGCTTTTAACCATTTAGCTACGAGGAGATATTAGCTGCGAAGTAAATTTTAAACGGTTATGAATCAAAATTACTATTGTTTACATACATCCGTTCAACGGCCGCCGAGATCTCAATTCAAATACGAAGAGACTTGCAAAGGCGTTAATGGCAACACGATTACTTCTTCGCTAGAGAACTCGACCCTACGGGGTAGGGGAGTATATATATATATATATATGATATTTAAATATATATATATATATTTAAATGTTATATATATATATATATATAATAATGATAATAAATAAATATATATTATATATTTAATCCATGGAAAATATTGTTCTGCAACCTAAGGATTCTTGAAGTTTATAACAACATTTATCAGGCAGTTAAAAAGATGGAATGAAATTGAAAATGAAAAATGCGACAGAATACAGATAAAATCGAAAATGTGACAAAATACAAACAAAAAGCCGATAAGATTTCGTTTGTGTCTGGTTGTAAGTATGTGTGTGTATATAGGTGTGGGTGTATGTGTGGATGCGTGTTTTTAAGTTAAGTCAGGCCAAGAACTTAAAGCATTGGTTATAGCAGGTATGGGTAACGAATGTGTATTCATTTGTTTCGTTGACAGTGGGACAAATTATCATCGCTTCAAAATGGGTATTTAAAACATATCACGTTGAAACGAATGTATATTGTCTAATTCTTTAGTGTATATTATAAATGAAAAAAATTAAACCTTTAAAAATATTTTATCATTCACATAACCTTGATTGTTTCCTAGAATCTCATGCCATCGGTCAACAAACTTACAGATATCATGCTTGTAAATACTTTAGGTTTTCATACAAAATATTAGACCAAAACGCGTTCAAGGTATTCTCTTGATGCCAACCGAAGACCATCCAAATGTTTCTCTAATCGCTAGGTAACGGTTTTTGACAGGCTTGTCACTGGTAATGATAAGTGTATCCTTTATCGTAGCGTTAAATGCTATCATCAATGGATCAGTCAATGCAACAGACCTGCTCAGCAATCGAGGGATGAAATTCATCAAAAGAAGTCCATGTTGAATGAATTGTGAGACACTCAAGGGATTGTCCATTACGAACAGTTAGAAAATAATCAATCACCTCTAATCTCTGTGGCAATCAACTTCATCGTCTGAAAACAACTTTGGGCATAAAAACCCTCCCTCCTTAGTCAAAAAAAAAAGGGAGTCATCCTCCTTTACAATAATACCCGTTCACACACCGATCAACTGAAAAAGAGCTCTTAGAGGAGATCCGATGGGGGAAAAAAATTACGTCATCATCATTATTCTCCTGGGCTTTCTCTTTCTGAATATCACTTGTTTCGGGAATTACGGAATCATTTGGATGGTCTTAGGTTGACATCAAGACAAAAAAAAATGAACACAAGCTGATCTCATATTTTGTATAAAAACCTAAGATTTTATAAGTATGATATGTATAAGTATGTTTACAAATAGAATGAGTCTGAATTTTTTAGATGAGGCTCATCTCTCCATCTTTATTGCTGTTAGTTGTAACACAACGTTTCGGCCGCTCTACCCTCCGGCTCTCCTCAAATGTACCTTGTTTATCTGTTTCGGCTATTATAATTCGGTGTGCATTTAATCGATGTTTATCCAAATGCTATTTTCAGATTTATTGCATAAATCTTAATAATTTTATAAATAAGGGGAAGTACTCTAATTTTCAATGAATTGTTATTCTCCTTGAGAAACAATTCAACCTGGGAAATCATTTTTAAAGTTAAATGTCGATCAGAAAAGGCGTTCAAGAAGTAACATATCATTTTTATGCCCAGATAAACAAGGGACACTTGAGGATGACGGAAGGATACTGCGGCCGAAACGTTATGTTATCACTAGCAACAATAAAGATAAGAACAACAGCCCGAAAGATCACACACAAAATCGAATGAGGTTCACTTGTAAGCAACAGAGGTTATATTAATCCTATTTACCAACCCCTCCGCTCGGCCAGGATATGACACAAGGTCAATTTTTAAGCGGAGTTTAACAGGTTTGAATTCAGAGTTTTCCTTCTCCTAGACTAGTTGTCTCACCAAAGCTGAAGAACACAGTCTGTCCTACTATTTACCCATAGCCGGAGGGAGATTAATTGGATTCATACCTTTCCCAAGGGGATTAGTAATATGTGAAATGCAATCAGTCTCGTCCAGGATTTGAACTCGTGTCGCCGTGTCCATTTCCTAGGACGGTAACCATTACACCACGGGCTCATTTAAAAATACATACAAACAATTCAAATCATATGTGTGTGTATGTGTAGATAGGATTTGAACTTGTTTCGCCGGGTCCATTTCCTACGACGATAACCATTACACCACGGGCACCTCCACAGAGGTTATATTAATAATTAAATATTTCTACAGGCCTGAGTTTTTCATTTATAATATATACTCAAAAATCGGACATTGCTTCCATTCCAACTTGATAGTTGCGAGGCAAAATTGCGTGTCTACTTTGCTCTAAGTATTAAGAAAGAGTGATAGTGGCAGGTGATATGAGGGGTGGGGATTAGTCAAGCAGTCGTTTTTGGAGCCTAAGATAAGTATATTCGGTCAATTAAAATGTTTATTAAGGCTCTCTCAGCTAAGTGATTCATGGGAAGGCACTGATGGCCAATTAAGCTTCGTTTTAAGAATGTACGGTTCCATCTTAAGTTCAGATCAGTTCAACCGGCTCAATTAGCATAATAAACCATACCTTCAATCACGTGATACCGACAAGTTGACGACGAAAAAAAAAAACCTGAAAATATGATCGTTGTTTTGTTTTGGTATTCTTTACTCGTTAACTGCTGCGTTTCGGCTATTATAATTCGGTGTGCATTTAATCGATGTTTATCCAAATGCTATTTTCAGATTTATTGCATAATTCTTAATAATTTTATAAATAAGGGGAAGTACTCTAATTTTCAATGAATTATTATTCTCCTTGAGAAACTTTACTTACTGGGGTGATCCCAATCCCAAACGCTATTGAGTCGTTCTGAATTTGAAACTGCTTTATTCCTTAAGAGCATCTTCTCATCAACCAAAAAGACATCGACACACGGCGAACGAAGGCATGGACAGCTATCGATAAGCTATCGATTATATGGAAATCAGACCTGACCGATAAAATGAAACGCAGTTTCTTCCAGGCAGTGGTCGTATCAATACTGCTATATGGATGCACTACTTGGACGCTAACTAAAAGGCTGAAGAAGAAGCTACACGGCAATTACACAAGAATGTTGCTAGCAATATTGAACAAGTCCTGGCGGCAACACCCAACAAGGCACCAACTATACGGCCACCTGCCTCCCATCACGAAAACTATCCAAGTTAGACGAACCAGACACACAGGACACTGCTGGAGAAACAATGACGAGCTCATAAGTGATGTACTCCTATGGACCCCCGCATATGGCCAAGCAAAAGCAGGACGACCTGCTCGAACATACATACAGCAGCTATGTGAGGATACAGGAAGTAGCCCTGAAGACCTACCAGAAGCGATGAATGATAGGGAGAAATGGTGAGAGAGGGTCAGGGATATCCATGCTAGCGGCACGACATGATGATGATGATGAGGGTGCTACACATTCTATCATGGTGTTATTAGCTGCAGTAACGGGCAGAATGTGACGCAAGGCCAATTTTCAGGAGAATGCTGATCGTTTTAAATTCAGAGTTTCCATTTTCCAAAATCGGTGGCGGTACCAAGATAAAAAAAAGGCCAGTCTACCTAACAATTTACCCATAGTTGAAGAAAGAAATGATCGGTTCATGCCTTTCCAAAAGGCATTAGTTTTTAAGAAACTGCACGCAGCCTCGTCCAGATTTCGATCTAGCGTTATCGACTCCATTTCCTACGATGATACTCGTTACACCTCGCAAGCATATTACTATTATTATTATTATTATTCGCAGTAGTAGTAGTGGTACTTGTAATAAGAGGAGGAGGAGGGGTACTTTTAGTCAGATTTAAAATTTACTGAATTTTGCTTAGTCAAGCACACATACTACTGCTTATTTAAGGTAGTTGATGTTCCTTCGTGGTCACCCATCCAAATTCAAAACAAGCTGATTACGGTTTAACTTCGATGATCTAGCAAAAATCCGTGCTTTAGACGTGATAAAGAATTTACTAAATTCTGCTTTGCCCAGCACACAGACCCCAGGTTACTTCTGCTATCTGATGTTCATAAATACCCACCCGTCCTAGTACAAAACATAGATGACCCTATAGGTCAGTGGAGGAAATCTATTGACCACAAAAATAAGATTTAACCGAGTCAGATTTTAGAAGAATGAACTCAGTCGATTCTTATAAGGGAAAATCATGATAATGGACTCGAAGGAATAAATCAGAAATATGTTGTTTTGAACAGAAAGAAAACGGGAACATATATATATATATATATATATATATATACATATTGAAAAATGATGAGAGGACAGTTAGTCGTTTGTCCTTTGTCCCCATGAATCAGAAACTCAAACAGAAACGTAAGCAGAAAATCGGCTTGAGAGATCTGACCTAGAGGCCTGACCTTGTCTATCAGCGGCCTGAGAATCAAACCCGAGAACAGCATTTTTTTTTTTTAATTCAAGTAATGAAAATTTTAATTCAATTCTCTTACCATTATGATTGAACAGTTGTATTTCGATCTTCGACCCGGCCAACTTGCCTTTCCAAAGTGATGCACCGGAAGGAAGTGACACATTCCAATGGCAGTTATGAGAGGAAATCGCGTAGGCGTGCTTGGCTAACGAAATGGGACATGGTAAAAAATCCCATGGTACACTCATAGACTGATGCACCGGAAGAGAGTGACCTGTGAACTGCATGACAGTTATTTCCGCTTGATGACGATCAAACATGCCATTCCAAAGATTGAGTGGGTGATTGAGTGGGTGTTGAAATATTATATAACTCTGTCAAGACAGAGATCAGTTGGAGTAAGAGACGAGATGTGATAGGGAAAGCCACACCAGGCCGAAGGGGCCCTCGGGGCTCCCGATTGAGTTGGGGTCCAGAGAAGTTGCTGATAAGATGCAGTAAAGAAAGCCATCATCCAACAGAGAGCTGGGCTCCTGGGCCTTCGGTTGAGCAACCCTGGAGAACGAGAAAGACACAACGCTGACGGCCATAAGAGTGGGGGTCAATATATATTGCAGTTATGTTCGGTCTCCAAATTCCTCTCACTGTAAAACCCTGAGTAACCCTTTTCGAACCCTTACAATAAAATGAAAGGTACATATTTTTCTAAAGAAGTCTTCGCTCGTCTGTTTAATTATTGTGTCGTTGTGATTCATTTTGCGTGTATATGCATGTCTATATGCAGATGTATATGCACATGACAATATAACACAGTTACTGACGTCATGTCACGTGAACATAAAATTGTAATTATTCCAAATTTAAGAAGGACTGCTTCTTCTGAGTAAGTAAGAATAAAGAGAATGTGAAGGGTGCGAAAAACAGTCGAAGGCGGAATTGATCGTAGGAAACTAAATTAGGAGAAGATTAATATTTTATTAGCTTTGCCACCACCACTCCTCTCGTAGAAGATATACATAAAATACAAGGGATTTCATCCCCATCGAGAGTTCCATGGAGAGATTAACATCGCTCTGGGCTCTGGCCTTGTGTCAGACTGCTCAGAGTAGAGACGCAGAGAAAAGCCATTTTACATGCTGCTTGGGCGTGGTGTAGTCTTACCGATATACAGCATTATGAAAAAAGTGAAGACAGATTATGCTATGCCTCAAGATGCCCTTGGACCAGACTTGTAGAAATAAAGAAGTGAATAGAAATCGACATTATATGATACTTTAGAGACCAACGCGGAGCAGACGAGAGATGCCCTTGTGCAAGGCTCGTGGATATAAAGAGGCGAAGAGATAATATGATACCTTGAGGGGCCCTTTTACTAGACTGACCAAAGTATAGAAAAAAACGAAGTGAATTACGAAAACACCACAAATAGGAGGAAAGGTGTCCTGCGGAGGGAACCCGAGTTAACTTTTAGGATTACACGTCGCTCAAAGACTTATCTTTTTTACCAGACTACCCTGGGTGTATGAAAAGCAAAGTGAATTAGGAAAACACGACAATTGGAGAGAGAGAGAGAGAGAAAGCCCGAAATAATGCATCCGTAGCAGAAAGCGACAACTAGATTCTACATCTTGGCCTTATACCAGACTACCATGTGTATAGAAAGTGAAGAAAACCCATCATATTACAACATTGTGAAATAATGCCAAAGACAGAGATAAGGCAAATATAAAACATATACAAGGAACTAAATGACTATTACTTTGTAAACCGGGTCTCTGACTTATACCCACCACCACACACACATCTCTGGGAAAAGTGAATGCTTGTACCGTTGTTAAAGATAGTTTTCTTTTCTTACCAAATATCATTAGAGTTACAAAGCCGTGTTTATTCTCTGTTGGCGTCTACTTTTTCTTTACTTTCTTAATTGTGCGGTCTCATCCGTTTACTCGCCGACCAGCCGCTCCGATTAGCAGTTGATCTGTTGTCTGAATCTACAATCACCCAACGTGGGCTCTTAAAAAATTGATCACGTCATCCGTTAGATATATCAAAACAGTTGAACGATCAGCAGATTGGAAGCGGAATCACCCCCTGTGTTTGGAGAGGGTGGGTATACTGTCACACAAACTCACCGTTGCTTAATTTCGACAATCTAGAAGAAATCGGTGTTTTATGTGAGAATTAACGGTAAGTCAGCAGTAAACTTAATCTTGAGTAAATTGAAAAATATATTCTGACTGTTCAATTATGATTTTATTTTGGAGATGCAAGTAGTGTAATGGTTATCGTCGTAAGAAACGGACACGCCAAACGGAGTTCAAATCGTGGACGTGACTGTTTGTATTTCACATAGCGCTAAAGATATGAATACAACTATTCTCCCTCCAGCTATAGGTAAATAGTCGAGCAAGCGTGGCTATTATAGCTTGGTATGGCAACCAGTCTAGGAGAAGGAAAAATCTAAATTTGAACCGGTTGAATTTCGCTTAAAAATTGATTTTGTGTCGCATCCTGCTTGTGGTGGACGGGTTTAGAAGTATATATATATATATAATTGAGCAGTAGTCTTTCATTTAAGCATGTTTGATCAAATAATAAAGATACATTTTGTCTATATAATTTTACCAAGATTTTTTCTAGTTTCCTGATAAGTCTCTTGGTTTCAAGTTGGAATTGGTAGATTAATTTACCAAAATTATCCCCAGCGCTTTCGGACATTTCATAGGCCATCATCAGAGGTTGTTTGTATGAGTAAAGACAGTTTTTTTGTTAATGTTTTTTTTCTACCAATCCCATCCTAAAACCAAAACACTTCTCAGGATACATGAGGGGATCTTAATAAAGTAATATTGACAAAATGTGTCTTTATATATATATATATATATATATATATATATATATATATTGCGATTTTATTTCCCTTCAAGGTATATATATATATATAGTCAGGCAAAATGATCTGACACATTTCTAGGTTTCACCTGATTTAAATCGGTGCGATTTTTTTCTCTGGGGATACCTCAAGTCAAAGGTATACAGTAATCGCCCTCAATCTATTGAACATCTTAAAGATGCAATTCGGCAAGAAATTACTGCCATTCCACATGAAGTGACCCACCGAGTTATAGACAACTTTCGTGAACGCCTTTGACAGTGTGTAGACAATAACGGATCCCATTTGACTGATTTCATTTTCAAAACCTAATGAAACAGAATGGCATTATATGTACTTTTCGAAAATAAAAACACTTTTTTGTTTCTTTACTTTATTTGTCTTTTATTAAACCTACAAATGTGTCAGATCATTTTGCCTAACCCTATATATATATATATATATATATATATATATACATATATATATAAAATAATGTGTTTGTCTGACCTCTATAGAGTTCCAAATGGCTTATAAACCGACACCAGTTATTAACACATGACACTTCACATCGTGTAATAGTTAGCAAGTAAAATTGTCGTATGAAACTTATTGAGTTCGATTCTCACAAGGCGCCGTTTACTTCTGGCTTTGCGCCACATCAAAGCTAAGCTTATATAAACGCTTGAGTATTTGTGTGTGTGTGTGTGTGTGTGTGTGTATACTTTTAAGCATGTGTTTTTGCGGGTACTTATGTGAAGATGCATGCAAGTGTGGGTGTGGGTGCTTTGCTGTGTGTGCATCAGCAGACGCATGCGCGTTCAATAGCATCAGGACAAAATAGGTAATTTCGATTTTGGAACTTGATGAAAATTAACTTTTTCCTTTTATTAGATTCCTACGTCGAATATCCTAACTTATTAAGAAACTTTCTTGATTTGCACATTACATAAACATTTTACTTATATTCACGAAAAATGAAAGTACACTTTTGGAAACTTCAATGCATATCTTTATGACTGCCTGTGTATGTGGTTGCAGTTATGTCTAGCATCAATCCTATCAAACATACATACATTATCGTTGGTTTCTTTGTTTAATGACATATCAACCTTCGCGGGTTAGTTAATGCCAGAGCCATCTTTGTAAAAGAACGGCTGAGATACTATTAAACCCATAACTGTTGCATAGGAGGTGCCCGTGGTGTAATAGTTATCGTCGTAGGATATGGACACGGCGACACGAGTTCAAATCCTGGACGAGACTGATTGCATTTCACATAGCACTAATACCCTTGGGAAAGGTATGAATCTAATTATTCTCCCTCCAGCTATGGGCAAATAGTTGGGCAGACTAGGTTCTTCAGCTTTGGTGAGACAACTAGTCTAGGAGAAGGAAAACTCTGAATTCAAACCTGTTAAACTCCACTTAAAAACTGACCTTGTGTCATATCCTGCCCGAGTGGAGGGGTTGGGTAAATAGGATAACTGTTGCATAGTCACAAACAACTATACGTATAATACACATACACATATACATGCGGAAACATAGTCAACACAATAATGACGAACGAAACACAGTTCTTTAGAAAAAATATACCTCTCACTTTATTCAAAAGGGTTACGAAAGTGTTATGTATGAGAGGTGAGTTGGAGACTGAACAAAGACTGAAACATATTGACCCCCCCCCAGCTCTTCTGGCTATAGCAGTACTTCTTTCCTATTCTGCTAGGCTGCTCAACCGGGGATCACTGAGGGCTACAAGCCCTCTGTCTGGGAGCTGGTTCTCACTACCTCGAACTGCAGCAAACTGACTCCAAACTAACTGAACTTCCTGTCGCACCGGGTTATATCATTGTTTGACATTCACCTGGTTCCTGTGAGCGTCACATTTGCACCGGATTCAACCCGTCTACTGTCAAGGTTATCCCCTGATATCTTCGACCGGATGCACCTGTTCCCTGATCGACGGCTGGGTCGGCGGTCAATATGTTACATAACTGGGTGGGTGGGGAAAGGTCAAAAGTGAACAGGATAACGTGACTGGAGTTCGAACACGTTTACATCCAGACCGCAAGTCAAGCACTTTTACTCATTGGGGACTCACATAGTAGATCTTCTCAAGAACTGAACAACCCCGGTACCCGATAACGTATATGTAAAAATTATACATAAAAATTCCTTCACTAACGCAGAGAATTACGATGACTCTGGGATAAGATATCCAATTGACGGAAAATCAACCGGGTTTCAAACCCAGTTTGAAGCATCTCATGTCTAGCCCCACTAAAATTTTGTGATACATCGAAATAGTCTGTCTGAGGATGACAATATATATATATATATATATATATATATATATATATATATATATAATGATATGGTGAAAAGTTCACCGTCTCACAAAGAAGAGAATAACTTAAAACTATGAAACTCCCATATTCATTTTGGTTTGGTTTAGAACTTTTCAGCACTCTTCATATGTATTGAGGGAAAGAATAGACTTAGTACATATCAAAGCTTGGCAGAAACAAACACACACACACACACACACACACACACACACATATATATATATATATATATATATATATTGAGAAAGAGAGTAAGAAAAAGATAAATCTACGAGGTACACACCGAGTGAGACAGACAGACAGACAGACAGACTGAGATAGATGCATTAGTGCGAGTGTATATATATATGTATACATATATATATATATACTCATACACTCACACACACACACACACACACACACACACACATATATATATATATATATATATATATATATATACTTTCTCGCTTTTCTTTCCAAACAGTCTTGACTATAAGTAAAAATCGAAATTCTTAATTTCCCAATACGAAATTTTTGTCATTCGTAAATATTCTTCCTTATATATATATATGTGTGTGTGTGTGTGTGTGTGTGTGTGCGCGCACGCGCACGTGCGTGTATGTTAGTGTATGCGAGTATTGCTATTGCGTTTTCCTTTACGTTTTATATCATAAGTGATTAATTTAAGGACATATTAAAATTGCTTGATTTCTTTAAAAACCATAAAAACTCAATTGCAATTTCTTTTCTTTTTTTAATTTTTAGGCGGGAAAATGAGAAAATATTGAATATTTAAATGGTGTTCGTCAACTTTCAAGTTAACTGGTTTTCTAAATAAGAGAAAAGTTTATTAAAAACATCAACAATACAATAACAAGACACAACTTCTTCTCGACTCTTTTTCCATGTTTCTCTTTTTTTTTTTACTATTTTCTCCAACTGTTTAATTTTGTTGCATCTAATATAAAGAATTTGATTCCAAACAATTTAAAGTGACTTGAATTCCGTGAGATCGTTCAAATTAATTTATACCTTTTACTTACTCGACTCATTTACTTACCTGCTCGCTTGCTTTACCCTAAAAATTGATTTGCTCCAGGCCCCGTCGTTAATCAGATCGATATGAAACTTTATTAGCGGACACCCCACAGTTTGATAAAAGCGTGGAACCGTTTAAAAGAAATCACACGTGCGGGCACGCACTCGAGTCTTCTTTCCGTTCACACAGACAACTCTGAAATTGTGCAAATTAAGAATTTAACAAAAGTAAAATAAATGAATAAAATTTTTACTCACAAATATAAAATTGAAAGCAATTATTTTTGGACTTGACTTACCTCGCAGTAGATGCTAAAAGAAAACCCTCAACAGAACGACAAGACTGCAAACACTGTTTTAGTCAAGAGTTGACAGTCACTTAGTGGATTGCGAAACGAGCTATTTCAATAACACCGGTGTCTGTTTTAACTTTTTAATAACTTGAATAACGTATATGTACTAGTGTGCTATGACATATTTCGTAGGACACCAGATATTTTTTTAGTCGAAAAGGAACAATTTTTCGCGGTAAAATGATATTAATTTCTACAACTATGTTGTGTTTATATAAAGTTAGACCATCGAACAGTATCAATAAAATGTTTCGAAAATTTTTACCGACTGAATGTTCACGGAGAACACTTTAAGAACTTTTGCATGTATCTTTCAATGCTTCAAGCCTTTCTAAAAGTATCAAATGTTGTTTTGTATTTTCTTCAAGTTTGTTTGTTTCTTTTTGCTTGATTGTTTTTGATGGCATCGTAACGTTAATGGGTTATTTAATACCAAAGCTACCCTTCGAGGCGTACAGATGTTGTAATATTTAATCAATAAAAGGGTTCATAGTTTTACACAGGGTACGTGGAGCCATCATTAAGTTTCCAGACTTTTTTGTACAGGCATTTAAAATTGTTGTAGACTCTTGAAAATTAAGTATGTTATAGCTATACATCTTATAAGATGACTGACCCATTTTTATGATTTCAGCTTCAAATTAACAGCTGCAGCAGGAATTAGAATATACCCTACTAAAGACTGATTGTCACAGCTGGTGAATTTCAAAAATGCAATCTGACACTATAGAAGAACGATATGCAATAAAATTCTTTTTTAAACTTGGAAAGAATGTCACAGAAACGTATGGAATGCTTCAGACTGTTTTTCGACCATCTTGCATAAATCGAGCATGAGTTTTTGAGTGGCATAAGAGATTCAAGGAAGGCAAGGAAGTCTGTGAGAGAAGATGAGATGTATGGGAGGAGTAAGGAAGTCAATAGACCAGAGTTGATTAGCCAAAGAGTTAGGGTTAGGTTTACTATGTTGAGGTTTTAAAGGAGTTCAGGAAGAGATTCCTAGGGAAGAGGCCAGCACACTTCAAATCGGGTCAGTGGCATTTCCACCAGGACAATGCACCAATCGACAACTCCATCCTTGTCACAGACTATTTGACCAAGATGGGCACAAAAGAAGTCTGGAAAAAAGTCTACAAAAGAAATCTGGAAACCTATTGAATCCATCACGTATATATATATACATATATACCAAGTAAATGAGAACTGTGAATATCTAAAGAACGATTGCTTAATGCCCTGCTATTTAATACAAAATATACCTTCAGAGCAATATATATTTTTTAGGTTAAAAAACAAGAAATTTACTAATTGATTTCCATAATATATATATATATATATATATATATATATATATATATATATATATATTGCTAATAATAAATTTATCTCGCTTATTAAAGCTCATCGGATGAATTTCAAATGGAATTTGGTTCCTTTTTTTTTCTTTTTTTTTACCGTTAAACGCCGGGGATATATTATTCCTCGTTATATTCTCCCTCCGCTGATTTATTGATTGAATGGTCGTATGTTCTTTCTTTGTATATATAATTTTCTCCCTTGTTTTTGCATTTCATTAAACATCCATCGTTAATCTATCAACACTTGGTATCATCAATTTTCAAAGTCCTCATGATTGTTTACTAAAACCGAAACGTTATAACGTTGACTTTCTTTCAAAATAAATTCATCACTTTAGATAATTTTGTTTTTCAATTTTTCTCCATGCAAAGCCCTTCGAACGAATTGAGCACTCTGGTGTCCGGTAGGGTGGAAAATGTAAATAAATGAACGCAGCTGCTGCTGCTGTTGCTACATGATACCTTATAATTGCCCTAGCCGACGTGGTACGCTTGTTGGCCGAGCGGTATGATACTAAGTCTAACGTAAAGTTGGGCAGGTTTCGATCCCATCTTCGAGTGTCCTACGTGTCTAACCACACTGAACAGTTGTGATACAACGAAACGGAAATCAGACCTAACCGATAAAATGAAACGCAGTTTCTTCCAGGCAGCGGTCACATCGATACTGTTATATGGATGCACTACATGGACGCTAACAAAACGGCTGGAGAAGAAACTGGATGGCAATTACACAAGAATGCTGCGTGCAATCTTGAACAAGTCCTGGCAGCAGCACCCCACAAGACACCAACTGTACGGCCACCTGCCCCCTATCACGAAAACTATTCAAGTTAGACGAACCAGACATGCAGGACACTGCTGGAGAAGCAGAGATGAACTCATAAGAGATGTACTCTTATGGATCCCCACACATGGCCGCGCAAAAGCAGGACGACCAGCTCGAACGTACATTCAGCAGCTGTGTGAGGATACAGGATGTTGTCCGAAGACCTACCTAGGGCGATGAACGATAGGGAAGAGTGGCGAGAGAGGATCAGGGATATCCGTGCTACCAGCGCGATATGATGATGATGATATATAAGATAAAATGATATATGAAAAAATAGTTTAGTGAAATGATATTACTTCCGATACATCCTAAAATAGCTCCTAAAAATGCTTTGTCTCTTTTTATGAGGAGGGAAGTTCTTATCACTTCGTGGTTAACGTACTCGCTTGGTACGACATGATAAATAAGTTCAAACACTAGTCTCGCTATTACGTTCACTTTCGAAATAACACCTTTGGGAAAAGTAAGAACTCTTATATCTCCCCCAGCTATGGGTTAAATAGTACCATGACTATTCTTTTATGACGATGGTCTTGGTATTAAATAACCCACGAAGGTTTGTATGCCATTAAACAAAGAAACCAAACCAAATCAAACTAATCTCAATGTTATAAAACACCAAATCTCCGTCTGTCCGTACGAATTGTTGGATTCATGCCTGTAAAGAGTCTAGTTGTACTTTTTCCAACAGTTTTTGGTAGGATCCATTTCTAACCCTCTTATTTTCTTATTATCCCACTCGCTGTAAAAAGATGTCCGTGCTGAGAACATCGATTGATAAAATCCAAGAAAACAGCTTCGAGCAGACAAAGAAAAGAAGCAGAAGGTACCCCGCAAAAACAATTACCGACGCCGACTACGCCGATGACATGCTTACCCACTCTCTTAATATTTTCTATGAGAATCATATTGCTTTCTTTCTCTCTCTCTCTCTCTCTATATATATATATATATATATACTTAGACTCTCTCAATCTTGGCTCGGTGTTTAGCTGTTTAGATGTTTTTTTGGGGGGTTGTTTAATGGTATATCAACCTTTGTAGGTTATTTAATGCCAAAGCTATTCTCCTAGAAGAACAGTAGTGGTAATATTTAACCCATAACTGGGAGGATAAGGGGGTTCATACCTTCCCCAAAGGTATTTGTGAACGTATTAGCGCGACTGGGGTACGAACTCGCTTACTATGATTCTGCAGTCCATCGCTTTAACCATTACACCACGGGGACACCCCCTGAGCTGTTTCGAGAGAATTCATTTAACTGCAACGCAAACACGGTCTACAAGATAGCTAAGAAACTTTTTCTTTTTTTGTGGGGGGTGGGGTAATGCTATCTGTGCAAATCTGGAGAATAATCAAATTGAATATTTATTCGATATATTTATTAATTTTTTGTGGTTTTCCTGGACTGTCACATAGCAGTAAGCGAGTTCAAATACCAGTCGATCAAATATTGACATTCGAAATAATACCCTTAGGAAAGCTATGAACCCAATATCACCCACATCTATGAGTTAAACAGTAACATCAGCGTTCTTCTGTAAGGATAGCTCTGGAATTAAATAACCCACGAAGATTGATATGCCATTAATCGAAGAAACCAAACCAAAGTTGTCTAAATTTCTGAGACGAAGCTTGTTGATTTTTATGATTAAGGGTTTTCTGACTATTGTCTTCATTTTTATTGTTATTTCCACAACGTTTCGGCCGATATGTCCTCCGGCCTTCTTCAGGTGCTTGTCGAACTCGGAAACCTTCACGGAACTTCGAACTACGTCCTTTATTGAATCCATGGGGGTCGCCTGTTCTAATTCCGTTAGCCATAACCTGGTACACGTGTTAAGTATTCCTGTATTGTTACACGCTTGTAGTGAGGATCGACAAACACCTGAAGAAGGCCGGAGGATATATCGGCCGAAACGTTGAGAAAATAACAATAAAGATGAAGACGAAAGTCCGAAAACTCTTAATCATAAGAATAACATGAGTAAGTACTGCTAATTTGGCTTTTTAAATACGAATATATATCCAAAAATTTAATAAAAACGACTCACTATTCTTTTCTCTTACAATAATGACCATCTTACAACTTTCATGGAATATGGGGAAGTACTGCTAGATTTATTATTACACTAACTCAAGTAGTAACTCAGATCGACTTTACGTGCTGAGAACATCGATTGATAAAATCCAAGAAAACAGCTTCGAGCTGACAAAGAAAAGAAGCAATAGGTACCCCGCAAAAACAATTACCGACGCCGACTACACCGATGACATAGCGATTCTGGCAAATACACCCAACCAAGCAGAAACACTTCACGATAGTTTGGAACGAACCGCCGCAGGCATTGGTCTCCATGTCAATGCACATAAAACTGAATATATGTGCTTTCATCAAACAGGCGACATTTCCACACTAGACAGAACCTCTCTGAAACTGGTAGACAAATTCACCTACCGAGGAAGCAGTGTCTCATCAACCAAAAAAGACATCGACACACGGCTAACGAAGGCATGGACAGCTATCGATAAGCTATCGATCATATGGAAGTCAGACCTGACCAATAAAATGAAACGCAGTTTCTTTCAGGCAGCGGTCGTGTCGTTACTGCTGTATGGATGCGCTACTTGGACGCTAACTAAACGGCTGGAGAAGAAGCTAGACAGCAATTACACAAGAATGTTGAGAGCAATATTGAACAAGTCCTGGCGGCAACATCACGAAAACTATCCAAGCTAGACGAACCAGACATGCAGGACACTGATGGAGAAGCAGGGACGAGCTCATAAGTGATGTACACCTATGGGCCCCCACATATGGCCGAGCAAAAGCAGGACGACCAGCTCGAACATACATACAGTAGCTATGTGAGGATACGGGATTTTGCCCTGAAGACCTGCCAGAGGCGATGAACAATACGGAGAAATGGCGAGAGAGGGTCAGGGATATCCGTGCTAGCGGCACGACATAATGATGAGGATGATTGTGAACATTATGAATGGGACCATCTTTCACTGCAAAAAAATTGAAGGGAAAAATAATACAAAGAAAATGATAGCACACAGTTAAAAGATTTGATTCAAAGACAAATTTATCGAGCAGTTTTTGAGGATTGCACCCAATTAAAAGGCTGAATAAAAAGATAAATTTATCGTGCAGTTATTGAGGATCGAACTCACCACAATAATCCAAACTATCTTTTTCTCACAGGAAATAAATTCTTGTGTATTCAGATTCATATTCTCTGCAAGGAACCAACTCATTGATTCAGACGACAAAGTAGAAAGAATACAAAAGAAGAAAGAAATTTTTCGGAAAAAAAAGAAAAAAGATTAATAAAGAAAAAAAGAAGAAAGAAAACACAACAAATAAATAAAACATGCAACAAAATGAGTTACCAGCATTTTCTTTTGATCAAAACAAATGCAAATTCCGAGATTAACTTCACGGGAAAGTTTTTAGGGGTCGTGTTTTTGCTTCAGATGTTTTTCTCTTTCTAAATTATATGAGCCTCGTTTTGAGTAGCGTTCAATTCTCTTTTGTATGATCAAATTTTCTTCGTCATTCTCATCCTCTCTTTCACACACACACACACACACACACAGAGAGAGAAGTAAACAAACACATTTATACTCACTCACACACACACACACACAAACAAAAAGGTGTGCGCCCACCTCACAACCATACACACATACTTGCACACACACAGACACGTACACACATAAACATGTACGCACGCATGCAAACATACACATACAGACATATGCACACGTACATATCCAGCCTTTTTAGGATCCGAGGTTGTGCTTCTCCTTCAGTCATTTTCATTTTTCGATAAAAACTTGGCAAAAAGAAAAACAACAAGCCTCGTTGCTGGAATTCGAATTCTGGGGCAATACCTCCACCATTGTAACAAAATGGGGGGGGGTCGCCTCGGCGCGGTCTCAGGGAATTGGGCTTTTTTGCCTTTTCATGCGTATGCATAAACTGACTGCGCGTCACTCAATAGATATAATAAAATAACCCCTTCTCTCTCTCTCACTCTCTCTCTCTCTCTCTATCTATCTATCTATCTATCTGTGTATCTATGTATCTAGCTATCAATTTATCTCCGTCTGTTAATATATATATATATATATATATATATATAACAACTGGTTTATATATATATATATATATATATATATATATATATATATATATATATATGAAGGTAGCAGGAAAAAATATATCATGATGTGAAGTCGACGTTAACGTTTCGGTTATATTCACCTATTTGGATTATATTTTTTCCTGCTACCTTCATACTGTCGGATTTTATCCATATTTACTTTCATACTGTCTTTTCGGAAAAAACTAATACCAAATACATTCTTACATAACATTTAACATGGATGATTCCTAATGATCTATACATGTGAATACTTATTTGTTGCGTATTTCTCAATAAACGGGAGGTTTTACCTCGTTTCTTTGAAAAATCCTACATTTTCTAATATTTTTCCACGTGCCAAACACGTTCTGATGACTTTTGAATTTTGAACGCTATGTGCATGTTTATCTATCTTTTCGTTGTATATTTCTCATTTGCTCCTGTCATCTCAGCAATCACCCATCTATATTGTGAACTATTTTATATCCAAGTCCTGACGATGGTTATTATAACCGAAACGTTAACGTCGACTTCACATCATGATATATTCACCTATTTGGATTATATTTTTTCCTGCTACCTTCATACTGTCGGATTTTTTCCATATTTACTTTCATATATATATATATATATATATATATATATATATATATATATATATATATATAAACCAGTTGTTTTCTATTTTAAGTGTACCTAATTCTGCTTATTTCTTTTTCTCTATCTTTCTCTTTATATCTATCACCCTTTTTATATCATTTTCTCGTCTTTCTCACTCTTTTTCTTAACTTGAATTTTTTTCCATGTTATTCTCTTTCGTTCACTTTTTCTCTCTTTTCCTTCCCCTCTGTAACTCTTTCTTATCATTCTTTCTTTCTTTCTTTCTTTCTTTCTTTCTCTTCTTTCTTTCTTTCTCGTTGCTTATCTCTATTTCATGATCTTTTCAAATCAGACACACCAAAACCCCGGTGATCTATTCTCAGTACTGTGCCTCCCCACTGCCATAAGATTAATTTTCAACACTTTTTGTTTCATTTTTCCTCTTTATTTATTTATTTTTTAACGTCTTTTTTAGATATTTTTCTGTCCAATTTGTCTATTTTTTTAAAGATACCAATAAGCTAATATTTTTATATGTTTAGACAAGTACAGATAATAAGTCATATATTTTTTATTATAAGATTAAGTCGACCTAGTTTATGAGTTGACTCTCGATTTTTGTTCGTCAAAGCAATATTCTATAGATTTAATTTTTTGACCAATACGAGGTGCATACGATAATTTTCCAGGCTTTTTTCGTATGGGCACTTTTATTGATAGTACACACATGAAACTCTAGTCCCCTTCGAAGTAATATCCTCTGGCTGCAATGCACTTGTTGTACCGTTCCAACAACCACTGGAAGGCCCCATCGAAGTCCTCTTGTGTGAGCGTGTCAATGACCATCGTCACAGCCTCTTTCATATCCTCAATTGTCTCATAACGATAGCCTCTGAGCTCAGAAAATAAGAGAAAGTCACAGGGAGCAAGGTCTGGACTACTGGGAGGCTGAGGAACTGTCTTGATGCCCATCTTGGTCATCTTAATCGGTGACAAGGATGGAGTTGTGGACTGGTGTATTGTCCTGGTGGAAATGCCACTGACCCGATTTGAAGAGTCCTGGCCTCTTCCATAGGAATCTCTTCCTGAACTCCCTTAAAACCTCAACATAGTAACCCTAACCCTAACCCTTTGGCCAATCAACACTGGTGCTCTGACTTCCTTACTCCTCCCCCACCTCTCATCATCCCTCACAGACTCCCTGCCTACATTGAATCTCTTATGCCACTCAAAAACTGATGATCGATTCATGCAAGATGCTCCAAAAGCAGTCTGAAGCATTCCATACGTTTCGGTGGCATTTTTTCTAAGTTTACAAAACAATTTTATTACATATCGTTCTTCCAAAGTGTCAGATTGCATTTTTGAAATTCACCAGCTGTGACAATCAGGCTTTAGTAGGGTGTATTCCAATTGCTGCTGTAGCTGTTCTTTTGAACCTGAAATCATAGAAATTGGTCAGTCCTCTCATATGATGTATAGCAATGACATAGTCTACGACAATTTTAAATGCCCATACGAAAAAAGTCTGGAAACTTATCGTATGCACCTCGTGTATCAAATTATGTTTAAATTTCAACTTTAAGTATTACTTTTATCTAGACCAGGGTACTTTATGGGTGGAAATGCTTAAATGGTCGGCTGAACATTGTTAGTGAAGTTAATTCTCGCTCAGTGCCCCATACTCTGGGCCTTGAGTCTGGTAAGCTTAGTAAATGATGACTCGTTTAAGCCGAAACTAATTATGGGATTCAAATTTAGAAATACAAAATACGACCTTTGCATAAGTATGGACGATTTTTTCTTCTTTAATTCTTTCAGTATTTCCTTTATATATCTTGATTTTCACGTTTTCTAAATTTTTCATCCGTATTTTATTTCAGTTCCTGCATCACAAGTTTTTCTTACCGTTTGTTTGGTCTGGTTTCTTTTTTCAATGGCAAATCAATATTCTCGTGTTAATTAATGCCAAAACCCTCCTTGTAGATGGCTGTGGCTGTGGAATAACACCGACTGCATCTTGGCTGAGGGGTACGACACACCCCCAATGAGTGTCCAGGATATGACTCTAAACAATATGATGGTGAGGTTCCAGTAATGCTAGAGCTTTGGAGAATAGAGAGCGCCCCTTCATTGCCATTGCTCCCAGGTCGACCCAGGCCCGGAATGGTAGCACCTGAAAAGGCCCTATCTATGTGTTAAATAGAACTAACTAAATACTGATGCTAAACTGAATTGTTTGAATTACAACCGTTTGACTAAACTGAATAGCTTGAAATGTAATATAGCCAAGTTATAGGTACGAATATATAAAATGTTCATAATGCATAGGAATCCCGAAATACGCGAAAAACTGACGACTCTCTTGGTTCAGGTACGAAACTTTTATACCTCCTTGACTTTTAGGTTTTCAACACGTGGAGAGAGAGACACACACACACACTTTTTACTAAGGTGACTGTTCCATCTGACCCGACAACGTGCGGCGCACCCACTAGACCCAACTGGTTTCGTGTAGGTTCAAATATCAACTCGCTTCTTTTAGCTTCAAATCTTAACTCGCTGCTTTTTTTTCAAAATACCCAAGAATCCTAGCCGTTGCTTCCGGGCATGACGTCATTCACATCCCCAGTCTTATTTTCTATCCGGGGTTTTTATTATGACATCTGTGATTGTCACATCCTCCCCACGCGTGCGTAAACACCTGCTCTCAATGTGTGCACCTAACTAACCCAAATGATAAGATATAACCAACGAAAAATGATAATAATGGATTTGGCGTTAAATAACCTACAAGGGTTGATATGCCATATAACCCAAACAACAAACCAACATCTACAGAAGGGTAAGACTTCCCCAACGTGTGTCCTAGATATGTCCTTCAGTAATGCTGGATCTTTGTGAAGTGCAGAGTACTCCTTCATTGCCATCGTTCCCAGGTCAAATAGAACTTTTTTTTTTCACATTCCAAACCAGAAAAAATACCTTTTAGTCTGGTCGTGTATGTGCAAAAATCATTTCAGTCCACTTTCTTGTTTGATCTGAAGTAGTCCGGTAATTTTTTTAGAGCATTGATTTGTATCAATGTTTTTAACGGGATGGAAATAAATTTATTACCTTAAGGTAACCTATTGTCGTTGTGTTTTTTTTTTAAAGAGAAAATTATTTGCTCTGTGGATTTTATTTCCATTGAGCTCTTGACCGAGATTACTTGAATTTAATATTCTATTTTTGAATATCTTATTGGTCCTGCTTGAAATTGTTCCTAACTCCGGATTTATTGGATTAGATTATATATATATATATATATATATATATATATATATATATATATATATATATATATATATTACCACAGTGTATGGCTGTCACTATGTCACTTGGTTGTCTTTGTTGTAGACCAAATGTGGTATAATTTGAAGAGTGCTCGATATCTGTGATAGAGCTATTATATAATGATAAATACATATACATATTTACTAACCCCTCCGCTCGGGCAGGATATGACACAAGGTCGATTTTTAAGCGGAGTTTAACAGGTTTTAATTCAGATTTTTCCTTCTCCTAGACTAATTGCCTCACCAAGGCTGAAGAACCTAGTCTGTCCTACTATTTACCCATAGCTGGAGGGAGAATAATTGGATTCATACTTTTCCTACGGGTATTAGTGCTATGTGAAATGCAGTCAGTCTCGTCCAGGATTTGAACTCGTGTCGCCGTGTCCATTTCCTACGACGATAACCATTACACCACGGGCACATATACATCAGTTTTTATATCCATTTAACAGCATGGACGCTTATCTGCGACGACTGATTTCATGCTGTTTTTACACGACAATCATCTGGTAAAGAAATCCTGATAATTGTCGTATGAAGATGGCATGAAACCAGTGGTCTCAGATAAGCATCCATGCTATCAAATATATATAAAGAATAACATGAATTATATATATATATATATATCAATGAGAAACATCTGTAAACGATTATAGCTTCAATTAACTATTCTTAATGCATATAATTTGTGTGTTTGAATGATATATATATATATATATATATATATATATATCAATGAGAAACATCTGTAAACGATTATCGCTTCAATTAACTATTCTTAATGCATATAATTTGTGTTTGAATAATATATATATATATATATATATATATATATATATGTATATATATATATATATATATATATATATATATAATATCGCTTCTAACAAAGCCATCATCATATGATGACTCTTGATTCAGGCATAGGTTCGGAGCCGAAGCATCATATATATATATATATATATATATATATATATATATATATATATATATATATATTTTAGGGTAGTTCGATTTCGGAACTGTAAAAAAAGGCACTCAAAGAAAGTTGCAAAATAATGTCAAAAGTTACCACAAGATATATCTTACTTCAAAATATTTTATTTTTTTGAGGAATCTTAAAGACCAAATAAACTGGGATTTTTATCACGGTATAGGTGTCCCCGGCAACACGCGTCGCTTAAATAAAACCCGAGTTTCGACCAAAATAAATTAATACAATACACTTATTAATGAATATTTTTAAGTTTAGAATTCCTTTTCTTTAGATATTAACTGAAAATATGAAAATTGAAAAGGAATAAAATTACAATAATATTTAATTAAATATGCGAATAACTATTTGTATATGCCATTTTATTTATTGTATATTTTTTATGGTATTCACCTGTTGAAATTACCTCCCCCTAAACGATTGTCTTCTCTTTGTTTACTGTTTAGGATTTTAATTATCACGAATATCTTTTGAATCTAGAATTGAAATAGACTTAACTATTAAAAAATACAATTTATATAATTATTCTGATTTGTTTATATTTTTAAAGTTCGTGTTTATTCATTAAAAAATTGTTTACGAGCTAGATACGGTAGATAAAAGTTCTATAAAAAAGTAAAAAGAAAAGGGGGGGTCAAGAAAAAATTTGCATTCAGCTTCAACATTAAATCACCAGGGTAATGATTTCCCCCCTCCTACTCATCTTCTCCAAGAATATTTGCCGCCAAAGAGTCATCCAAAAGGGCCTTATAGACATCAAATTTCCAAGATATGCTCCCGAGTTAGTCAGGGGAGACATATCGTCTAATCTTGAAGCCCTGCCTTGCCAATGCCTTGCTCTTGGATTTGAAGGCTACGGGCCTTCTTATACCCAGTATTAATACAAACGATATTATTATTGATTAATGTAAAGCTGACAGGGCAAAGACTAAAGGGAAAACAACTACCCATCAAAAACATGATCAAAATATAGAAAATCTTATATGTATTGCAGTTGATGGGAGAATGGATAAGGACACATTGCTGTATAAGGAAATTTGAGGAGGAAAATGGACAGAAAATTATGAAAAAAACTAAGGGACCAAAACGCCATTTAACTTTTACAAAGGAGACACCATATGAAAGTAAATATCTGACACATAGAGTTCTTCCTAATATTGGTGCAACAGGTGCTGTTCATGCAGAGCAAGTGCTGGATGTTTTGCATAAATTCAACAGTGGGAACACTATCAAGGCTATCCTCGTTGACAACACTAATGCCAACACAGGTTGTGAAGGTGGAATAGTTGCAATTTTAGAAAAAAAGATTTTTTTAATCTTCACTCAATTGGTTCCTCTCTGCACCATAATGAACTACCTTTCAGAGCCCTTTTTTAAAAATATAGATGGTTGCGCAAAAGGCCCGACAGCAATCAGTGGCCCCCTGGGGAAATTATGCTCAAAGGATTACCATGATTCACCCCAAATATCATTTTCCACAATTAGCAGACCCCTGGATTAAATTTTGAAAATTGATGAAATACATGATCTCAGTTGTGACCAAAGACTCCTGTATGAATAAGCAGTAGGTATTGCTAGAGGTAAGGTTGACTGTAAAATTGGTCCTTTATACCAGGCAAGATGGTTAACTTTAGCCATCAGACTCATGTGTTTATGGACTCGTGGTGCATATCCACAAAGGCTCACAACAAAACTCCACAGTTTAATAAATTTTATCGTAAATGTGTTTGTCACGTTTTAAATTAAAAGAAATAATAAATTCCATAATCAGCAACTGCATATTGTTAATATGATCCAGAGAATTAAGGAGCAGCCTCATGAAATCCAACAGATAGCATTAAGAAATATACAAGGTAATACATTTTGTTTACTGCCAGAAAACCTTCCATATTCCATGGTTAAATCTGAGAAAGTTGAAGTAAGAGGAGAAATTTTTAAAAGAATTTTGGCCATTAGGTAAGTAAATATTTATTCATATATCATTGACTCAATTATTCCAATTTATAGAATCCTTTTTAAAGATTTTATCTAATTTCAACGTAATTATTAAAGCAGTAAAGATTGTAATTTTTTAATAATTCAATTAATTAATTTTTGAATTCTTTCAGGAGTGGGGAGTCAACCAGGAAAAGGTTAAAAAGAATACCAACAATTAATTTAAATGCCACACATTGGACACAATTAATAGATTTAACATTATGTGGCATTTTTGAACCACCAATGATGGAAGCTTTTTCTGAATCTGAACTTCGAGAATCATTGTTAAATGGAACCAAGCTTGACTTGCCAGATTTGCCTTCACATTCTCAGGCCATGGAACGGGCAGTCAAGTTATCAACGGAAGCTTCACAAACAGTACATTGTTTTGAAGCAAGGCATCAACACATAACAGCCAAATTATTTATTTATCTTTTTATTTATTTATCTATTTATTCAGTTTCCATTGAGCCGTTGAATTACGTTACATATGTACAAAGATTGTGTACCATTTGAAGAAACAATCTGGAAAAAAGATTGTTGAAATAAATTTAAAATAGATTACATCTGTTGAGTTTTACTTGATATTATTGATATATATAAAGAGAGAGAGGGGGGAATTGATAAACAAAGTAATCCAATAAGAAGAAGAGTTTAATGAGAAAGAAGGTCGACGTTATAGCGTTTTTGTTTGTTAGGCAGGATGATATCTACTGATGTTAAATAACCGATAGATATTCAATAAAATTTTAAAAAACATGGAGGAAATACTATACATGCAAGGAAAAGGGTAAAAGTTTAAACAATAAATCAGCGTTCATGTTTTAAAATGTGTTATATGTGAGGAATATTCTGCAGAACTTATTTCTTCTATTTATTCACCAAAAAGATTTTGAATCAGAAGAAAAAAGGAGAAAGAAGGGGGTGGAAATAAAGAAAAGAAAAGAAAAAAAAGAAGAATGAGACATGAGGATATATATATATATATATATATATATATATATATATATATATATATATATATATATACCCGTCTCTCTCTCTCTTTCTCTTACGTTTCCCCACTACTCTTCTATCTCTTCATCTCTCATATATCCTATTTACCCAACTCCTCCGATCAGGCAGGATATCACACAAGATCAATTTTTAAGCGGAGTTTAACAGGTTTGAATTCAGAGTTTTTCTTCTCCTAGACTAGTTGCCTCACCAAGGCTGAAGAAATCAGTCTGCCCTACTATTTACCCATAGATGGAGGGAGAATCTCATATATATATATATATATATATATATATATATATATATATATATATATAAGTTGGCGATCGTAGGATAATCCAAAGTCCCCATTTTCAATAGATACTACACCGAGATGTAGAGGAGGGCGCTCCTCTTTTCCCTGGATTGCTCTACTTTACCCTTGATCCGTACCTTATAATCATCATCATCATGTCGTTCCACAGGCACAGATATCCCTGACCCTCTCTCGCCACATCTCTCTATCGTTCATCACCTCTGGCAGGTTTTCAGGGCTACATCCCGTATCCTCACATAGCTGCTGTATGTATGTTCGAGCTGGTCGTCCTACTTTTGCCCGGCCATATGCGGCCATATGCGGGGGTCCATAGGAGTACATCACTTATGAGCTCGTTCCTTCTCCTTATTTTTTCAGCATGTCTGGTTCGTCTAGCTTGGATAGTTTTCGTGATGGGAGGTAGGTGGCCGTATAGTTGGTGCCTTGCGGGGTGTTGCCGCCAGGACTTGTTCAATATTGCTCGCAACGTTCTTGTGTAATTGCCGTCTAGCTTCTTCTCCGGCCATTTATTTAGCGTCCAAGTAGTGTATCCATACAGCAGTATCGATACAACTGCTGCCTGGAAGAAACTGCGATAACAAAGAGGCATCAAGTACCATTTTTGAGTCTTTGGTATGACTCGACGTGGGATTGGACTCCGGTGTCCTAGACTATTAATTGTTTGGCATAAAGACTGACTTCGGCATGAGATAAACTAAAAAGTGTTGACAGGCGATAAAACCAACGAACCAAATATTCATTAATATTTCAATATATTATTTTTTTATTAAGTTTTTTCTTCTTTTTCATTTGTTTCTTTGCCTTTTTTCATCCACTGGAAAACGTGTTACCTTTTATTTATTCTTGAAGATTTTTAATTTTTTATTCCTCATAAATTCTTGTCAATCTTCCCTTTTCTCAATTTTATTTTATTTGAGGAGTGTCTTTTTCGTTTTATGCTTCGATCACCGAGTGTGTGTGTGTGTGTGTGTGTGTGTGTGTGTGTGTGTGTGTGTGTGTGTGTGAGTGAGTGAGTGCGCACGAGCATTTTTGTTTTTTGTTTTCTTTGTTACTTTGTTTCTTTCTTTCTTTCTAATTTTTTATTCATATATTTAGATCTATTAGGAGTTGTTTACACATTTATTTATTCATAAACTGTTTTGTAGATTGTTTTTTTTAATCTCGTACAATTTTGTCTTGTTTTTCTTCATCTTCTTTCATTGACTGTTTGGCTTCTTCTTTCACATTTTCGTTCATTTTCTTCGTTTCGTAATTCTTCTTCATCCATTAACAGTTCTATATCATTTTTCTCTAGCTCATTCATTTTCTTCATCTTCCTTCTTTAACTCATTTTTTTTTCCTTTTCTCTTTCTTTTTATTATTATTATTATTATTTCTTATTTATCGACTTTTCGCAATCTCCTTTTTTTTTCTATCTCATTTTATTTCTTTCTTTCTTTTTTTTCTTTCTTTTATTCTCTTATCTGTAACAACTGAATTTCTTCCATCTCTTTACTCTTTCTTTAATTCATTTATTAATTTCTTTATTTATTTATGCTTTTTTTTTTAAATTCTCACCATTTTTCAAACAACTTTTTTTCTTTCTTCATTTCTTTTCCTTCTAAACCTTAATCTCCTCAGCGTCATTCATTTATTTTTTACATTGAAATCTTTTTCAGTACCTTTCACGTTCTTTTTTTTTTTTTGACTCTTTCTTTGAGTTTCACTTTTTTTTTTCCTTCGATTGGCCAAATGGTTAAAGTCTTCGCCAATGGCTCGGGAGACCAGGGTTCAATCCCAGGTCGAGTCATACCAAAGACTCAAAAAATGGTACTTGATGCTACCTTCCTTAACACTCAGCATTATAAAGGTATGGATTATGGGTAAAGAGAAGCAATCCAGGGAAAGGAGTAGCACCCTCCCCTACATCTTGGTGTAGTAGCTATTGAAAAGGGAGCCTTCAGATTACCCTCGACTACAGTCGCCAACTAACTATTAAGCTATAATATTTTTTTAAAAATTTATTCCGTTTATCTACCCTGATATTTTTTCTTTCGCTTTTCTCCCTATATTTATTTTTTCTGTATTCATTTTTTTTTCTCCCTTTCCCTGTTCGATTTTCAGTCAAAAATTCTTCTGATTCAGTTTTTATTGTTTATAAGCAGCTATCATTTCCTTACTTTTCTTCCCCACATCTTTTTTTTTTTAAATCTTTAATAAACTTTTTTCACTCTTTTTTTATTTGTTTTTATTTCTTTCTTCTCACATTTAGTTGTTTTTTTTTTTATCTTTGTTTGCTAGCCTCATTCTATTATGACTTTGCATTTATTCTGTAATTTTTACCCCCATCCACCAATGACATTTTCTTTTTTTGCATGAAGAGAGGAATGTCATAAAAAGAGAGAGAGAGCGAGCGAGAAAAAAAGACCCTCCCTCCCCAAAAAAGAGAAAGAGTGTTGATTTAATTTTATTTTTCTCAAGAAAGGTAATTAGCGAATAAAAATGTACAAATGGGAGATCAAGGCCAGGTGAGATTGAGTTTTGGCGGTAAAAAACATGGTAAACAAAAGCAATTTTTTTAAATAACTAAATAGAAGAAAAATAAATGGGGAAAAAAAAATCTTTGAAGAGACGAAAGGATCTTCCTGTTTTTCTTTGACATAGAGTATGACCCTGTTGGTTTACGATCATCGAGGTTCGTAAAATGTCATCACGGAAAAAAATGGGCTTGCTTAATATGGCTGCTCAAGTAAAACAGCATTACAACTGCAAAAGCTTTTAAGGTTTGGTTTCTTTGTTTAATGGCATATCAACTTTAGCAGGTTATTTAATGCCAAAGCCATCCTTCTAGAAGAACAATAGTGGTACTATTTAACCCATAGCTGGGATGATAAGGGGATTCATACCTTTCCCAAGGGTATTTGTCCCGAAGTAGACGCAATAGCCTGACCAGAGTTCGAACTCCCTATCTACGATTCCGCACTTCATCACTTTAACTATTATATCACGAGGACACCGACAAAAAATTTTTTAATAGGTAAACATAAAATCACATTGATAAATAAAACAGCCATTATCTTAAAGCAAAATAATATGAGAAATAAATAAATGAATAGATAATAAGATGAAAAAGATAAAAGGAGACCAGTAATAAATTTTACACGATCACGTTTGAGCCAAATTCGCGTAGAGTCAAATGCGTAAAATGGAGTTTTTACTGTAGTAAATGTTTAACCGAACTCAAGTCATTACATATATCATAAGAATTTAAAAAAATATTATACGATTGGTTGGTTGGTTGGTTGGTTGCTTTTTTATGGCGTATCAACCTTTGTAGGTTATTTAACCCCAAATCCATTTTTATGCAAATAATCAGTTCTATTTCAAACAATTCAGTTTAGCATGAGTACACAGTTTAATTTCTTTTTAAGCAATTCAGTTTAGTCGAACAGTTCTAATTCAGCTAATTCAGTTTAGTATCAGTACAGATTTTCTTTACATGCCGTTTAATGTCAAAACAGTTCTATATTAAACAATTCAGTTTAGTGCAAGTAGAGTTTCAATGTCAAAAACAGTTGCATTTCAAATAATTCAGTTTAACAAAAGCACGCAATTTAAATGTAAGTACACAGTTTAATTGTCAAAAACATTTCTATTTCAAGGTATTCAGTTTAGTCAAACAGTTCTAATTCAAACAATTCCGTTTAGCCTAAGTACGCAGTTAGTTCTATTTAAGCCATAGATAGGGTCCTATCAGATACTACCATTCCGGGCCAGAGTGGACCTGGGAGCCATGGCAATGAAGGGGTACACCGCATTCCCCAAAGCTCGAGCATCACAGGAGCCTCACCAGCAGATTGTTTAGTGTCACATCCAGGACTCTCATTGGGGGGTCTTACCCCTCTGCAGAGGTGCAGTCGGTGTATGCCACAAAAAATATTATACGTACTAATGATATATATATATATATATATATATATATATATATATATATATATAACAACTTTAATCTTGGTCTGGCAACTAGTCTAGGAGAAGGAATACTCTGATTTCAAGCCTGTTAAATATCGCTTGAAAATTGACTTTGTGTCATATCCTGATATTTGCGAGCGACCCACGTACGCGGGGGTATGCCACATGGTCTTTTTTAATGTGGGAGTCAGGTGCCGGACCGTAGCCCACACACACCTGGCGGTTCCAAAAATGCTTTGAGCCCTAAAAGATGGCCCATCCAAGAAGGCCAGAGAGAGAGCAAATCGACCCGCAAACTTTTGATGATCCCTCTTTTTGACAGCACTGGCATGATCTACATGCATTGGGTTCCCACTCACTCTTCAAATCGAGTCAGTGGCATTTCCACCAAGACAATGCACCAGTCCACAACTCCATCCTTGTCACAGACTTTTTGACAAAGATAGGCATCAAGACAGTTCCCACCCTCCCTATAGTCCAGACCTTGCTCCCTGTGACTTTTCGTTATTCCCTAAGCTCAGAGGCTGTCGTTATGAGACAATTAAAGAGATGAAAGTGGCTGTGAGGAAGGTCATTGACACGCTCACACAAGAGGACTTCCTTGCAGAAATTGTTGGAACGGTACAAGTGCATCGCAGCTGGAGGAGATTACTTCGAAGGGGATTAGGGTTTCATGTGTGTACTATCAATAAAAGTGCTCATACAAAAAAGCCTGGAAACTTATTTAATGATCCTCGTATTTAACTGTGCGCAGACAAATAATCAATAGTAAATTGGATTATTCCTGTTAGATAGAAATACTTTAAATCGTTTAAACTCCATCCTTGTCACAGACTATTTGACCAAGATGGGCATCAAAGGGACCCATGTGACTGCTAATAACTCTACTAATAGTAATTTTGACTTCATTTTGTTTCATATATGAAAATAGTATACAATAACAAATATTAATCCTCGATCCAAATGCCTTGAACAAGAGAGGAAAAAATATTTTGCGTCACTACTTATTTGGAGACAAAATCATTCAAAACTGTCTAAAAAATGTGCAATATGATAATGACTAATTACTTAGATAAGAAACTAAAAAAAAAAAATCAAATCCTGGAAGCTGATATAATAACAATTAAAAAAAACATTGATTTGATGTCTCGAGCTGAAAAGATACATTTTTTACAGGACGTGTTCGAAACGATCGCCATTTTCCTAGTCTCTGTAATAAATCACTATCATTTTGATATTTTGCACTTATTTTGAGACACACTGTACAATAAACCAACATGGTTTAACGTGCTGTAAAAACAACCACTGTATTCTTCAAAAGTGATAAATATCAAATTCTAATCATAGCGTATTTCTTCCCGCGGGAAGTAATTTGTGATCAATCATGATATAAAGTTCATAAATAGTCAATGAGTAAACATCGAATTCAATGTTCACCGAAGTGTGAAGTCTATCATTGGGTGATGATCTGATTTCTGCGTGACTAAATGTTTGACGGAAGAAAATCATTGAAAGGGTTGATTCATTTCCATGATAGCATTTTTGACGGGCATCATTTTTCTTTTCTTTTTCTCTTCATGTCCCATCATGATTTTTCAGCTTTGAATTAAAACGACAGGTTAAAATGTTAAAATACAAAATATATTCTTGAACGCTTATTATACACTTATCTTCAAGAGAAATTTCAAAACTGTATTAATTGAAATATATATATATATATATATATATATATATATGTATGTATATATATATGTATATATATATATATATTATAACCGTGGTTGGTTGTCACTAAATCACTTTTTGGGTTTGTGTCGAACCAAGTGCAATATAATATGGTGGAGGATAGAGCTATTATATAATAATAAAAAATAAATATATATTAGATATATATATTTAATTCATGAAATTAAATGAATTAAATATATATATCTAATATATATTTATTACATATATATATATATATATATATATATATATATATATAAAAGAGAAAGAGATAGATAGAGAGAGAGAGAGAGTTTGTGTGTGTGTGTGTGTGTGTGTGTGTGTGTGTGTGTGTGTGTGTGTGTGTGTGTGAGTATACATGGGACCCATGTGACTGCTTATAACTCTACTAATAATAATGCTGTTTTCTTTTTGTTTCAGATTTGAATATAGTATGCTATAATAACTATTAATTCTCGATCACAATGCCTTGGACAAGAGAGGAAAATATATTTTGCGTCACTACATATTTGGAGACAAAATCATTCAAAAACTGTCTCAAAATAGATGTGACCCATTTATATTGGTTGTCTCAATATACATGAGGCCTATGTGACTGCAAATAACTCTACTAATAATAATCTTGTGTTCTTTTTTGTTTCAGATTTGAAAATAATATACTAAAACAACAATTAATCCTTGATCACAATGCGTTAGACAAGAGAGGAATAAACATTTTGCATGACTATTTATTTGGAGACAAAATCATTCAAAACTGTCTCAAAAAGGATGCAACCCATTCATATAATAATGACTTATTGCTGAGATAAGCAACTCAAAAAAAGATTGCATGTCCTGGAAGCTAATATAATAATAAAAAAAACATTGATTTGATGTTTTTTGCTTAAAGGATACATTTTTCCCAGGACGTGTTCCATATGTCCGCTATTGCGCTTGTCTTAGTAATAAATCATTATCATATTAATGGGTTGCATCTATTTTGAGACACCCGTATATATGTGTGTATGTGTGTGTGTGGCTCAATCTATTCATAAGGGGAATTGTACTTAAGGTATTGACAATGGGAAGCACTCTTTACAATTACACCTTTTTAAGGAAATCATTAGTAAAGGTTTTTTTCGATGTTCAAGAAACATTATCTTCTTTACTGATTGCCGCACCCGGAAATTTTTTTTTCCCGGAGAGTCAGTGTGTGTCCATAACGTGCACAGTCTTTTCGTCTTGTGGCGGCAAACTCATGTTCTTTGTTTTGTTTCTTTTTTTTATTTTATTATTATTTTTTAAACATGCTTTTCCGTACACATCATACATTCTTCTGTAGGAGGTGACCGTGGTGTAATGGTTATCGTCGTAAGAAATGGACACGGCGACACGAGTTCAAATCCTGGACGAGACTGATTGCATTTCACATAGCACTAATACCCTTGGGAAAGTTATGAATCCAATTATTCTCCCTCCAGCTATGGGTAAAAAGTAGGGCAGACTAGGTTCTACAGCCTTGGTGAGGCAACTAGTCTAGGAGAAGGAAAACACTGAATTCAAACCTGATAAACTTCGCTTAAAAATTGACCTTGTGTGTGTATCCTGCCCCAGCGGAGTGGTTGGTAAATATGCATACATTCTTCTGTAAATTTCACATGGTTTGCACGTCTCAACCATCAAAAATTTAATGACAGACCTCTGTTCAAGCCTGTATATCAACCATTGTAGGTTATTTAATGAGAAATCATTTTTATACATATTCATTAAATATGAAGGTTGGATTTGTTTGGGTTTTATGGTATATCAACCATTGTAGGTTATTTAACGCCAAATCATATTTATACATTCATATTATATATATATATATATATATATATATATATATGATTTATAAATACATTTTGTAGATGAATTCTGAAACAAACCTGAGTTAAATGGTTTCAAGCTAGATGCTACATAACAGCCGCATTTTAACATCAATACATATAGTTTGTTCGATGTGACCCATTTCAGGTGATACCACTCCGGGTCAGAGTGGACAAGAGTTCAATGGCAATGAAAAAGTACTCAACATATCCCGAATCTCCAAAGCAGGAGCCTCGCCATCAGATTGTTTAATGTCATATACAGGTTACTCGTTGTGTGGGAGGGGTTCTTACCCCTCTGCTGAGATGCAATGGGTGTATTCTAATAGCCCAAGCCGATAATTTTTTACCATCTTTCCTCGTGCTAAACTTTTAATCATCCAAATTGGTGGTATGATTGAAATAACTAATCAGCATTTCCTAATTATCTCATTTATATCCGATGAGTTGAAGCATCAATATAATCAGGGACTGCAAGGGGAACCTAAAGGATTAACTTATTGTTTAATATTGTCTACATATTTAATTACCCAGTCGGCTGGGGTGGCAGAATACACCGACTGCATCTCTGAGCAGAAGTAAAACTCCCCCAAACAATCTGATCGTGAGGTTCCAGTAATGCAGGAGCTTTGTGGGATGCGGAGAGCCCCTTCATTGCCATCACTCCCAGGTCCACCCTGACCCGGAATGGTAGAACCTGATAGGGTCATATCTATCGGTCAAATAAAATTAAGCTGTGTACTTATGCTAAACTGAATTGTTTGAAATAGAACTATTTTAACATTCAACTTTGTGTCAATAAAAAACTATACTTATTCTAAACTGAATTGTATGAAATAGAACTGCTTTTATACAAAACTGAATTGTGTGAAATAAAATTGTTTTGACAATTAAATGTGTGTAAACAATAAACTATACCTATGCTAGACTGAATTGTTTGAAATAGAACTGTTTATATGTTTAAAAATGGATTTGGCATGAAATAACCTACAATGGTTGATGTGCCATAAAACATTACCAAACCCAAACCTAAAATATTCCAGCAAGCAAAAGATGCAGAATAAGATTTTTCATCCTGCACACCCCGTTGAGTTCCTGGTGAGAAAGGTGTCATAAATTCTTTTTGTTGTTGTTGTTGTTTTCTAATATCTTTTGAAAATGTCTTTTCTTCTTTGCATCTTTTTGTTTTGTATTCGTTGTCTTTTTGATTCTCTTCTTTTTTTTTTCTACCCCTTTTCCACCTCTTTTCTTTTACATTTTCTTTCTTTCTTTCTTTCTTTCTTTCTTTCTTTTCCAGTTTATTTTTCCCTATTTTTTTCTTTATTTCGCTTCCCGTTTTTCAATTCTTTCTTTTCTTTAACTATGTCAAAAATACACCGACTACATCCTCTGCAAAGGGGTAAGATCAACCGACTGACAAAAGAGGTATCCTGTGTATGACACTAAACTGCATCCGATGATAAAACTCGAGTCCTGAGATCAGAGGAGTATGAAGTATATCTTCATTGCCATTACTAGCAGGTCCACTCTGTCTGGGAGTGGTAGCACCTGTTAGGGTCCCATCTATGGTTAAAATTGAACAAGTATTCTGGGTGTGATACTAAACTGCATCTGATGGTGAGTTCTCAGTCCTGGAGATCAGAGGGTTGTAACATATACCTTCATTGCCATTACTACCATGTCCACTCTGAGAAGGAGTGATAGTACCAGTTAGGGTACCATCTATGGTTCAAATAGAACAAGTATTCTGGGAATGACATTTTACTGCATCTGATGATAAGTTTCTAGCTCTGGAGATCTGAGAAGAGGGGAGTACACCTTCATTGCCATTACTGCCAGTTCCACTCTCGCTCGAAGTGGTACTTCCTATTATGTTCCAATCTATGGCTTAAATAGATTTATTTTTGAATTATTACTATTCGATAGGACAAAGTGGAAAAAAAACTATTACAAAACAATTCAAAAATGTAGATATGAGCGTACAATGAACGTGATTTCATAATTTCAAAACACAAAATAACCCTTCAAGTGTTGATATGCCGTTAAAATCAACCAATCAATCAATTAATCAATCATTCTTTCCCTCGTTCTTTTCCTTCTCTTTCACTTCCTTTCTACTTCATTTCATCTGATTATATATTTTTTGTCTGTTTTATCATGTACACTTGTCCTTTTTCCCTGTAGCATTTTCTACTCCTTTTTTAAAATCATTTCTCTCTCTTCTGTTTTCTTTATTTGCGTTTCTTCCCGCTACTTCTCTTTCGTTTCGTTTCGTTTATCCTCCCCCAAGTCCCTTTTTTCTTACAACTTCCCCACCACCTAATTCACAACATTTTTTTATCTAACAATTTTTACTCTTGACTCTTAAGCCTAATTCTCACCTGTTTACCAAGGTTTTTGGCTTTTTTTTTTACGTTTATTTGCATGATTAACGGTAACATACGATGTTTCTTTTCTTCTCGATTTCTTTCCTTTTTCCTTCCCCGATTTTTTTTTCTTTTATCTAATTATTTATTTATCTTATTTAATTCAATTTTTATGCAGCTACAGTATTTTTCAACACTTTTTTTCGGCCCTTTTATTCCAATCCTCATTTTATATTTGCGTCGCTCTACGCATGCGTTAACAGACTTTTTTCTTTTACTTTTTCCTTTTTTTTCCATGACTCTTTATTTGTTTCGTCGTGTTTTGGGGATTCCGTTTTTTTATCGGTCGTAAAGACGACAGGGTTGTGGGTGTGGTAAGCCGCTATTTCTGTCTCTTGGGTTTCTAGTTTTTATTCATTATTTCTTAAACTTCTTTTTCTTATTTCTTTACCAGCACTTTTTTAAAGGTCTTATGATATCTTTTTTATTCCTTCTTTACACGTCTATATATATATATATATATATATATATATATATATATATATATATATATATATATATATATATATATATTACACGTTTATTCTTGTTTTTTTTTATTTCTGCTTTGATTCTAGTTTTTTTTTTCCTTCCTGAAAGACAACACGAAGAATTTGTCCTTTCACCTATATATATTTTTTTATAATGTTAAATATTCTTACTTATATTTTTATGTGTAAGAGGTTGTGGATTATATTTCTAAAGTAGTGCCCTCGTCTTTGCATTCTGTCTTCATAAAAATGCCAGTAATAGAAAAATATTGGGAAAAAAGAGTAACAAAGCTGAAATAAACAAACAAACGAACAAACAAAAAAACATAGGTGAAAACAATTTGAAAAAAGGTGGAAGAACAGATACATTGGGGACCTCTTTGTATTGACGAATGATACAATTAAAATTTATTTTTATTATCTACAGCTAAGGATCGTTTAACGTCGACCCAGTTAATTTTGTTTTTTTCCCTTATCATCAAAACCTTAAGAGGCATAAAAGGATGTAGAATATATATATATATATATATATATATATATATATATATATATCTCTGTGTGTGTGTGTGTGTGTGAGTGAGAGTCTTTTGAAAAATTAGACAATAAAAGAATAAACCTGTTGAAATTCTGTAAACAATGGATCAATTAACACAAACGAATATTGGGTTTGAATTCAGTGATTTTTTAAAAATAGTTTTATGCCATATCAACGCTTGTAGGATATTTAATACCAAATCCTCTTTATACATATATATCAAATATATATGCCCGTGGTGTAATGGTTATCATCATAGGAAATGGACATGCCGACACGAGTTCAAATCCTGGACGAGACTGATTGCATTTCGCATAGTACTAATACCCTTGGGAAAGGTATGAATCCAATTATTTTCCCTCCAGCTATGGGTAAATAGTAGGGCAGACTGGGTTCTTCAGCCTTGGTGAGGCGACTCGTCTAGGAGAAGGAAAACTGTGAATTCAAACCTGTTAAACTCCGCTTAAAAATTGACCTTGTGTCATATCCTGCCCGAGCGGAGGGGTTGGTAGATAGGATCAGATGCTTTCACTTCGGGCCACTCCGCATTCCCCAAAGCTCCATGCTGTTTAATGTATTATCTAGGACACTCCTTGGTTATTTGGGGAGGGGAGTCACCCATCTGCAGAGATGCAGTCGGTGTATTCTACAGCTCTAGCCGACACGGCCATCTTTAGTACTGGTGTAAGTATATAAAAAGATGCAAAAGTAAGTAAAGTTGGTGACCTATGTCGAGGGTGTCCCGAAGGCTCCCTTTTCAATAGCTACTACACTAAGGTGTAGGGGGTCGCTACTCCTTTCTTTAGATTGCTCCACTTTACCCTTGATCCTTACCTTATAATGCTGAGTGTTAAGCAAGGAGGCATCAAGTACCATTTTTTTTAGTTCTTGGTATGACTCGACCTGGGATTGAACACCGGTCTCCTGAGACCATTGGCAAACACTCTACTTATTATGCCAATGGATGAAAAGATGTACTAATTTTTTACTTTTAAATATTCACTTTTTAAAAAAAATTGTAAAAATAATAGCCCTTTGTAGGTAATTCCAGATTATAACGAGCAATTTCGTTAAAAATTTCCATACAGTTATTTTTCTTCCCCTGCTTTTTTTTTCTGTATTTTGTTGTTTTCTTGAGTCTCTTTTCATAATTTCTGTCGTTTTTGCTGTAATCAATCTTTTTTTTTTTTTGTCTTTTTTGTTTGTTTTTGGAGTCCCTTTATTTTTTAATCTACTCAATGCTTTCGAGTCCATTTCCTCCTTCTTTTCTTGTTACAAAGAGTCTGCCTGTATAATTTATCAGGTGTGAGCCCCAGGACATCAACATCAATTTCTTTGTTCAAGTGATCCATATTTTTTATGCTCCTCTTTTTGCAAGATACATTTTCATTGTTTAAAATAATGATAAAGAATGGGAGTAAGACGGAAGCACATAACGCTTTTAATAGGGATATTTTGTCATCAACTCTGATTTTCTATTTAGCAGACACTTTTGATTTCTCAATTCTATTATAGCCTATTGGTTTTTCAAGCACTCCAGCCTTCCGCTATTACAGACTTTTACTCTACTTTTAGCCAAAAAGGAATATTTGTTATTGTTAGCGATAGGAAAGTTTGTTTTTGGGCGAGGAAAAGTTGTAACGTGCGTGTGAGTGTTTGCGTTGAGTTGTTTCCTCGCTAAGTTTGTAAAGTCCCTCGCTAATTGTTGTTAGGTATATAAAGGAGAGAAGTTCCAAGATGTCGAAGTCGAAATGTGTTTTTAGGAATAGTTTTTATTTGCAGCATGGAATATTTAGTTTGCTTTTGTGCTGCAAGTTTCGTGGAAAAGCAAAGAAGTAAGGAGACGAAATGGAGTTATGAGAAAGTTGAGATAGCAGCGTGTGTTGTTGGACGTGCGAGGGATTGTGTTCGCCGTAGTTTAGCGAAAGTCTTGTTTGCCGTTGGAGGAAATAAACTTTGGAGTCACCGCGAGTTTCGTGTGTCTGGTGGTTTTGGGGAGAGGCGTGCGTGTCGCCATTAGTGTTGCCCAGAGGTGAAATGAGAGCTAGGTGCCGGGAGCGGGATTAGGCATCGCATCGACATAGCCAATTTTGGGGGTGACATAAAGTTGTTCCTGTGTGTGGCGTATTGAATTTATCTAATTCATATTCGACTGGGATTCCTTGGTCTAAGAGAAAATAGACGCAAGGGATCCATAAATTAGATGGGTTCCCTCATGTGTCCATGCTGCTGCTGCTGCTATTGAAGAACTGCCAGTGAGACGTCTGCACTGGACGGCGTTGTTCAGCCAAAGAGAGTGTGTTTGGCAGCTTACCCAATTTCTGCTGCCCGGAAAGGAGAAACGGCTTGAATAGGATAGGTCATACTGATTGGGTGAAATTATGCGTCGAATTGCATTGTGCACCAAACCAAAATACGAAATTTCCTTCCACTCAATAAAGTCTACTTGATTAATGGCTCTTTTATTTCCTTTCAACACGTACTTTAAATATCATTGCACTTCGTTCGTATAAAGTTTTTAAATTTTCATTTTGATTGTGATTCAGCACTGTCTTTAGGGCGTAGGTCCCTTTTGATTAATTCTTAATTCTATTTACCCAACCCCTCCGCTCGGGCAAGATATGACACAAGGTCAATTTTTAAGCAAAGTTTAACAGGTTTAAATTCAGAGTTTTCCTTCTCCTAGACTAGTTGCCTTACCAAGGCTGAAGAACCCAGTCTGCCCTTCTATTTGCCCATAGCTGGAGGGAGAATAATTGGATTCGTACCTTTCCCAAGTGCCATGGGAAATGCTATCTGTCTCGTCCAGAATTTGAACTCGTGTCACCGTGTCCATTCTCTATGACGGTAACCATTACACCACGGGCACCTCCACAAACATTAATTATTAATAAGAGCTTACACACACACACATATATATATATATATATATATATTACCCAGTCGGCTTGGGCTGTAGAATACACGGAATGCATCTCTGCAGAGGAGTAAGTACCCCCACCCCCAACGAGTATCCTGAAATGACACTAAACAATCTTATAGTGAGGTTCCAGTAGTGCAGGAGCTTTGGGGGATGCAGAGTGCCCCTTCATTATCTTTGCCCCCAGGTCCACACTGGCCCGAAGTGGTAGCACCTGATAGGGTCCTATCTATGAGTTAAACTGAACAAAACTGTAGACTTATGCTAAACTGAATTGCTTGAAATTGAACTGTTTTGACATTTAAACTACTTACTTACGCTAAGCCGAATTGTTTGAAATGGAACCGTTTTTGTATGATAAACTGAATTATTTGAAATTGAACTGTTTTTGACTCTGAAAGTGTACTTATGCGAAACTGAATTGTTTCAAATAGAACTGTTTTGATATCTAACTATGTGTAAACAAAAACTATACTTATACTAAGCTGAATTGTTTGAAATAGAACTGTTTATTTGTATAAAAATGTATTTGGCATTGAATAACATAAAAATGTTGATATGCCACCAAGCCAAACAAACAAACAATATATACATATACATATATATATATATATATATATATATATATATATATATATATGAGTGTGTGTGTTCTTATTTTATCCGTGATCGTACATCTCTCGATTTTCCAACTTATTTCTGTTTAATATATATCTGTGTGTATGTGTGTATGTGTACATATTATACACACGACGTGGAGCAGAATTAATAGAATTGTCAATAAGAACAGGAAGCAAATATTGATTATAAAATCAACCGTATTTTTCTATTATATAATACTATTGATTGATTTGTCCCTAAGAAACAGATGCCATAGAAAAGTCAATTACATAAACAACGCAATACATAACGTAACATCTTACTCTCTCTCTCTCTCTCTCTCTCTCTCTCTCTCTCTCATTTTGTATTTATATATATATATATATTTATATAATCATTGTGAAAGTGGTAGTCATTTTAAAAGTCTCACGACGATCGTTCAATTTTAAACGGTTTTTAATAGATTTTTGTTAGTATCTATTTTTTTTTTTTAAGTTTTTAAAAAGCGATTTTATCTACGATCTGTATTTGACTTTGATGTGGCACTGACCCAGATATTAAGCATTGTAGAAAAAATAACGTAAATTGTATTGATTGCATTTTATTTTTACATTCCATAATATATATATATAGATATATATATATATATGTGTGTGTGTGTGTGTGGATAAAAAAAATAGGGAATGAAAAAGTGATAGATCCGTAATTAGATTTTCACTAGTCTCTCGATGAGGGCATGAGAAAAGAAATTCAGATTATATTAGTATGCATCGAGACTCCTGATTAAAACCAGTTGATAGTGGTTACAAACTCGTTTAGACGTCTAGACAACAGGCTAGACGTCGACACACCCATTATCACTTTAATGGTTATCGTCGTAGGAAATGGACACGCCGACACGAGTTCAAATCCTGGACGAGACTGATTGCATTTCACATAGCACTAAAACCCTTGGGCAAGGTATGAATCCAATTATTCCCCCTCCAGCTATGGATAAATAGTAGGACAGACTGATTTCTCCAGTCTTGGTAAGGCAACTAGTCTACGAGAAGGAAAACTCGGAATTCAAACCGGATAAACTCCGCTTAAAAATTGACCTTGTGTCATATCCTGCCCGAGCGGAGGGGTTGGATAAATAGGATTATCACTTTCTTATATATGTTGCTTAGTTCTAAAAACGTCTTCATTTAAATTTGACATTTTGACAATTTCTATGTTGAGATTTTAGATATTCATATACATCTCGTATATGTAAATATGCACACATGCATGTACACATGCAAATACACACACGCACACACACTGGCCCGGGCGACTATGGTTCAATCTCAGATCGAGTCATACCAAAAACTCAAAAAATGATAATTGATACCTTCTTGCTTAACATTCAGCATTATAAGGTACGTTTCAAGGGTAAAGTGGAGAAATCCAGAGAAAGGAGTTGCGCCATCCCCAACATCTCGGTGTTGTAGCGATCGAAAAGGGAGCCTTCGGGTCACCCTCCTCAACGGTTGCCAACTTTACTAATATTCATATAAATGTATTTGTTTTGCTACGGTATTTTTTACCAAAAAATACGATTTATACATCAGTATATACGATATATATATATATATATATATATATATATATATATATATATATATGTGTGTGTGTGTGTGTGTGTGTGTGTGTGTGAGAGAGAGATTTTACTTGACATTCAAACATACAGCAAGTAATATCAAAAAGCCTTTATCTTCTCCGCGAACTTATATATATAAATAAACTTATAAGTGTTTTTGTGTGAGTACATATATATATATGTATTGATACACACACACACACACACACACACACACACACACATATATATATATATATATATATTAGTTGACTATAAAATAGTTGATTATATGTAGATATTTACTATTTGTATGAATATATATTTATATCTTTCTCCACACACACACACACTTATAAATATATTTAAACACACACACACACACACACACACACACACACACACACACATATATATATATATATATATATATATATATATATATATATATATATAATGAACTGTAACCTTTAAAAATCCTGTAACAACTGTCCATAATCATATGGATTCCTCTATTTAGAAAAGATATGAAGGGTTTTAATTAGCAGTCCGAACCTTTCTCTGTTATTTTAATAAATTGGCTGTTTTAAAAATTGACGTTCAGCAAAATGATGATTAAATAACCCGTTGGACAGGAACTTGTTTTATTCAATAGTCTTCTTTAAGTAGAATAAAAAATAAAGGAAAAAATCTCGCCTCAAAACAAAATGAGAATTTCAGTAATCAACAACATACATACAAGAATAGAAAACTGAATAAAGTAGAATTATTGAACGGTTACAATTTATTTGGCTCAACTTAGTCTGTCACATAAACCAGTTTGTTTTTACGACCTGCAGTTACTTACTGGTCGCCCATGTAAGTACTGAACAGGCTCATTGTTGCTTAATTTCGATGATCCACCGGGAGCCGATCCTTTCAACATGACTTGCTACATCTCGTTATGATGATTGCAATAAAATTTCGTTCTTCATGTGTAATGTTACGCTTTTCAACTCTCAAAAAAAAGCAATGAGATGCAAATTGCCTGTTTGTTCAAATACTTTTGAGCAAGATATATATATATATATATATATATATATATATATATATATATATATATATATATATATATTGGTATGGGAAAGAGGTTGTAGATCATATGTATTGCGTAATTTTATCAGTTGTCCTATTATTTCTGTCTCCTGAGGCAGAAATAATAGGGCAGTTAATTATATATATATATATATATATATATATATATATATATATATATATATATATATATGAAATAGATAATGAAGTGTTACGGCGAGTTACTGAAAAATATAGATATTAAATTCAATTTGTTTTGTACAAAAAATGATATGTTTTGTTTTTATGTTTATTCGGTATACACACACCTACACATATATGTGTGTATACTCACAGTGTGTGTGTGTGTGTGTGTGTGTGTGTGTGTGTGTGTGTGTGTGTGTGTGTGTGTGTGTTGGGGGGTTTACTTTTTCATGTCGTGTAAATTTTGTGTTTACACGCATAAACCAATCGTTTTTTGTGCAAAAAAAAAAGTTGCCGGGAAAATCTCAAAACGTCGTCTTTCTTCGTGAGAGGAAAAAATGTCGGCATGCATGAACAAAACGACAAGAAAAAGCGTAAAACGAGAAAAAAAATCGAAACGGGGAAATGAAAACAGCAAAAAAATGAAAAAAAAAAAATAAATAAAAAGTAAAAGTTAAGGGATTTTTTTTTTTTTTTTGGAAGGGAGCGTACAGTGAGGTTGCTAGTTTAACATTTTGTTTCTATGCCACTCTTTTCTGCTTTTGCGTGTATACACGTACGCAATCAAAAATGTATGCATGTATGCGACTAGATAAGCAAGTAAACATGAAGGTGTAGGTGTGTATTAGTAAGACTGTTGGCAAACAGCTCCCTATATACTCGTATATAAGTCGACCGCATTTATATTTACATGGGTAATAATTTAGAAAATTTATATAAATGTATTAGTAATATAATTTTTATAGGTGCCCGTGGTGTAATGGTTATCGTCGTAAGAAATGGACACGGTGACACGAATTTAAATCCTGCACGAGACTGATTGCATTTTACATAGCAACCTTGGGAAAAGTATGAATCCAATTATTCTCCCTCCAGCTATGGGTAAATAGTAGGGCAGACTAGGTTCTTCAGCCTTGGTGAGGCAACTAGGCTAGAAGGAAAAATCTGAATCCAAACCTGTTAAACTCCGCTTAAAAATTGATCTTGTGTGATATCCTCCCTGACCGGAGGGGTTAGTAAATATAAGTAATATAATTTTTTATCATATTTGTTATTCGCCAATGGCCCGGGAAACCTGAGTTCAATCCCAGGCCGAGTCATACTAAAGACTCAAAATATGGTACTTGATGCCTCCTTGCATAACACACAGCATTATAAGGTTGGGATCAAGGATAAAGTGGAGCAATCCAGGGAAAGGAGTAGGCCCTCTCCTACATCTTGGTGTAGTAGCTATCGAAAAGGGAACCTTCGTGTCACTCTCGACAACGGTTGCCAACTTTACTTATATTTATATGAATGTATAAGTTTTACTTCTGTATTTTTTATCCAAAAAATACGATTTATACATCAGTATATACGGTTTTTGGTTTAAGAGAGAGTCATAGACTTCTATTGATAGGTTATCGATCATAAGGAAGTCAGATTTATCCGATAAGATAAAACGAATCTTTTTCAAAGCAGCGATCATGTCAGTTCTACTGTATGGATGCACCACGTGGATGCGGACTAAGCGTATTGAGAAAAAGCTAGACGGGAATTGCACTAGAATTCTACGAGCTATATTGAAAAAATCCTGGAAGCAACATCCCATAAAACAGCACCTATGCGGCCACCTACCTCCCATCTTTAAAACCATCCATATTAGATGAACAAGACATGTTGGACACTGCTTGAGAAGTAAGGACATAGTTATACGTGACAGTCTCCTCTGGAACCCCTCACACGGACGTGGAAGTGTTGGATGATCATCTCTGTACGGACACAGGATGTTGTCTAGAAGACTGGCTGGAGGCGATGGATGATAGACACGAATAGTGAGAGAGAGAGAGTTTAGGAAATCCGTGCAAGCAGCTCCACAGCGTCGCATCAACCGAAAAGGACATCGACACGAGGTTAACGAAATCATGGACAGCTATCAATTGGCAATCGATTATATGGAAATCAGACCTAAAAGATAAAATGAAACGCAGTTTCTTCCAGGCAGCGGTCACATCGATACTGCTATATGGGTGCACTACATCTTGGTGTAGTAGCTATCGAAAAGAGAGCCTTCGTGTCACCCTCGACAACGGTTGCCAAATTTACTTATATTTATATGAAGAAGAAGCTAGACGGCAATTACACAAGAATGCTGCGAGCAATGTTGAACAAGTCCTGGCGGCAACACCCCACAAGACACCAACTGTACGGCCACCTGCCTCCAAGTTAGACGAACCAGACATGCAGGACACTGCTGGAGAAGCAGGGACGAACTCATAAGAGATGTACTCTTATGGACCCCCACATATGGCCGTGCAAAGGCAGGACAACCAGCACGAACATACATTCAGCAGCTATGTGAGGATACGGGATATTGTCCTGAAGACCTACCTAGGGCGATGAACGATAGGGAGGAGTGGCGAGAGAGGGTCAGGGATATCCGTGCTACCAGCACGACTTGATTATGATGATGATATGTTAGTATATTTGTATATACGGTAGATATGAGCAGAAGTTGTATCTGGAATTTTGACTGGAAAGATTTGGTCTGTTTGCAAATTATTTCTTACAGAATCACGCTTAGGAATAAGCAGATGGCTATCGTCCACATGGAAATCTGATCCCTATGATAAGATAAAACGGGAATTCTTCAAAACTGTAAGCGTGTCATTGGTAGAAAAAGCTAGATGGGAAGTACAAATGATAATGCATGATGTTTTAAAACAGATCCAAGAAGCAGCACCTCACGAAATTCTCCGATCTTTTGGCTTACTTCGTTTCTACTGAGAATTAATACCCTCACCAACTTGTCTCCATGCTGCATCTGGTTGTGAGGATCAATTCCTGGAGCTTTGGGAAGCGTGAAGAGCCCCTTCCTTGGCATTACTCCCAGGTCCAATCTGACCCAGAGTGGTTGTCCCTGTTAGGGACCCATTTATAAGTCAAATAGAACTGTCCAATAATTTGTAAGGATTATTATTATCGGTTACTTAAAACCGTAAAGCTGCTGGCAAATTAATTGTATTAGATCGGAATACATAATCAATAAGATTATTAGTGTTGGATAGGAATACTTGAAACCATTTAACTGCGTGCAAACAAATGAACAAGCACTTGCTTCTCCAGCATTATCTCGCATGTCTTATTCGTCTTACTTGTATGGTTTTAGAGATGGAAGGTAAGTGGTCGTACAGTTATTATTTCGTGGGATATTGCATATTGAACAAATCCAGGAACAAAACATATATATATATAAATATGCACAATAGTGTGTGTGTGTGTGTGTGTGTGTGTGTGTGTGTGTGTGTGTGTGTGTGTGTGTGTGTGTACGAGTGATGCCGCTAACTACGCTATATCTGTATATATATATATATATATATATATATATAACTAAATGTATGGAGAAAAAGCTGGATGCCAATTACACAAGAATGCTGCGAGCAATATTGAACAAGTCCTACAGACAGTAGCAGCTGTACGGCCACCGACCACCCATCACGAAAACAATCCAAGTTAGATGAACCAGACATGTGGGACATTGCTGGAGAATTAGGGACGAACTCATAAGCGACATACTCCTGTGGACCCTATCACATGGGCGAGCAAAGGCAGGAAGACCAGCTAGAACCTATATACAACAGCTCCGTGCCGAGTAAGGATGTAGCCTAAAAGACCTGCCGGGAGCCGATGGACGATAGAAACGGGAGGTGCGAGAGGGTCGGGGAGATCCGTGCTGGCGGCGTGACATGATGAATATATATATATATAATATATATATATCCTGAGGATAAGTAACCATGAAAGGCTGAATTAAGTGCATCAATTAAGAATGAATTTAAGTAGAAATATAAATGTTTTTTTTTTATATCTTAACTAAAGACTTACAGATATCTTCATTCTGATGAGGCTTAACTATTATCGAAACATGTAATCTGTTTTGAAAACTGGCTTACCATATATATATATATATATATATATATATATATATAGGTGCTTTTTTTTCCTATTACCGTTTAGCTTTACATATTATTCATCGGTTTACTTTTAAAACTTTTTCATATTTGCTGTCATTTTGAGTATATTCTTCACCTTTCAATGTATTTTTTTAAGGATCCACACTTCTTTTTTATTGTTTGCATATTCGTTTTTCTTTATTTTCCATTGTCCTACCGTCTGATTTGAGTCGTATTATTTGCTTTCCATGTTTTTCCTTCTTTTCTACGTTGTATCATATATCAGAGACGTTATTTTTTCTTTTTTACTTTTTGCTTCACAGTCTGTATTTAAGAAGCGATATATATATATATATATAATATATATATATATATATATATAATTATATATATAATATAATATATATATATATATATATATAATCTTTAGCTTTTTTTTTTTTTTTCAGCTTGATATCTTAGCTGTTTTACATAATAATTTTTACATTTCATGCTTTGGTTTGTTTTTTGGTCTTTTTTTTTTTTTTTTGGTTTCTTTTTTGTTTCGTACTTTTTTTTTTTTTTTACCTTACTTCATATCTTGTTTTCGCCTTTGGTTTCAGATTTTACTCTTCCTTCCCAAAGGGTTAAAATTTACTCTGTAATTTTTTATCTACAGATGTTTTTGTCTGTTTTTATCTAATTTTTTGCTGTCTTTTTTCTTTCTTTTTTTTTTTGCATTTTCGGCGTCTTTGTTTTCTTTATTGTTTTTCCCCGTCTATTTTCTACCCTTTCATTTCAGAAGTTTGAATTCTTGGATGCTCAATTCGATTTTGCCAAAAATCAGCTTTATGTCGTAGTTGTGCATCCGTAATTACAAGACACCTACCCGATTTTTTCCTTCCTTTTTTTTCAATCCTCTGTTTTTTAAAGATGTTGGCATATTTACATCCCAGTGTGTCTATCCAGTTGTCATATGTATTTATCGAAGAAAAGAAACGTTTTATTTTCAGAATGAGACATACACGCGTAAATAGAGGAAAATAATGATTGGTTCATTTTACAGCTTGTCAAATGCTGAGTTTTTTTGTTTGTTTTATTTTATTTGGTTTAGTTTTCTGGCATATCAACCGTTGTAGGTTATTTAATGCCAAATCCTCTTTATACATATATATTAAATATATATGGTTTGGTTTGGTTGGGTTTTATGGCATATCTAATGCCAAATCCTATTTATACATATATATTAAATATATATAATTTAGATTGGTTGGGCTTTATGGCATATCAACCACTTTATACATATATAGCAAATATATATGATTTCATGTGGTAGGGTTTTATGGCACAGCAACCATTGTAGGTTATTTTATGCCAAATCATGTTTATACATATATATTAATTATATATGGTTTGGTTTGGTTGGGTTTTATGGCATATCAACCATTGTAGGATATTTAATGCCAAATCCACTTTATACATATATAGATAATAAATATGATTTCATTTGGTAGGGTTTTATGGCATATTAACCATTGTAGGTTATTTAATGCCAAATCCTCTTTATACATATACAGTAAATATATATAATTTAGTTTGGTTGGGTTTTATGGCATATCAACCATTATACGTTATTTAATGTCAAATCCTCTTTATACGTATATATTAAATATATATGATTTGGTTTGGTTGGCTTTTATGGGTATCAACCATTTTAGGTTATTTAAAGCTAAATCCTCTTTATACATATTAATTAAATATATATGATTTTATTATGTAGGTTTTTATGGCATATCAACCATTGTGGGTTATTTAATGCCAAATCCCTATAAAACATATATATTAAAAAATTTATAATTTCTAAATACATTTTGTTGGAAATATTTTTAAACGAGCCCAAACTCATTCTTTTGCATACAGTTAAATGATTTAAATTATTTCTATCTAACAAGAGTAATCCAATTTACTATTGATTATTTGTTGTTGTTTTTTCTTTTTGTTTTGTTTTACGGCATATCAACCACAAGAGGTCATTTAATGCCGGTGATTATTTATCTGCGCACAATTAAATACGAAGATCATTAAATAAGTTTCCAGACTTTTTTCGTAGGGGCACTTTTATTGATAGTACACACATGAAACTCTAGTCCACTTCCAAGTAATCTTCTCCGGCTGCAATGCTCTTCTTGTACCGTTCCAACAACTTCTGGATGGCCCCATGGAAGTCCTCTTGTGTGAGCGTGTCAATGACCTTCGTCACAGATTGTCTAATAACGACGACAGCCTCTGAGCTTAGGGAATAACCAAAAGTTACAGGGAGCAAGGTCTGGACTATAGGGACGGTGGGGAACTGTCTTGATGTCCATCTTGCTCAAATAGTCTGTGACAAGGATGGAGTTGTGGACTGGTGCATTGTTCTGGTGGAAATGCCACTGACCCGATTTGAAGAGTACTGGCCTCTTCCATAGGAATCTTTTCCTGAACTCCCTTAAAACCTCAACATAGTAACCCTAACCCTAACCCTTTGGCCAATCAACTCTGGTGTACTGACTTCCTTATTCCCCCCACACCTCTCATCATCCCTCACAGACTCCCTACCTTCGTTGAATCTCTTATGCCACGCAAAGACTGATACTAGATTCATGCAAGATGGTCGAAAAGCAGTCTGAAGCATTCCATACGTTTCTGTGGCATTTTTTCAAAGTTTAAAACACAATTTTATTGCATATCGTTCTTCTAAAGTCCAGATTGCATTTTTGAAATTCACTAGCTGTGACAATCAGGCTTTAGTAGGGTGTATTCCAATTCCCGTTGTAGCTGTTCATTTGAACCTGAAATCATAAAAATTGGTCAGTCATCTTATAAGATGTATAGCAATAACATAGTGAATTTTCAAGACTCGACGACAATTTTAAATGCCTGTACAAAAAAGTCTGGAAACTTATTGAATACGCCACGTACATAGTATTTATAAATAAATAGTTTATAAGTAATTTTATTTTTAGATAATGTTTGGTTTGGTTTTATGGCATATTAAGCATTGTTGGTTATTCAGTGTCAAGTCCTGTTTTTAAATGCGTATCAAATATATAATTAGTAAACTGATTTTGTAGATACGCTCAATATACAAACAGTTCTATTTCTAATAATTAAATTTAGCATGAGTGAACAAAGTTAAATGGTTCCAAGTATTATTATGTATCACCGACAATTTAATTAAACATCAATCATTGTTTACACACAGTTAAATGGTCAAAAAGTTCTATTTCTAACAATTCAGTTTAGCATGTCATTTGTTTTCTCAATGTTTAAATGTCATACAGTTCTTTTTTACGCATAGAGAGGAGCATATACCACTCCAGGTCAGAGTAGACCTAGGGGAAATATCAATGAAAGGGATATTCCACATTCAACAAAGCTCCAACATAACTGGATTCTCACTATCAGATGGTTTAATGGCATATCCAGGATACTTGTTGGCGGGAGAGGGGTCGTTTTATCTATCTGCAGAGATGCATTCGGTGTATTCTACAGTCCCACACCAACTTGGCGAGATTGCGAACGAAAAGACCCGGTTACGTTTAAGAAAGGAAAGCCCAAGAGAGAAAGAAATCTCTTTAAAGAGCAACACAAAATTAGCTTATAAGGACCAATTATATCAAAACGATAATGCACATTTAAATAGCATGTGCAGGTTATGTGGTTTGGTTAGGTTTGGTTTTATGGTATATCAACCATTGTAGGTTATTTAGTGCCAGATTCTCTTTATACATATATATTAAATATATATGATTTGGTTGGGTTGGGTTTTATGGCACATCAACCATTGTAGGTTATTTAATGCCAAATCCTCGTTATACACATATATTAAATATATATGATTTGGTTGGGTTGGGTTTTATGGCACATCAACCATTGTAGGTTATTTAATGCCAAATCCTCTTTATACACATATATTAAATATATATGATTTGGTTGGGCTGGGTTTTCTGGCATATCAACCATTGTAGGTTATTTAATGCCAAATACTCTTTATACATATATATTAAATATATATGATTTGGTTTGGTTGGGTTTGGTTTTATGGTATATCAACCATTGTAGGTTATTTAGTACCAGATTCTCTTTATACATATATATATATATATAATATATATATGATTTGATTAGGTTTGGTTTTATGGCATATCAACCATTGTAGGTTATTTGATGCCAGATTCTCTTTATACATATATATCAAATATGTATGATTTGGTTTGGTTGGGTTTGGTTTGGTGGCATATCAACCATTGTAGGTTATTTAGTACCAGAGTCTCTTTATACATATATATAAAGTATATATGATTTGGTTTGGTTTGGTTTGGTTTTATGGCATATCAAACATTATCGGTTATTTAATGCCAGATTCTCAATATACATGTATATTAGATACATAATTTGGTTTTGGTTGGGTTTTATGGCATATCAACCAAAGTAGGTTATTAATGCCAAATTCTCTTTATACATATACATTAAATACATATAATTTGATTTGTTATTAAGGGTTTTCGGACTATTGTCTTCGTCTTTATTGTTATTTCCACAACGTTTCGGTCGACACGTCCTCCGGTCTTCTCCAGGTGTTTGTCGAACTCGGGAACCTTCACGGAACTTCGAACTACGTCCTTTATTGAATTCACGGGCGTCGCCTGTTCTGATTCCGTTTGCCATAACCGGGTACAAGTGTTAAGTATTCCTGTATTGTTACTCGCCTGCAGTCAGGATTGAACATGCAACCTCCAGATGATTGTCTCCTTAGATGCTTAGGGAACCAACGCCTATAACCGTTACGCTATGTGTTTTTAATGATAAAAATCATCAAGCTTCGTCTCAGAATTTAGACAACTAATTTGATTTGCTTGGGTTTTATGGCGTATCAACCATTGTAGGTTATTTAACGCCAAATCCTCTTTTTACACATATATTAAATATATATGATTTGGTTTGTTTGGGTTTTATGGCATATCAACCATTGTTGGTTATGTAATGCCAAATCATCTTTATACATATATATTATATATATCTGATTTGGTTTGGTTGGGTTTTATAGCATATCAACCATTGTAGGTTATGTAATGCCAAATCATCTTTATACATATGCATTATATATATCTGATTTGGTTTGGTTGGGTTTTATAGCATATCAACCATTGTAGGTTATGTAATACCAAATCATCTTTATACATATGCATAATATATATCTGATTTGGTTTGGTTGGGTTTTATAGCATATTAACCATTGTATATTATCTAATGCCAGATTCTCTTTATACATGTATATTAAATGTATATAATTTATGGACACATTTTCTTGATAATATTTTAAACAAGCCTGAGTTCATTTCAGTTAAATGATTTCAAGTATTGCTATGTAACAGTAACAGTAACAATTCAATATCATTCATTGATTTGCACACATTTAAATATATATACATAATATATAAGAGATTAATTTATCGACAATTTCATTTTTAAATAAATTAGAACTAATTTGTTTTCACACTAATATTGCTTTTGTTTCTACACAGTTGAGTGGCTTCAATTATTGTTGTCTAACACTTATAACTTCATTCAGTATTAATCATTCGTTTGCACACTGTGAAGTGGTTACAAGTATTGCTATTTAACACAAATTGTTTGATTCAACTTTACTCATTTGTTTGCACACAGTCAAATGGTAACATGCATGGATATGTATCACTAAAAAGTCAGTTAAACATCAGTTAGTGTGTATCGGATTATTATTATTAAAAAGTCACTTCGACCTTCACTCTGGTGAATGAAAATCTGAAACTCTTCAATTGAAGTTGGTGTGAAGCTGTTCCGCGATATTTTTTAATGTTCTCCACGTCCTCAAATGTTAGCAATGAGATCAATTTTCAGTTTAAAGTTGAAGAATCGAAACATAAAAGCTGCATGGAACATCACCAAGTGAGTCGGGATAATGCTGAACTTATAATTTCATCCAAAACCCTCCTAAAGAACGTGGGATTTCTGGTTGGAGATTAGGAAGATATCTGTTGGAGAAAACAAGTATCAATAGCCCTAAATGAACTGCATAAATCCTAGCAAAAAAAAAAAAAAAAAAAAAAAGAAAAAAGAAAATTCAAGTAAAGATAAGGCTGAAATTATATAAAAACGCTTAGATAACATGAACTACAATATTAGTGCGGCACCTGGGGAAGAGGGAAAAAGAAGAGGATTGTTATATAGTCACATATGTAGATTCACATCTACATACATGCACATATATATGTAGAATAATTCACAGCGACACAACGATAAAGACGCAAGAAGGAAGACACAAAAAGACTTCTTTAGAAAAATATTCACCTCTCACTTTATTGCAAGGGTTCGAAAGGGTTGTTCAAGGTTTGCATGTGAGAGGGTGCTGGAGACCGAACATAAACTTCATATTTTGACCCCACTGTTATGACCGTCAAGTTGTGTCTTTCTTGTTCTCCTGATGTTGGGGTCAACTCCATCGGGGCTTTCCGAGGGCCCCCTCGGTCGGGTGTGGCTTTCCCTACCACATATGGTCTCTAGCTGTCTGGGAGTCTGCTGGCAACTGCTTTGGCACCCCAAACTCAACTGAGTTAAATAATAATTCAACGCCCACACGAGCGCCCACTGGATCTTTGAAATCGAATGTTTAATCGTCAACAAGCGGAAAAAAGTGTCATGCAGTTCAGAGGTTACTCTCTTCCGGTGCATCACTGTAATGGCACAATGGGACCTTCATCTTGTCCCATATCATAAGCCTTAATCCGCCCACGCGATCTCTTTCGATTACTGGCCATTGGAATGTGTCACTTCCTTCCGGTGCATCACCTTGGAATAGCATTTTTTTGGACCGGGTCGAAGGTCAAAATATAACAGGATGAGCTCACAGCTTACCTTTGATAAATGGTATTAAACCAAATCATTCAAAATCCAGCGAGTATATCGAATTAGTCACTATACAAAAGGGTAAATAAGTAAACAATACCTTTCACCATCAAAAAAGCAAAATGAAAATTCTTCGAACTTAAAGCTAAAAAAACTCAACAAAACACGAAAACAATAAATTTTTTAAAAAAACACGAAAGACAAATAAATCTGCAATTAAAGCAAGAGATAACAAGTGTCGTTCAAAAAGTTCTAATCTTCACCCAGAAAGAAGAGCATAGCTAAACATTTTTGTTGTGACAACACACTACCACTAGAAAAATCTGAAATAGTTTCTGGCTGAAGTCTAGAACTTTTTTGTACGATGTTCGTACAATTTCGATTTTTAAAAAAAATTGGGTTCTAACGGAAACCTTGAACTGAACTGCCTGTACTGAAAGATCGGTACCAGGGCAGGTACCACAGATTTACCTTAAGGATCTCAACCACAGTCTCCGCTAAAGATAACACGAACGATTAAAATATTTCAGAAAGATGTTGGAAGACGGCACTACAACACCCTAGGGAGCATTGTCTTCTGCTGATGACTGGATAATGATGATCTTGTGCAATCTCAAGTTTCCTCAAAAACATTTCCATCAAAAAGTTTCCGAATTGACTTCATTTTTTTTCCTTTTGAATTGGCGCTGAATTATTTGTTTAAATTTCTGTGATGAAGCTGACTAATCTTCATTGCTTTGTATATTCGGACTATTATCTTCATCTTTATTGTTATACTCACTACGTTTTGGCCGGTATGTCCTTCGACCTTCTTCAGGTGCTTCGTTTTGAATTCGGGAGCCTACACAGAACTTGCTCAGTCGGATGGGGCTGTAGAATACACTGACTGCACCTCTGCAAATGAGTAAGACCCCCTCCCAACGAGTGTCCTGGATATGACACTAAACAATCTCATGCTGAGGTTCCAGTGATGCTGGAGCCTTGGAGAATGCGAAGTACCTCTTCATTGCCATTGCTCCCAGGTCCACCCTGACCTGGAATGGTAGCAGCTGATAGGGTCCTATCTATGGGGTAGATAGAACTAAACAGCATACTTATGCTAAACTGAATTGTTTGAATTAGAACTGTTTCCCTAAACTAAATAGCTTTAAATAGAAATGTTTTGACAATTAAGCTGTACTTACATTTAGACTGCGTGCTTACGCTAAACTGAACTGTTTGAAATGGAACTGTTTTTGACATTGAAACTCTATTTACGCTAAACTGAATTCTTTAATATAGAACTGTTTTGACATTTAACAAACAAACAACCAACCTTATAGAATATTTCACAATTTAACAAAGTTAAAATTTTCCGAATTACGATTAGTTTTCACTTAGAGTTGATTTGTCCAGTTAAACCTCTCTAAAATGTGTAAATGTAAAATTCCATAAAAAACAGTTTAAACTATTTCAGCTTTAAAGACCACCAAGACAATCAAATTTAGAGGAAAAGAAAACATTGGCATATGGGATGATTTGTTTAATGAATTGTTTGATATAGAATTGTTTTGACATTTAACTGTGTATAAACAAAATCTGGACAAATCCTAAACAGAATTAGCTCTATTTGAATAAACTGAATAGCATGAAATAGAAATGTTTTTGACTATTAAATGTTTACTCATGCTAAACTGAATTGTTTGAACTAGATTGACTATTTGCATGAAAATAGATCTGGCGTTAAATAACCTACAAAGGTTGATATACCATAAAACCCAACCAACCAACCTACACAGGACCTCGAACTGAACCCTTTATTCAATCCACGAGGGTAAATTGATCTAATTCTTATAACTATGATCGGGTACGGGTATTAACCTAAAGAAAGTATACCTTGTTATTCTTACTTGTAGTTAGAATTGAACCTACAACCTCTTGATGATTTCATTTGTAAGCGCTTTTCAACCAAACGTCTTATCTACAACAATTGACTTCTTAGAGACAAGATTCTAAACATCTAGATATCTAGACATCATATCCCTTTATCACAAAGTAGCTAAGAAGTGAACTGTCTTAGTTTAATTTTAACTTTGAAACACCTCTGTTACAAAAAATGTATAAATATATCATCATCATCATAATCATGTCGTGCTGCTAGCACGGATATCCCTGACCCTCTCTCACCACTTCTCCCTATCGTTCATCGCCTCTGGCAGGTCGTCAGGGCTACATCCCGTATCCTCACACAGCTGCTGTATCTATGTTCGAGCTGGTTGTCCTGCTTTTGTTCGGCCATTTGTGGGGGTCCACAGTAGTACATCACTTATGAGCTCGTCCCTGCTTCTCCAGCAGTGTCCTGCATGTCTGCTTCGTCTACCTTGGATAGTTTTCGTGATAGGAGGCAGGTGGCCATATAGTTGGTTCCTTGTGGGGTGTTGCCACAAGGATTTGTTCAATATTGCTGTGTACATTCTTGTGTAATTGTCGTCTAGCTTCTTCTCCAGCTGTTTTGTTAGCATCCGAGTAGTGCATCCATATAGCAGTATCGATACGACCGCTGCCTGGGAGAAACTACATTTCATTTTATCGGTCAGGTCTGATTTCCATATGATCGAAAGCCTATCGATAGCTGTCCATGCCTTCGTTAGCCGTGTGGCGATGTCTTTTTCGGTTGATGAGACACTGCTTCCAAGGTAGGTGAATTTGTCTACCAGTTTCAGAGAGGTTCCGTCTAGTTTGGAAATGTTATCTGTTTGATTATAGCACATATATTCAGTTTTATGTGCATTAATAGGGAGGCCAATGCTTGCGGCGGCTCCTTCCAAACTATGGAGTAGTATTTCGGCTTGGTTGGGTGTATTTGCTAGAATCGCTATGTCTTCGGCGTCGGTAATTGTTTTTACGGAGTACCTTCTGCTTCTTTTCTTTGTCAGCTCGAAGCCGTTTCTCTGATTTTATCAATCGATGTTCTAAGCACGTAGTCGAGACAGATGATAAAGAGGTATGGGGCTAGCGTGTCCCCTTTGTAGTACTTCTGCTACAATGTCAAAGTATTCTGTGTCTCCATCCGGTGAACGTACTTTCACTTTGGTGTTTCCATAGAGAATCGTTATTGCTGCTACGGTTTCTTTTGGTAGGCCGTATGCTAGTAGGATTTGTTTTATCTTCCCTCTGTGAATGGAATCGAAGGCCTTGGTGAAGTCGACAAATAGTAATGTCGCCTGTAGGCTTTTTTCCCGTACGCCTTCAAGGATTCTACGGAGGGTCAATATTTGAGAGGTCGTGGATCTATTTCTTCGGAAGCCATTTTGGTTTTTCCTAAGGATGTTGTCGATTTTGGGTTCTATGCGGTTTCGTAGCAGGGCATTGTTAATTTTGGGTACTATGGGTGTAAGTGTTATACCTCGATAGTTCTTGGCTAATCCGAGGTCACTCTTTTTAGGGAAGGGGAAGATGCATCCCTTCTTCCATCTGTCTATCAGATTTTGATTTTAGACTGCGTTGCGGTGTCGGAGCAGTATGTCGTCGAATTGTTTGGTCTTCCATACATCTGGGGGAATCTCGTCCAGCACTGCAGCTTTTCTATTTTTAATTTTTCTAAGAACCGAGTCGAGTTCTTCTTGAGTGATTGGTCTTAGTTTAATGTCCAATTGCTTACAAATAATTCTGGTGATTGGTTCATGCGTAACTTTCGGTGAGTTTCCTAGTTGATTTCGAAATGCTGTTTCCACTGTTTTATTCTTTCTTGTTGGTTTGCAGCTTTCAATTTTGCTTTGATTGTGCTCTTCCTTCTACTCACTTCGTTTATTGTTTGCCTGGCTATCCTAGATTGCTTATCTTCCACTGAGTCTCTAATCTTATCTATCTGATTTTGTATGTATTCTGTTTGTTCTTTTAGATATATGCCTGCTAATTGATATTGTGCCTTTTTTAGTTTTAGGGTATTTGTGTTTGTTGGGTTCGTATGGGATATTTGTGGTAATTGTTAAATATTCCTATTTTCATTTACATGTGGTAAAGTTTGGTAATGATTAATACTTATCCGTTTTGATCGTACAATATTCCGCTAAAAATAATAAACTGCTGGTGACTTTGCTACAGAAAAAAATACCTTTTTATAAAAGGTTGCGATGGGTATACTTATTTATGTGTTATTTTCAATCATACATCCTAGATGCATCAAGGAGGTCTTCAGTGATGCAACTGTCTTCATTGCCGATTTCGGGTTTTTTGCATCATATCGGCTCAGACAGAAACCCCGACATGACTCTGGAAGAGCCAAGCCGCCCCCTCGATCGCGACGTGCTACGCTCGTGCCTCTACCAAAGCAAAAAATATTTTTTAATAAGGCTGGACTTTGGCCGTTCTTATAGACATCTGTCCTTCAGTAACAGCCAATGGAAAACAGGGCATTCCACACTCCTTTACTATATATAATACCATCTTTACCTCATCCGGTTTTGGCTGACTACTTCCGGATTCGGTACCGAGGTAAGAAGGTATTTTTAATACTCGTCCACGTCCATGATTTACACTTAACAAGACTTACAGAAATCCCCCTTCAAATCTATCCTATACTAATACTTCCAAACTAACATTAAATATTATATATATATATATATATATATATAACAAAATACCTTGAAAACAATGCTCCACACATATATCAGCGAAGTGTCTGGAAAAAATTGAGTGAAAATAAAAAAGATTTTAAATTGAGTCACACGCTAAATCCTAGAGTACAGCAATGGAATATGGTTCAATCGGCTATCATAGACTACTTGACCAAGATGGACGTCTAGACAGTTCCTCAGTCTCTCTATAGTCCAGACCTTGCTCCCTGTGACTTTTGGTTATTCCCTAAGCTCAGAGGCTTTCGTTATGAGACAATTGAGGAGATGAAAGAGGCTGTGACGAAGGTCATTGACACGCTCACACAAGAGGACTTCTATGGGGCCTTCCAGAAGTTGTTAGAACGGAAGAACAAGGGCGTTGCAGCCGGAGGTGATTACTTCGAAGGGGACTAGAGTTTCATGTGTGTACTATCAATAAAAGTACCCATCCGAAAAAAAGTCTGGAAACTTATCGTATGCACCTCCTACCTACCAAATGTCAAAACTCATGTATTTAATTTATATATAGAGAGACAAAACAAAACCAAATCAAACTTAACCGTTCATATATATTTAATGTATGTGTAAAAAGAGAATTTAGCATTACATACAATGATTGATATGACGTAAAACCTAATCCAACCCAAATAAACCAAAACCAAACCCAAACAAACCAACACCAAACCCAAACAAACCAAACCACCTAGACTATAATTATGACTCTAAAATGTCTCCGGCAGAGAGTCAACAGTTTGAGGATTTGGGGTTTCTGGGGAGTAAGAAGTTATCCCTTATTCACCATTACTCGCAGAGCCGTTCTGGTCTGGGGTGATAGTATCTGTTAGGATCCAACCTAGGGGTTAAATAGTCTCACAGGAAAGACACACACACACACACACACACACATGTGTATATTTTATTCAACATAGTCAGTCGGAGCATACGGATCGCACCCAGATATATAAGTAAAGTTGGCGACCTTAGTCGAGGATAACCCGAAGGCTCCCTTTTCGATAGCTACTACACCAAGGTGTGGGGGAAAGCGCTACTCCTTTCCCTGGATTGCTCCGCTTTACCCTATAATGCTGAGTGCTTAGCAAGGAGGCATCAAGTACCATTTTTTGAGTCTTTGGTATAACTCGATCTTTGATTGAACCACAGTCTCCCAGACCATTGACGAACACTCTAACCATCATGACAATGTCCGGTTGATATCCGCACCCAGATATATAAGATCTATTATTTTTACACATTGCGAGATTTTCACACAGACGTTATCTGATGGTCTTTCTCTAGAGCTTGAGTTTTAGCTTTCACTGGAGGTTGAGTGAAACCAACTCTCCTCAAGTCTCTAGGACTCTTCTCAGTATTCTGGCCGTTCTCGATAATGCTGTAGTTTGGATGGCCTCCACTCGTCCTCTAACTTCCAAGTCCTCCAGTCCCTTTAATAATCCTTTTGTTACTATACAGAAAGCACCAATTACAATTGGTATTATTGACACCTTGATGTTCCATAGTTTTTTTTAATTCCCTAGCAAGATCGAGGTAGTTATCCTTCTTTTCACTTTCTTTCAGTTTAATTCTGTGGGCAGCCAGGACAGCAAAATCAAATATTTTGCGAATTCTCATTTTTTTTTTGTTAATTATTATAAGGTCTGGTCTTCTGACTGAGATTTGGTAATCCGTCTTCATGTCAAAGTCCCATCGGACCTTACGTGTGTCATTTTCTAGGACATACTGGGTTGTGCATATATCATTTGTTGGTACGGTCAAGTTTAAATCTCTTGCACATTTTCTTGTGGATCGTCTTGCTCACCCAGTCGTGTCTTGTCTTATACTCCTTCTGTGCTAATTTGCTACATTCGCTTATTATGCAATTGACGGTTTCTTCTCGGTCACCACATAGTCTATATTTGCTATTTTGTTGCGACTTATCTATACTCGCTTTGTTTTGTGCTGCTATTAGGAGAGATTCTGTTTCCTTTTCTTAGCCACGTCCAGGTTTTGTCGTGTGAGAAGTTATTTATTAGTCGTTTAAAACGCCCATAGAGTTGTTTTTCTTCCCATTTTTGTTTTCTAGTTATTGTCATTCTGTTGTCTATCGTGTTGTCAGTATCATTTCTCATGGCTGTAATCAATCCTCGTTCGTGTTTTTCTATGTAGTCTTCGAGTCGTTGTATCGATGCGTCAATGCAGTCTTCTATGCTGGCAAGTCAGCTTCCTCCCTCTTTTCTTGATACATATAGTCTGTCAACGTCGTCTCTGGGATGTAATGCCTTATGCATGGTCATTAGTTTTCTTGTTCTTTGGTCCATTTGTTTAAGTTCTCTGGTCCGTTTCAAAAAGAGTCCCGAATATTTAACGAGAGTTACAGTCCCGATATGTATTCCTTTGATAAGGATTCTGGTTGACAGTTTTGTCTCGAGTAGTTTTCTAGTTCTCCTGAGATATTCTTTTCGAATTTTGTCTTTCATTTCCACTTGTTTGATGGTGTCCAAGTATTTGAAGGATTCGTTTTCTCCGAGCGTTCTAATCTTGTCTTGATTTGGTTGTTCCATTCTGTCGGTCAGATGTCGTTTGCCATTTTTCATTACTGGCATGAGACATTTTTCTCTGCCAAATTCCATTCCTCTGTCCTGATTGTATATTCTAACTGCGTGTATTAGAGTTTCCAGTTCTTTTTCATTTTTTGCTAATAGTTTGATGTCATCCATGTACATTAGGTGCTTGATCTTTTCCTGCGACCTACTAAGTTTGTATCTTGCTGTGCATTTTCTGAGTATGTGGTTAAGTGGCATCATTGGAATTATGAATAGTAACAGTGATAGTGCATCTCCTTGAAAAATACCTCTTTGGATCTTTGCTTCAGCTAAACTTCTTTCTCCTGCTGTCAATCCTGGTTTTCTCGATAAAGTTTATGACTTCATCTGATATTTTGTACATTTTGAGGCAGGTTATTATCCAGCTTTGAGGAACCATATCATATGCCTTTTTGTAATCAATCCAGGCCATGACTTGATTTTTCCGTCTGATCTGACTCTCGTTTAGGATGTGCTGATATTATTATTATTATTATTATTATTATTATTATTATTATTATTATTATTATTATTTACCATGCTAAATTGTTTTAAAAAGTTTAAATGATAAAATAATTCACTATAATTAATAAACAGTAGAAAAAACGGTAAAAATACTCGTCAAAATTCAAGACAACTTTTCTAAAAATGATTGGTTGGTTGGCTTTTATGACCTATCAACCTTGTTGGTTTTTTAACGCCAAATCCATTTTTATCTAAATAATCAGTTCCATTTCAAACAATTCAGTTAAGCATGAGTGCACATTTTTATTGTCAAAAACATTTCTATTTCAAACTATTCAGTTTATTCAAACAGTTCTAATTTAGCTAATTCAGTTTAGTATAAGTACAGGTTTTGTTTACACACACTTAAATGTCAAAGCAGTTCTATATTAAACAATTCAGTTTAGTGTAAATACAGTTTAAATGTCAAAAAACAGTTCCATTTCAAATAATTCAGTCTAGAAAAAGCACGCAGTTTAAAATGTTAGTACGTTTTAATTGTCAAAAACATTTCTATTTCAAGCTATTTAGTTTTGACAAACAACTCAGTTTAGCATAAATATGCCATTAGTTCTATTTAACTCATAGATAGGGTCCTACCAGGTGCTGCCACGCCGAACCAGAGTGGACCAGGGAGCAATGGCAATGAAGAGGTGCTCTGCATTTCCCGAAGCCCCAGTATCACTGGAACCTCACCATCAGATTGTTTAGTGTCATATCAGGACACTCGTTAGGGGGGAGTCTGACCCCTCTGCAGAGGTGCAGTCGGTGTATTCTACAGCCTCCTGTCAACTAGGCAATTCTACAAATGAATTAGAGTAACTTAGAATTTACGTTTACAATGAAGAAAAGAACTGAATAAGTACATCCATGTAAAAAGTCGCCAATTGTTTATTTATCTTAACAAGTTTTATCATCACTTACTTTAATATTTTTTATGCACTATAAAGACGTGTACTGCAACTTTTGTGAAATTACTTGTGAGAAAATTTCAAAGAAAAACAGAAGAAAAAAAGCACCTAGTGATGTACAAATTTAAAGTATCTCTCCATAAATAATCTCAAAAAAGTTAAAAGAATAAAATAAATAAATAAATAAAATGAAAGAAAATGAATGAATAAAAACTGTTGTGTCTCCCGTGCCAAATCTATAAATAAGTTAAATACGATGTAAATAAGCTTATCCAAGTTACAGTTCTATACAGAACAATTTCGTAAATAAACAAATAGCGAACTTAAATTTGGACATTATTCAAACGTGTATAATCTGTTTATAATCTGAAAGACGAACAGAGAATAATATACAAGAATAAGTAAAAAAAAAAAAAAAAAAAAAAAGAAAAAAAAAAGATAGATGGAGTAAATACGTAATCATAACTTTCCTCATTTATTGTAAAAAAAATATATATTTCTTTCTTGGAGTCATGAAAAGTCATCCGTTTAATTCGGCTGCCAGCGTTTCATCGATATGCCAGGGTTTCATTCAGAGATATCAAGGTTACTTCATTTCACATTATATCACAAATGCCTCTTGTTACGCAAAAGTAATTGTATCAGATTAACTTACTTGTGCCAAGAACACACACACACACACACGGTGCGGTATGCGTCAAATAGAACTGAACTGTGTACTTAAGCTAAACTGAATTCTTTGAAATAGAACTGTTTCTGACATTGAAACTCTACGTACCCTAAAGTAAATTGTTTGAAAAATAACTCTTTTGACATTTAACTGTGTGTAAACAAAAACTATACTTATACTAAACTGAATTGTTTGAATTATAACTGTTTGACTAAACTGGATAGCTTGAAGTAAAAATATCTTTGACAATAAAACTGTGTGCTCATGCTAAACAGAATTATTTGTATAAAATAGATTTGGCATTAAATAACCAACAAAAGGAGGTGCCCGTGGTGTAATGGTTATCGTCGTAGGAAATGGACACGGCGACACGAGTTCAAATCCTGGACGAGACTGATTGCATTTCACATAGCACTAATACCTTTGGGAAAGGTATGAATCCAGTTATTCTCCCTCCAGCTATGGGTAAAATAGTAGGGCAGACTAGGTTCTACAGCCTTGGTGAGGCAACTAGTCTAGGTGAAGGAATAACTCTGAATTCAAACCTGTTAAACTCTGCTAAAAAATTGACCTTGTGTCATATCCTGCCCGAGCAGCGGGGTTGGTAAATATGAATAACCAACTAAAGTTGATATGCCATAAAACCTAAAGAAAGAACGATACAAACAAACAAACCTGTCAAATTTTATTATTTCTATTATTTTTATTTTAAATGTATAATCCATGAAATATCCTTTCTTTTTTAATCTTTCATTGCTCTGCTCAAGTTTGGCTAGAATTATACAGAAACATTTTTCTGTAGGTTAGATAGGTCAGCCCTTGCTGAGATTATTTAGGATTCAGTCAGTTATTATTCAAATCTTACCCACTATAAAATGCATCTTCACATCCATTTTAAACCGCTAAATATTTCATTATTCAAAACGGATCTATCTGACGAATATATGGGACCATAACAGATGCTACCACTTCGGGTAATGAAGAGCAGATTCTACAGGCCCAAAATCTCTAGAATTGGAGCCTCACCATCAAATACCGTTTAGTGTCATACCCAGGACACCCTTTCAAGAGGAATCGGAAAGGGACGTATGTATTTATCCAACACCTCCGCAGGATGCGACACAAAGTCAATTTTAAGCGGAGTACAGCTGGTTTGAATTCAGTATTCTTCTTCTTCTAGATGAGTTGCCTCTTCAAGGCTAAGAACCAATCAGTCTCACAGTTTTATTTTAGCAGGTGAAAGAAAAAATAGGTTCATGCATTTTCCTATGACATTACTACGAAGTAAAATGCAAACAGCCACGTCCAAGATTTGATCTCAGGTCACCGATTCCATTTCTTTCGGCGATAACTGTTACGCTCCCGAAAGAGTTGTACTGGGAGCATTCTTAGTTCTACAGACGGAACCAAATTTTTTTTTGGTGTTGACAAATGGGTTACCGAAGAATTTTTTAGACATTTTAGTTTTTGAAATTTTCAAAACGCATAGGATTTCATTAAAAATTTTTAACTAAATTTGAATATAACATTAAACTGGCCCATTTATTTATGTCCGTCAAGTTAGCTAAACCGAATCTTTTTCTTCTTTTTCTTTTTTGTTAAACGTATGACGTATATATCTTTCTGAAAAATTCCAACCTAACTAAAGTAATGATGAAGCTTATCACCGTCCAAAAATATACAACCAAGATACGAACACGTGAAATAGACATGTGTTCATACGGATATGGAAAACGTTCACAAATGTTCATAAACATATATGAATCCGAAAACACCCGAAACACTCACGACTCTCTTTTTGGGTTCAGGTACGAAACTTTTTATTACCGTTTTGAGTTTAAGGTTTTTCGACATGAGGAGAGAGAGACACAATTTCTTTCTATGCTGACTTTTCCATCTGACCCCACCACGTGCGGCACCCCGCTGCAAACTACTGGTCTGGCCTCGGCGAGCTCCGAAAATCGACTTGCTTCGTCCTAGCCCAAATCTCAGCTCACTGTTTTTTTGTTTTTTTTTCAAATTCGAAAATCCTCAGCCCATCACTTCCGGGTATGACGTCATTCACGTCCCCGGTTCTATTTCCTGTCTGGGATTTTTATTGTGACATCTGTGATTCTCACAACCACCCTGCGCGCGCGTGAACACCTGAACTCAATGTGTGCACCTAACTAACCCATGCACCAAGCCGAAAGGTTCTCAGCCTGACTAAACCGAAAGATAAGATATACAAAACGAAAGTTTTATTAAAAAATCCTTCCGCAATTATATAACAATGTCTGTTTTTACCATTCCTCCTTTTTTCTGTTGCAAGAAAATCAAATCCCGCACAATTGTTAATTATTTATTTTTAACGGCTGGTCAACACGTTTGGGATTATTTCACAGCTTGAGATTAGTGAATTGCGTTCATTGTTTATTCATATTTAATCGTGTATGTACGTGTGGTGGTTTCTTTGAATATGAATAATTTTAAACAAATCTATTTGATCCGTAGAAAGTAATGACAATGAAGGGTTATTTCAAATCGTACGAATCTCCAAAACTTAAGCCCTACCATCAAATAGAGTTAGTGTCATACCAAAGGATCCTTTTTAGGAGGGTCCCACCCCTCTACAGAGGAGAGAGACAGAGAATTCTTTGCCCTATCGACGGGACAATGAAACAACTGTGTTTCTATTTGTTATACTATCGATAAACGTTAACCTTTCGACAACATTTATTTAATCAAATAGAGTTAGTGTCATACCAAAGGATCCTTTTTTTAGGAGGGTCCCACCCCTCTACAGAGGAGAGAGACAGAGAATTCTTTGTCCCATCAACGGGACAACAAAACAACTGTGTTTCTATTTGTTATACTATCGATAAACGTTAACCTTTCGACAACATTTATTTAATCATAAGTCCTCACAAAAAATGTAGTTTTATGTTATACCTGTGCTTATTGCTGAAAAAAAACAGCCAGTGTACTATATAAGTAAAGTAAAGTTGGCGACCTTCGTCGAAGGTGATCCGAAGGCTCCCTTTTCAATAGCTACTACACTGAGGTGTAGGGGAGGCCGCTACTCCCGGACCATTGGCGAACACTCTACTCATTAGACCATATACTGATTAGTTAGGGATTTCAAAAAAGGATATTGCACGTGTGTAAACAAGAGACAACGGAAATGAATCACGTGAATCGATTGAGGAGGAAAAAATGTGTGGCGTCCAGAAAATACATGACGCGGAAGTTTTTTTTTTTACTTCAGAGAGTTAGGCAGACAGACATCCGGAGGGCAGCCAGCGAGTAGACTCCTGGCCGAGAACCGGTTCTGTATCAAGCTCCCGTCAAAAATGCAAAAAGAAGTAGGGCTTTAAATATGTCTGTCTCCACGTAGTGTCAATCATAGCAGTCCTCTCTCTCTCTCTCTCTCTCTCTCTCTCTCACTCTCTCTCTCTCTCTTGTACACACAACCATTACGACGTTTCGAATAAAGGAGATTTCATTTTTATAAACGAGTACTATTTTCTCCTCTCCTCTCCTCATTGGCTATATAACATATAGAGCGAGTGGGAAATATGCGTCGTATAACTATTACCCCTGAAGAAAATGGATTCGACGTGCCAAGTTCAGATCCTAAACTAAACTGCTTGTGTTCTATTTCCCGCTAATGCCGTTACAAAAGGTACCTATCAGCCTCCAATCCTTAGTTATGAGTAAATCAGTAGGAATTGACTTGGCTCTTTAGCCTTGGTAAGGTAACCGGCAAAGAGAAAGAAAATTTCTGACTTCACTCTTGTGTAATATTGTTCGGAAAATCTATGGCAGACAGATTCAATAATCTTCTGTTATCGGCCCATCTAGAATGTGACGCTACTCAAACACAAGTCTTCACCACTCGAAACATGTACATACACGTAAGTCATCAACTGGTTCGCATATACATTGTTGATCACTTATATGTCATTGGTTGGTTGGTTGGTTGGTTTTACGGCGTATCAACCCTTTTCGAGTCATTTAACGCCGAATTGAATTTCAAACAATTCAGTTTAGTATTATCATCCTTATCATCATGTCATGCCTCTAGCACAGATATCCCGGACCCTCTCTCGCCACTTTTCCCTATCATTAATCGCCTCTAGCAGGTCTTCAGGGCTACATCCCGTATCCTCACATAGCTGCTGTATGTATGTTCGAGCTGATCATCCTGCTTTTGCGTGGCCATATGCGGGAGTCCATAGGAGTACGTCACTTAAATGCCAAAACTGTTCCATTTCAAACAATCCAGTTTAACATAAGTATACAGTTTACTTCTATTTAAAAATATTTCTACTTCAAACAGTTCAGATTTGCATGAGTTCGCAATTTAAATGTCAAAAACAGTTCTATTTTAAACAATATAGTTCAGCATTTACTCACAGTTTAGTTCTATTTGACCCATAGATAGGATCCGATCAGGTGCTACCACTCTGAGCCAAAGTGGACCTGGGAGCGATGGCAATTAAGGGGTACTCCACATTCCTCAAAGCTCCGGCATTACTGGAACCTCACCATCAGATTGTCATATCTAGGAGACACTCGTTAGGGGGTTACCCCTCGGTAGAGAAACAGTTGGTGGATTCTTCAACCCCGTTTGCAAGGGAGAATAACTACCATTCTTTTTGGATTTAGAATAATTATAATGTAGCGTATTTGGACTCGGCGTGTGTGTAATATAATGGTCGAGGGATTTCGTTTTATGCCTTTGGGTTTAGTTAGGCTGAGAACCTTTCGGCTCAGTGCATGGGTTACTTAGGTGCAACATTAACGCAGTTGTTCACGCGCGTGCGCAGAGCGGACGTGTCACTCAGAGATGTCACAATAGCCCAGATGGGAAACAGGGCTACAGAGTGCGGGTTACGTCACGCACCAGAAGCGTGCAGAGGATTTGGGGGATTTCGAAAAAGTCAGTTAGTTGAGTTGAGTCCTGCCTCGGGAGAAGACGGTTGACTTTCGCTTGCTCGCGGAGGCCTTGGGTAGGTGTCGCACGAGATGGGTTTGCAGATGAAAAAGCCAGAATAGAAAGAATGTGTATCTCTCTCCTTATGTCGAAGAACCTTTAAACTCAAAGGTAATAAAAAGTTTCGTACCTGAACTGAGAAGTCGTAAGAGTTTTTCGTGTTTCGAGATTCCAATGTTCTATGTATATATGTTACGAACAGTCTATTTCGCATAGGCGTATCTGGCTATGATAGATGTGTAAGGTAGATTTTTTCCCACTATTAGTTCTTATAATTGTGAAATTCACACGGCCAAAATAAGACATGAACGAAACTTGCGACAAACAGTTTTATGAATAGTTAAAAGTATAATATATTCTCTTGTTGAAAGAATATAATAAAAGCCTTTTTTAGGTTGACTGTTGTTGGTGTCGACCGGTTTAGCAATCCTCCGATTGGTTCTGTCTGGGTATAGTTTTTTTTTTCAAGAGGGAAGACCAAATTCTTAACAAGAGACGCTGTTGAAGATCATAAAGAACTGATTCAAAATAGCTGTGGTTTTCTGAATATATCAAGAGTTAAGATTTATATGGGTGAAAGAATGGTGTCTGACTCGTTCTGTTTATTAGAGTTTGATCATTGAATCAAATTTCCAGATGGGGACTGCTGGAGATGTTAACAACATAGGATTTATTTTTTATTATATTATTTTTTTTCAAGGGGTGATATTTCAGAGACATCCACTTACAAACTTCATGCCTGTCTGAAATCAACTATTATATATATATATATATCAAAGAAAATAGAATCGGTGAAAGGACTTGTTTATTTCAAATTCTTCATTATAGATCAGAGAAACAGAAGAAAAAGGATATATATATATATATATATATATATATATATATATATATATATATATATATATATATATAGTGTAATAGATAAATAGGTAGATTGATTTTCATTTTATTTCTGTTTGATATCTTTTATATCTTTTTTTCATTTTTACCATATTTATATTTTCAAATATATCTATATTCAGGGTACGGAAGAAAAATTAGCAATATTCTGGTATAATAATAAACGACTCTATTATAAAACAATATTAATTCTAATTTTTTAAGAAAAGAAGAAGACAGACATATAACAGTAAATTTACTCAATATGGCTGCCTTTTTTTTTTCATTTATTGTATCCACGTGCCTTCGAAACGATTTGCATCCCTTCAAAATAAATTCTTCAGACATTTTATTCCATCCCCGCTCAATAACAGTCTTAAGCGAACCAATATTTGGATGAGAAATTGCATGTTTTGTTTTCTAAAACGCCCCAAATAGCGTAATCAAAGGGATTAAAGTCTGGGCTTAAATTTTGTTTAATTGGTGTCCTCACAGTTTTCTCGAGGACCTTCAATTCATTAGCGTGCTTTCTAATTGACGTTGAGGGGTCCTTCTTAATTGCCGTAGCGAGAACAGTTAAAAAACCTACTTTTCGTTTTTGTTTTTTGTTTTTTGTTTTTTTTTTTTTGTTCAATCCTCCACTCTCCCTTTTCCTTAAAAAGTTAGTTTTCTGTAAAAAAAAAAAAAAAAAAAAAAAAAATTCTTTGCTTTGTATACAATAGACAAAGAAACTTTGGCTTGGTTTTTGCGTTAATCAAATCATAGATTCTTTAACATTTCTTTTACTGCACACTCATATTGGGCTGAATTTTAATTCAAAAAGTGTTTTAATAATAGAGCTAAATAGAGAATTTAGATTTATCGTGTTTTTTATTTTCGAAAATTGGACTAATGAGACAAAAAAAAAGAACGTTTTGAAAATTATTCCATATTTTGCTTCCGCACTTCTATGTTTGTTTGTTTTGATTGTTTGTTTGATTGATCTTTGGGGGTTTGGGGTGTATTTTGCTCTATATGATAATATTGATTTATATATACCCATATAGTATACGAGGTTGGCTGAAAAATTCATTTAATGACATTGTCTCTGCAATTGATAGTTTTTTTAACTTATTGGGTCCAAAGGCCCGGACATAGGCATGATGGTTAGAGTGTTCAATCCCAGGTTGAGTCATACCAAAGACTCAAAAAATGGTACTTGATCCCTCCTTGCTTAACACTCAGCATTATAAGGTAAGGATCAAGGGTAAAGTGGAGCTATCTAGGGAAAGGAGTGGCGCCCTGCCCTACATATTGGTATAGTAGCTATCGAAAAGGGAGCCTTCGGGTTATCCTCGACTACGGTCGCCAACTTTACTAACTTTTACTGCAACATTGGTTGAAGAAGTGTGCGGACAGCAAGACAGACGATATTGAAAAATAAACCTTGTATTATATAATCCATAAGCATATAACAGTCATTTTTCATACTTGATTTTCGATGATTTTTTTTTTTTTTTGCATTTATCTGTTTTTGTGTAATACTAGCCAAAGTAGTTATCCCAAACCGTTGATAAAAAAAAGACTTTTTATCACTTTTTTATGAGTCACCAATGGTCCGGGAGACCGGGGTTCAATACCAGGTCGAGTCATACCCAAAACTCCAAAAATTGTACTTCATACCTCCTTTCTTAAACACTCAGCATTATAAAGTAGTTATCCCAAACCGTTGATAAAAAAGACTTTTTATCACTGTTTTATGAGTCACCATGGTCCGGGAGACCGGGGTTCGATACCAGGTCGAGTCATACCCAAAACTCCAAAAATTGTACTTCATGCCTCCTTTCTTAAACACTCAGCATTATAAAGTACAGTTCAAGGGTAAATGGGCAATCCAGGGAAATAAGTAGCGTCCTCCCTAAACCTCGGCGTAGTAGCTATTGAAAAAGGGAGCCTTCGGACCACCCTCGAATACGGTCGGCTAATTTTATTAACTAACTTATGATAGAATACTACAATAGAATACTATGATTAGGTAAAGCAACCACAAAGTGTAATATAATTGCGGAGGGATCTCGTTTTATATATCTTGCCTTTCAGTTTAGTTAGGATGAGAACCTTTCGCTTAGTGCATGGGTTAGTTAGGTGCAATATTAACGAAGGTGTTCACTCGCGCGGGGGGAGGATTTGTCATTCACAGATGTCAAAATAAAAATTCCCAGATAGGAAATGGGACCGGGGGAGGTGAATGACGTCAAGCCCGGAAGCACTGAGGATTTGGGGGGGAATTGAGAAAAGCAGTATATTGAGCAGAATACTATATATATATATATATATATATATATATATATATTGTACAATTTGATGGAGACTCAAACTCGGTTAATTTGTCATCAAATGTGAATTATGTTATACCGCAGCGAATAAATAGGTAACTAACAATAGCCATACATAGAGCACTCTCATAGATTTATATGATTTTCCACATATATTCTATGTAAAGTATAATCCACACACACACACACATATATATATATATATATATATGTGTGTGCCTAAATCAAACGGGCGATATTTCCACCCTTGACGGAACCTCTCTGAAACTCGTAGACAAATTCACCTACCTAGGAAGCAGCGTCTCATCAACCGAAAAAGACATGACACAAGAATGTTGCGAGCAATATTGAACAAGTCCTGGCAGCAACACCCCACAAGGCACCAACTATACGGCCACCTGCCTCCCATCACGAAAATCATCCAAGTTAGACGAACCAGACATGTTGGTTATTTAATGCCAAAGCCATTCCCCTAGAAGAACAGTAGTGGTACTATTTAACCTCTAGCTGGGAGGATAAGGTAGTTATTTTATCGCCAAAGCCATTCTCCTAGAAGAACAGTAGTGGTACTATTTAACCCATAACTGGGAGGATAAAGTGGTTCATACCTTTCCCAAGGGTATTTGTCAAAAAGTGAACGAAATAGCGTGACTGGAGTTCGAACTCGCTTACTACGATTTCGTAGTCTTTTGTTTTAACCATTACACCACGAAGACACCTCAAGAATGTCTGTGATTTACAGACAAAGTACGGTCAGTAAATAATAGCTTATATAGAAGAATTTCGGAGAAGGTTCGCATGTGCAGATCAAAATTTATTAATATTGAAAGTATTGACAATTCACAGACCCTCATGTGTCAGTATCGTTCTTCAGGATGTTGCAATTTTTCGCCGGTATAATCTGACTAAATTAATAATGCTTTCTATATGTCGTTTAGAATGGTATTTGTTTGTTTTCTTTGCCTGTTTTGTTTGTTCATTTTGTTTTTCTTTCGAAAATTAGAGAGTTTCTATTCTTTTTATTTCATAAAAGACAGAAGAAGGTATTTGAATTCTCTATTTCCACTGATCTAACTTCAGAAATGCAATCAAAAATCTCGCGAGCTAATATAAAATAAAGAGCTAAAAACGTAACATCGAAAAATCTTTTTTTTACGCACTGAGTTATCTCCCTTCGTCGATAGAGTCAAATGGGCAAATTTCTTGCCCAGGAAAGAAAAGTCGCACTTTTCCTCTTTTCCATCGTCTTTCACATAGATTAGTAATGTCTGAAAATCGTGTTCGTTTATTTTATTTATTCATTCTATTTATTTACTTTTATTTTTTTTATTTTTTGTCAAATAAATGCTATTTAATTAATTGAAAGTTTCCAACTAATACGTTTTTTTTCACTTATTTTGAAATGGGGAAATTTTTAAATTATGTTTCGCTTTCTTTTAATCAACTTTTTTCCTTTTTTTTTTCTTTTTCTTTTTAATTTGACTTTCATTGATTTCTTCAATTTATTTTCGACTCTTTGTTTATCTGCTTCATATTATTTTATACGCGTTCGTCAATGGAATACGAAACGAATGACGTTTATAGGAAAAGGTTAAAAAATAGAGAGAAAACATTTTCGACTTCTTTTCTATGTACCATAACACATGCACATTTAATAAAATACATTTAGCTAATATATATATATATATATATATATATATATATATATATATATATATATATATATATATATTTATATATATATGTGTGTGTGTGTGTGTGTACACGCATATATATATATAAGTATATGTATATGTGTATATATACATGTGTATGTATAATTATAAATTTTTCCATATGTATATATATATATATATATATATATATATATATATATATATACATATATATTCATATCTCTACTTATATATGCATATATATTTTTGTGTGTGTATATGCATATACATCTGTATATATATATATATATATATATATATATATATATGTGTGTGTGTGTGTGTGTGTGTGTGTGTGTGTGTAAACAAACGCTTGCATACTCATACATATGTGTGATTGATGTTGATAAGGAATTTAAACGATATGTGACTTAAATTATGTATATGTTCATTTATAATCATCGTTGTAGGTTGATAAACACGTCTACTTTTTTCTATAAAGAGAGACAAGAATTACATAGTTATCGTAATAAAATAACTGGTTATCCATATATGTAGTCTAAGATGACAGTGATTATCGAAGAAAATAATAATAATAATAATAATAATAATAATAATAATAATAATAATCTTGAAAATGAGACGTACAAACTTCGCTGGAATTTTGAGATACAAATGGCTCACCTAATCTCGGTCTGACGACCGACTTAATGATAGTCTAGAAAAAAAGAAATTAATGAATAAATAAACCTGCCGAATAATGGACTTTGCCGTTCCGGCTGACCATAAGGTAAAACTGAAGGAAAGCGAAAAGAGGGACAAGTACCTAGACCTTGCTAGAGAACTGAAAAACTATGGAACAGGAAAGTGACGGTGATATCAATTGTAATTGGTACGTTTGGTACAGACACTAAAGGATTGGCACAGGGACTGGAGGGTTTGGAAATAAGAGGACGAGTAGAGACCATCTAAACTACATCATCACTAAGATAGGCCAGAATACTGAGAAGAGTCCTGGAGACTTGAGGAGACTTGCTGTCACTCAGACTACTGTAAAAAAAACATCAGCTCACCCTAGTTTGAAAAACTCTTAAAGGAATAACTTATAATTGCCGGAGGAATTGGAAATCACGAGATGAACTGAAACTGTTTAGACCACACCATTGTTAAAATGGGTTAGAATATTCAGAAATGTCCCAGAGATGGGAGTAGACTGGCTGTCACTCAGACTTCCATTAAAGACCACCAGCCAACAGGATTATGAACAACCTGCATAATGCCCATCAATAAGTACACCCCACCTAACAGCAGATTAAGAAATTGGTGGAGTAACGGAGAGGACAAGAGATATCTTTAAATATTTTAAAATAAAATGAAAGAAAATAATTTTCGGGATGGGAGTAAAATTTCTTTTACGCCATTTGTCTTTTTACTTTTGTTTATCATTTCCAGTCGAAAAGAAAAAAAAAATCTTCAATTTAATTAGTTAAAGCGACACACAGACACACAAAACAGCAAAAACAAACAAACAAAAAAATAAAAGGAATGAAGGATGAATAGAGGAGGACGAGCTACCCATTTGCATTTACTGACATTGAAGTAGATATGGGAAAGTGGTTTTCTCACTCATATTTGCCTTTTTCATTCATCATGCATTTCCTGAATTATTGCGGGGTTTTTGTAAGCACACTCTCAATTTAAAAAGAACATAGTGAATTCAATCACACACAGCCTCTTTTTTTCCAAATTTCAAACTCTATTCACAGATTGAAATGTGGGTACTGAATAATAATAATAATAATAATAATAATAATAATAATAATAATAGAGGAACATGAAAGTAACGATTGTGCCAATTGTGGTTGGTGCCTTAGGCACAATCACTAAAGGATTATTAAAAAGCCTAGAGGACTTGGAAGTCGGCGGACGGATAGAGACTATCCAAACGACAGCATTGCTAAGAACGGCCAGAATCCTGAGACGAGTCCTGGAGACTTGAGGAGACTTGCTGTCACTCAAAATCCAGTCAAAAACCATCAGTTAACACTGATGTGAAAACTCTAAATGAGTAAATAATAATTATCAGAAACTATATAGCAGAAACCTTATCAAAGGAATAAATACCTGGGCTGTTCCCGTCAAAATATATTCAGAACCATTCTTACAGTGGACCTTTGGTTGGTTAGTTGTTTGTGTTTTATGGCATATCAACCCTTGTAGGTCATTTAACGCCAAATTCTGTCTATATATACATACATAATCAACCAAAGATTTTAAAACGAATACTAAGGTTGGTAGAATTTTCTAATAGCAGGATTTCATTTGTTTGCACAAGATTAACCAATTTTAAGTTGTCATATTTTTTGGTACAACTCTATCTCTCTCAAGAAGGACAGAATGTCATCTATTTTGACGTTGTCGAACAGATCGGTTAAGTTTGAAAAATTGCTTTCTGATAACAGCTAAAGCTTTGCATTCTATAAGAATGTGTTTAACCGTGCAAGTTGTCTGGCAGGCCAAACACTGTGGTTGTGGTTCCTGTTTCAAAATGAAAGAAAGAGTAAGCCTTGTATGACCAATTCGCAATCGGGATATATCAACTTCTTCTCTTCTTGATTTTTTCGATGCTAGTCTCCACTCTCCCAAGATTGGCTGAATTTGGAAGAGTTTATTGTGGATATTATTGCTCCATTGTTGTTGCCATTTTGTGTGAAGGACCAGAGAAGAACTTAAACAAATGGACCAGAGAATAGTAAACTAATGACCATGTATAAGGCATTACATCCCAGAGATGACATTGACAGATTAGATGTGTCAAGGAAAAAGCTGGAAGAGGACTTACCAGCATTGAATACAGACTTGACATATCAAACTTTTTATTCCCTTTGAGTTAAAAGGTTTGTCGACATAAGGAGAGTGATACACAATCTTTCTATGCTAACTTTTCCATCTGCCCCCCCCCCACCACCACCACCACCACATGCGATACCCCGCCACAAACTACTGGCCTGATCTCGGTGAGCCCGTCTTCTTCGGACGCTAAAACTCAACTTACTGACTTTTCTCAAATCCTTCCGGTGCATGACATCATTCACACCTCCTGGTCACATTTCCTATCTGGGGTTTTTATTTTGACATCTGTGAATGACACATCCTCCCCGCGCGCGCGTGAACACCTGCGCTCATGTTTCACCTAACTAACCCATGCGCTAAGCGATAGGTTCTCAGCCTAACTAAACCGAAAGGCAAGATATATAAAACGAAATCCCTAGGCCATTATATTACACAACAGAACGACAATAACCAGAAAACCAAACTGCTAAGAAAAACAACTCTACGGACAGTTTAAGCGACTAATAAATGACATTCCCATGAGAAAACCTGGACGTGGCTAAGAAAAGGAAACTTTAAAAGAGAAACAATCTCTTTTAACAGCAACACAGGACACGCCATAAGGACTAATCACATCAAAGTAAGAATAGATAAGACGCAACAAAACACCAAATGTAGGTTATGTGGTGATAGAGACGAAACCATCAAACACATAATAAGCGAATGCTGTAAATTAGCACCAAGAGAGTGTAAGACTAGACACAACTGGGTGGGCAAGGGGATTCACTGGGAATTGTGCAAGAAATTTAGATTTGACCATACGAACAAACCAGAATCTGTACGAGAGAATGAGGTGCGCAAACATCTATGTAGAATACACCGACTGCTCCTCTGAAGAGGAGTAAGACCTCCCAGTGAGTGTCCTGTTGTCCAGTCGGCTGGGGCTGTAGAATACACCGACTGCTTCTCTGTAAAGAGGTAAGATCCCTCAAAACCAATGTCCCATAGCCCAGTCTGTTGGAGCAGTAGAATATACCGACTGCTTCTCTGGAGAGGGTTACCCCCCACCAAATGAGTGTCCTATTATATGACACTAAACAATCTCATGGTGAGGTTCCAGTAATCCTGGAGCTTTGGGAAATGCAGAGTACCTCTTCATTGCCAGGTCCACACTGGTCCGGAGGGGAAGCACCTGATAGGGTCCTATCTAAGGGTCAAATACAACTAAACTACGTGCTTTTGCTAAACTGAATTGTTTGAAATAGAACAGTTTTGGCATTTAAAATGCGTTCTTAGGGTAAACTGAATTGTTTGAAATAGAAGTTTTTTGACATTTAACCGTTCGTAAACAAAAACTATACATATACTAAACTGATTTAAAATTCAATTCAGCGTTAAATGACCCGAAAAGGGTTGATACGCCGTACAAGAAACCAACCAACCAATCAAAAAATGAGGAAGAATGAGAAAACCAAAGACAAATATACATGGTTATATAAGGTATCTCAGTATACATGGTTATATAGGGTATCTCAATATACGTTGTTACATAGGGTGTCTCAGTATACATGGTTTTATAGGGTGTCTCAATATACATGGTTATATAGGGTGTGTCAATATGCATGTGAACCATATGACTCCTAATAATTCTACAAATAATAATCTTGTGTTTTTTTTGTTTCCGATTTGAAAATCGTATGCTATAACAACTATTAATCCTCCATCGCAATGCCTTGGACAAGTAAGGAAATATATTTTGCGTCACTACTTATTTGGAGATAAAACCATTCAAAACTGTCTTAAATTAGATGCAACGCATTAATATGATAAGGATTTATTACTGAGGCATGAAACCCCGCCAAAAAAAAAAAAGATTACATGTCCTGAAAAATGATATAATAACAATTTAAAAAACATTGTTTTGATGTCTCTAGCTGAAAAGATGCACTTTTTACAGGACGTGTTCTAAATGACCGCAGCCATTGCACTTGTCTCAGTGATAAATCATTATCATATTAATGGGTTGCATCTATTTTGATACACCATGTACATCACTTTCTCACATTTTCCTGATGAGGGTTTAATAAAAAAAACCGAAACATTTATCATTGGCAAATTATTAATCTTTAAATGAATTCATCATTTCAATTCCTTGTTTTTTTGCATATTTGTATATTTGTACACACTCACACACACAATCATCATCATCATCATCATCATGTCGTGCTGCTAGCACGGATATCCCTGACCCTCTCTCTCCACTTTTCCCTATCGTTCATCGCCTCAAGCAGGTCTTTTAGACTAGATCCCGTATCCTCACATAGTTGCTGAATGTATGTTCGTGCTGGTCGTCCTGCTTTTGCTCGGCCATATGTGAGGGTCCATAAGAGTACATCACTTATGAGTTCGTCCCTGCTTCTCCAGCAGTGTCCTGCATGTCTGGTTCGTCTAACATGGATAGTTTTCGTGATAGGAGGCAGGTGGCCGTACAGTTGGTGTCTCGTGGGGTGTTGCCGCCAGGACTTGTTCAAGATTGCTCGCAGCATTCTTGTGTAATTGCCGTCTTGCTTCTTCTCCAGCCGTTTTGTTAGAGTCCATCACACACACAATATATATATATATATATATATATATATATACATCGATTTTTTCTGATATAAGAATTAATACGAATTTGAATTTGACGTATTACGCAGATGTTCTAATCTTTCAATCTTCTATTTTTCAATTTACTGTCCTTTTTCTTTCTATCTCTATTTTTAGCTGATAAAGAGTCCATTTCTTAATGCTGTGTCACCCGGTGATCCAAGAAAGAATAGATAAAAACGGATTCTTAAGAATGAGGTGTCCGTCTATTCTGGTTCTAGCCTACTTCTGATTATATATATATATATATATATATATATCAGCATATTTGAGACAGAGACAGAGACAGAAAGAGACAGAGAGAGCTCCTTGTTGATTGAGAGCAGAAAGTCACCCTATAGACGTCCACAACACACTACCCACTGAGCTCTCGGTGAGTCTAGGCGTTTTGTAAATACCACACATTTTATCTACCCACCTGTGTGTCTTACTAAACTGTGTCATCTCAAAGTTCAAACATACCCCTCTGAACACCTGCTACTTCCTGTAGCTTGTGTTTTATTTCCTATCCTGCGGCTTCAATAGATGGGTCAGCATTATCCGTCAGAGGGTGTCAATATTCTCCGTGCCAATAAGTGCTACTTAATTTTCTCCTCACAACTAAAATTTCAAACAATCAATTGGCTTAAAACTTTCTTAAATTTGTTTTCACAGATACACTCACCCCCTGATCTCTTCTCCCCTTCTCTCTCTCTCTCTCTCTCTCTCACACACACACACATACACAACGTTTCCTCCACTTGCTTTCGCTTCTTTTCTTTGCTTGCATATTCCCTGGCGAAACGGCTATGTGCCGGTAATACTTCTTTAAAATTCTGTTAAAAAAAGAAGACATAATAGGTTTATGAAAAACTGAGTTATCTGCCCTTTTCCTTGCTTTAGTGCTGACCGTCAGCTGGCCGTTCAAGTAACGCAGCTGCTACATGCTCGCCCTCTAGCGACGAACACCGCAAATACACTTTGCAGAAAAGTTTAATTAGTTTAAAATCATTTTAACTCGTACAACTTCATGTTTGTATTTTTATTCAAATAGTTTTTCCTTCACTTCTTTTTTTTTTCGGTTATTGTGTTGGTTCTTTCGACTTCCGCAATGCTTTTCTTTGAATGTATATATATATATATATATATATTTATATGTAGGCATTTGTGTATATGTGTGCAGAAAAATGTATGCATGTACTATTTTTATCCTTTTTTGTCACATAACCCAAAAAACCTTTTGCCACGTGTTTATATATATATATGTGTGTGTGTGTTAGCACTTACACTTGCTTCTCACTCTCCTCAGATATGTGTCTATGTAATGTGTGTGTGTGTGTGAGAAAGGGAGAGAGAAAGAGAGAGAGAGAGAGAGAGAAAGGTCCAAGCACTTGCTTCTTTCTTTCATATATGTGCCTGCGTATCGATGTGTTTCTGTGTGAGTATCTGTTTAAATGTTTGTGTATGATTCACTCTATAAAGTGTGTGTGTGTGTGTGTGTGTGTGTGTGTGTGTAAGTGCATGTGGGTGTGAGATGCAAGTCGTTGTTTCTCTCTATTCTCTGGTGTGTGCCTGCATATTGACGTGTTTCTGAGTGAGTATATGTGTGTATGTGTGAAAGAAAGAGAAAGAGAGAGATGTAAGCACTTGTTTCTTTAATCAGACGCGTGTCTGCGTATTGACGTGTTTCTGTGTTAGTATCTGTGTGTATGTGTGTCTTTGAGTGTGTATGTGTGTGTGTGTGTGTGTGTGTGTGTGTGCGAGAGAGAGAGAGAGAGCGATGTAAGCTCTTGTTTCTTTCATCCGATGCATGTCTGAGCATTGACGTGTTACTGTGTGTATGTGAGTGTATGTGTGTGCGAGAGAGCAATGTAAGCACTTGTTTCTTTCATCTGATGATTGTCTGTGGATTGATTTGCTTCTGTGTGAGTATCTGTGTGTATGTGTGTGTGTGTATGGGTGTGAGAGAGCGATGTAAGCAATTGTTTCTTTCATCTGATGAGTGTCTGCGGATTGATTTGCTCTTATTTGAGTATTTCTGTATATATTCCGGTATATGTTTGTGTATGTTTGTCTTTATAAAATGTGTGTGTTTGTGTGTTTGTTTTTGCATTTACCCGTGTGCGTTTATGTGTATATATGTGAGCCTGTGTATGTGTGTAACGATTCATGCATTAAACCCGTGTCGTCTGTTGGTTCAGGTTTGGTTTGTTTGATTTAATGGCGTATCAACCTTTGTAGGTTATTTAATGCCGAAGTCATTCTCCTAGAAGAACAATAGTGGTACTATTTAACCCATAGCTGGGAGGATAAGGTGGTTCATTGATATTTGTCCGAAAGGGAATGTAATAGCGCAGCTAGAGTTTGAACTCACTTACTACAATTCCGCAGTCCAGTGCTTTAACCATTACACAACGAGGACATCCCCCAGTTAGTTCAGCTATCTCAAGTGATACAAATGCTTTTTTTATTATTTCGGTATTCTCAAGTGATACAAATGCTTTTTTTATTATTTCGGTATGTGTGTGCGTACACAGTACATATATGTGTGTGTGTTTGCATATTGGTTGGGAATGGGTAGAGAGTTCGCCAATGGTCCGGGAGACCTGGGTTCAATCACAGGTCGCGTCATACCAAAGACTTTAAAGATGGTACTTGATACTGCCTTGCTTAACACTCAGCAATATAAGGTACGTATCAAGGGTAAAGTGGAGCAATCCAGGGAAAGTAGTAGCGCCCTCGCCTACACGTTGATGTAGTAGCTATAAAAAAGGGAGCCTTCTGGTCGCTCTTGACTACGGTCGCCAATTTTACTTACCTACTATGCATTCACACCAAACTCTCCACCATGAACAAGAGGTTACACAAGGTCAATTTTTATGCGGGGTAAAGCTGGTTTGAATTCAGATTTTCCTTCTCCAACACTGGTTACCTAACCAAGGTTGAATACACAAATTAAATACGTGCATAACTCTCTCTCCCTCGCACTCTCTCTCTCTCTCTCTCTCTACCAACCTGTGTGTCTTCCTAAACTTTTTACTCTCTCTCTGAATACCCGCTTCTTCCTGTAATTTGTGCCTTATTTATTATTCCACGATTTCAATAGATGGGTCTGCATTCCACGTCAGAGGGTGTCAATATTATCTGTGTCAA
>OY757939.1:47412881-47455381 GCA_963585895.1 Sepioteuthis lessoniana
TGCCGACTGTACGGATTCTTTTACCGTCGGCTAACTCTCCTGGAAAGTCGTCTCGACATCTTCCACAGTCCGCACAGGGCTCATGAATTTATTGGTCCACCAACTCTGCTGTAGGAGTCCATGGGAGTCCCTTAACTAGGAGTTGGTTTTTACTTCACAACCAATCACACATAATTTTTTGTTCGTCTTACTTGAATGGTTTATGAGATGGGAGGTAAGTAGCCGTACAATGGTTGTTTTGTAGGGTGTCGCTCGCAGAATGAGTTCAAAACTGCACGCAGCACTCTCTTTCTTTAGAGTTCCAGAAGTGCAATCATACAGTAGTACCGACACGTCTACAGCTTGCAAGAATCCCCGATTTATTTCATCAGAGAAATCAGATTTCCATATAGTCGATAACCAATCAATAACAGTCCATGCTTTACCTATACGTATGTTGACATCGCGTTCCGTAGATGAGATATTACTGCCGCGGTATGCGAATCGTTCTCCTAATTTCATAAGCTTGCTTCTTGAAGGGGAAATGGCACCATTTTGCTTAAAACACATGAACCCAACTTTATTTTGGTTCACATAGAGATCAATACCTCTTGCTGGTTACCTCAGGCTATGCAGCAGAGACTTGGTTTAAGCAGGTGTATTTGCGAGAAGCTCTAGATCATCTGCGTTGTCTGCATCAATATTAGTTGCTGCGTGATATAATCTGCTTCTTGCCCTTGAAACATTTCTCATTAGATCTATTGATGTTCGAAGTACATAAAGACATTCTTAATACATTATTTAAGCAGATTATGAATAGAAACGATTGCTGTATAATTTGTTGAAGTTGATAATTACAATGATAAAGATACAGGCCGATTCTGTCGTTTCCGATACGAACAGGTTAATTAGTTTCTGGATCCGGTCCATGGCGACACGAGGAGAGAGACACAATTCTTAAAAGTCTATGCTAACCATACTATGCTGACCCCACCCCAACGCACGGCGCATCTTGTGATGTTTAAGATCTCAATTTATCTCTGCCGGTCGAGATCCGAAAAACTGAACCACATCCCTCAACGGTCAAAAACCCAACTCTCGTCTCCAACTGTCGAATACCCAACTACATCTTTCAACGGTTAAAATCCAACTCACGTCTTTTCAAAATCCTCAACTTTTCCCGACCATCTCTTCTGGGCATTACGTCATCCACATTCCAGCCTCACTTCCTGTCTGGGGGTTTATTATGACAAATAGTGATTATCATATCCTTTGCGCGTGAGCGTAAAACTGCACCAACTGACTATGCACCTGAACACTTAACCCGAATAGTTCAAAGCTCTACCAAACTGAATGATAAAATATGGTTTGGTTTGTTTGGTTTTATGGCATATCAACCTTTGTAGGTTATTTAACGCCAAATCCATTTTTATGTAAATAATCTGTTCTATTGAAAACAGTTCAGTTTAGCATAAGTACACAGTTTAATTGTCAAAAACATTTCCATTTCAAACTATTCAAGCAGTTATATGTAATAATTCAGTTAAGTGGAAATACACTTTTAATGTCGAAAACAGTTCTATTTCAAATAATTCAGTTAAGCATAAGCACCCAGTTTAAATATAAGTTCGGTTTAATTGTCAAAAATGTTTCTATTTCAAGCAATTCAGTTTACTCAATTCATTTTAGCATAAGAATACTGTTAGTTCCATTTAACCCATAGATAGGGCCCAATCAGGTGCTACCACTCCGGGCCAGAGTGGACCTGGGAGCGATGGCAATGAAGGGGTACTCCGCATTCCCCAAAGCTCCAGCACTGTTGGAACCTCACCATCAGATTGTTTAGTGTCATATCCAGGACACTGGTTATTCTACAGCCCCAGCCGACTGGGCAAGATAACGAAAATTAACGAAAAATTATTCATATTAAAAATCATTCAGTAATTGCATAACATGATGCCAATATAATATTTTTTTCTAAACTTTTTACCAACATGTGGCACAAAGCCGTATGAATGAGGAACCCAATGATACTCCTCTCTTATAAAGGTTTGCTAGTCTTGCTTGCAAACCATTACACCATCTGACGCGCCTAAATGGTGCCAATGTATCTCCTTGCAAGATTCCAGTCTGGTTTGAATTAAACATAAAATTAAGTCGGCCAACAACCTGTTATATAACTTCATTAACGTAGTAATCTGTCTTACAAATTTCTGTGTGGACCTGGAAGTACTGTAATAGCACATTCTCCAAATCTCCATCACTAGAGCCTCACCATTAGATGGTTTAGTGTCATATCCTGGACATTTGTTGGGGCGGTATTGCCCGCTCTACAAAAATGCAGTTGGTATATAATGAAAAAAAAACCTTAGCAACCACTACCCAAAAATATTAATGAGAACATATAACGAACGCGATTATATAACTCCTATGCTTAAAATAACCTAAGACAAATTGACATGCCGTTGAAATTAATCAAATTTAATCTTGCCGCTTCGAGAGAAGATTCTAAACAAACAATCCTTAAAAGAGAAAGACCATTCGGCTCTGTCTGTAGAATGTAGACGATATCAACTGCATCTCTCCCCAAAACGAGCGTCCTGTTTTTGACACTAAGCAATTTGATGGTGAGGGCTCAGTCCTGGAACATTGGGGAATGTAGAGTACCTCTGCGTAGCCATTACCTCCAGATCCACTCTGGCACGGAGTGGTAGAATTTGTTTAGGATTCATCATTAGGTCAAATAGATCTAGCTAATTATTTATTACACTTGAAACCATTTAATTGTGTACTAACAAATGATTAATATTCAATAGAATTATAGTGTTGGATCACTATACTTGAAACTAGTAAACTGAACAAACAAATGAGCCGTGGGTCATTTAAACATAGTGCTAACGCAGTTTCTTCCAGGCAGCGGTCGCATCGATACTGCTATATGGATGCACTACATGGACTCTAACAAAACGGCTGGAGAAGAAGCTAGACGGCAATTACACAAGAATGCTGCGAGCAATCTTGAACAAGACCTGGCGGCAACACCCCACAAGACACCAACTGTACGGCCACCTGCCCCCTATCACGAAAACGATTCAAGTTAGACGAACCAGACATGCAGGACACTGCTGGAGAAGCAGGGACGAACTCATAAGTGATGTACTCCTATGGACCCCCACACATGGCCGTGCAAAAGCAGGACGACAAGCACGAACATACATCCAGCAACTATGTGAGGATACGGGAAGTTGTCCAGAAGACCTGCCTGAGGCGATGAACGATAGGGAAAAGTGGCGAGAGAGGGTCAGGGATATCCGTGCTAGCAGCACGACATGATGATGATGATGATTTATATATATATATATATATAAACAAATAATTTTAGGTAACACTAAATGATTTTTACTATAAAAATGCTCTGGAAATGATTTTTACTATAAAAATGCAACGGAAATGATTTTTACTATAAAAATGCATTGGAAATGATTTTTTACTATAAAAATGCATCGAAAATAATTTTTACTATAAAAACACATTGGAAATGATTTTTACTATAAAAATGCATCGGAAATGATTTTTACTATAAAAATGCATTGGAAATGATTTTTACTATAAAAATGCATCGAAAATGATTTTTACTATAAAAATGCATCGGAAATGATTTTTACTATAAAAATACATCGGAAATGACTTTTACTATAAAAATGTATTGGAAATGATTTTTACTATAAAAATGCATTGGAAATGATTTTTACTATAAAAATGCATCGAAAATGATTTTTACTATAAAAATGCATTGGAAATGATTTTTACAATGAAAATACACTGGAAATGCAGGGTAAATGATTTCTGGTATAAAAATTCAGTGGAAATGATTTTTGCCATAAAAATGCATCAGAAATTATCTTACTTTGATATATATATATATATATATATATATATATATATATATATATATATATATAAACAGGATTTGGCATTAAATAATCCATAAGAGTTGATATACCATTAAATGAAGCGAAACCAAATCAAACGTATAACTGATTGTAAATCATTTTTATTAGATGAAATCAGGAATAAAATAGGAATTTTCACATTAGCGTTAACTGATGATATTCCACTTGAGACCTCCAGGACTCTGCTCAGTATTCCTGCTGATCTCAACAATGCAGTATCGGATTTTCTCGGCTCACCCTCCGATTTTCAACTCTTCTAGGTTTTTGAGACCGTTCCTAGTGTGCCAATTACAACAGTTATCACCGTTACCCTCCGATTCCTTTTTAACGTTTATGACTTCTTTACACCAACGTTAGCTGGTCGTATTTCACTGGTGGCTGAGTAACTGCAAGTCTCCTCTGGTCTCCAGGACTCTTCTCAGTATTCTAGCCGATCTATTATCATTATTATTGAATGAGAATAGTTACTTGAAACTAAATACTTGTTTATAAATTATTAGCAATAATAGGAATTGTTTGTTTGTTTGTTTTGGGTTTTATGGCAGATCAACCTTTGTACGTTATTTAATGCCAAATCCTTTTTCATACAAAAAACAGTTCTATTTCAAAAAATTCTGTTTAGCAAAAGTACACACTTTTAATTGTCAAAAACCTTTATATTTCAAGCTATTCAGTTTAGTCAAACAGTTCTATTTCAAACAATTCAGTTTAGTATAATTATAGTTTTTGTTTACACACAGTTAAACCTCAGAACAGTTCTATCTTAAAGAATTCAGTTTAGCATACAAAAACAGTTCTATTTCAAACAATTCAGTTTAGCGTAAGTACACTGTTTAAAAGTCAAAATAGTCCTATATCAAGCAATTCAATTTAGCATAAGTACACTGTTTAGTTCTAGTTGACCCATAGATAGGAACCTATCAGGTGCTACCACTCCGGGCCAGAGAGGGCGTGGGAGCGATTGCAATGAAGGAGTACTCCGCATTCCCCAAAGCTCCAGCATTATTGCAACTTCACCATTAGATTGTTTAGTGTCATATACAGGACACTCGTAGCGGGGGGTCTTAACCCACTGCAGAGAAGCAGTCGGTGTATTTTACTGTCCCAGCCAAATGTGGGCAATATATAGTATAGGAATGATAGGAATACTTGAAAGAGTTTATGTTCAAATTATGTGCCTTACATTTTGGCATTGAATAAACCCTAAAGCGTTTGGTATGCTATTAAGTAAATAAACCAAAGAAGCCTTTTAATCACCCTGTCCGTGGGGCTTAGAATATGCTGATCCTATTTACCCAACCCCTCCGCTGGGGCAGGATATGACACAAGGTCAGTTTTTTTAAGCGGAGTTTAACAGGTTTGAATTCAGAGTTTTCCTTCTCCTAGACTAGTTGCCTCACCAAGGCTGAAGAACCCAGTCTGTCCTACTATTTACCCATAGCTGGAGGGAGAATAATTGGATTCATACCTTTCCCAAGGGTATTAGTGCTATGTGAAATGCAATCAGCCTCGTCCAGGATTTGAACTCGTGTCGCCGTGTCCATTTCCTACGACGATAACCATTACACCACAAGCACCTCCTTTTTTTCCCCAACCCCTCCGCTCGGGCAGGATATGACACAAGGTCAATTTTTAAGCGGAGTTTAACAGGTTTGAATTCAGAGTTTTCTTTCTCCTAGACTAGTTGCCTCACCAAGGCTGAAGAAAATGTCTGTCCTACTATTTACCCATAGCTGGAGGGAGAATAATTGGATTTATACCTTTCCCAAGGGTATTAGTGCGATGTGAAATGCAATTAGTCTGGTCCAGGATTTGAACTCGTGTTGCCGTGTTCATTTCCTACGACGATAACTATTACACCACGGGCACCTCCACTTAGAATATGCTGATGGTATTCTCTACAGAGGGATAAACATCCTCCACCAAATTGATTTCCTGGGGATGGCGAGGCTCGAGGTCTGGGGAGTGTGGATGACTCCTTCATTACCCTGAATCCTCGGTCCACTCAGGCCCAAAGTGGTTGCACCTGTTAGGGTCTCCTCTCTGACCAAAACGAGCTGCTTAAAAATTAGTCATATTCGATAAGACCCAATACAAAAATATTCCTAAGAAACAAAAACACAAAAATGTGAATACGAATATACAGGGTGACCCAAAAAAACCGAGCAACCATATATTTTTGACTGAAATTCATAAATTTAATTCTAACCTTTTCTTTTTTTTAGGATATGAAGTAGATTCTGTGCATGAAAAATTGGGACCATAGTATTCACCAAGATGTCCTGGTTTACCAAGGAAAAGAATTAGAATTATTTTGCTTTTTTTTTTGTAGTAGTAATAAAAAAGTTCATGGGTTCTGTTTTTTTTTGGGGGGGGGGGGTCACCCTGTACAATGAACACGATTTCCAAACTTCTACGCATAATATAATCCTTGACAGGTTGACATGCCGTTAAACTCAATCAATCAGCTAAGCAATTATATATATACAAAATTGCCTTTTAAATATTTGTCAAACATTTTTTCGCCTCATCAATTAAAATGTGTTTTCATTAATTATGTTAAATTTACACATCTATTTATTGGCATTTATCTTTTCTACTCCAGACGTGATAATGAATAATTCGACAATAATCACATTTTTATTGAATTCCTTTTTTTTCTCCATTTCTTTTAGTACTTTATAGTTAACAGTCTATTATGAAAAAAGCCTAATTGTTTCACACTGTTTTCTTTTCTCTGCTTGTAAGGTTTTCACACATTCTTCAAGTCTTAATATATATATATATATATATATATATATATATATATATATATATATATATATATATATATAAGCGTGTGTATACATACATACATACATACATACGTGTACCTCTCTCTCTCTCTATATATATATATATATATATATATAAACGTGTGTATTCGTGCATGTATGTATGATGTATACTAGCAACAGTAATGAAAGCAAATGAGATACACAATTTATCAAACAAAAACTTGGAAAGTATTCAATACTCTTATATATATATATATATATATATATATACATATATATATATATATATATATATATATATTATATATATATATATATATATATGAATAAAAGCGTGTGTATACGTGCATGAATGTATTGTATAATGTATAATAGCAATAGTAATGAAAGCAAATGAGAAACACATTTTAGCAAATAAAACTTGGAAAGTTTTCCATACTTATATATATATATATATATATATGTGTGTGTGTGTGTGTGTGTGTGTGTGTGTGTGTGTGTGTGTGTGTGTGTGTGTGTGTGTGTGTAAACAAGCACATACTCATACATATGTGTGATTGATGTTAATATGGAATTTAAACGATATGTGACTTAAATTATGTATATGTTCATTTATAATCATCGTTGTAGGTTGATAAACACGTCTACTTTTTTTTCTATAAAGAGAGACAAGAATTACATAGTTATCGTAATAAAATAACTGGTTATCCATACCTGTTTGCATATATCTATAACTGCAACAGTAATTAAGGCAAAGGATATTCATAATTTGTCCAACAGAAACTTGGAATGTGCTAACTACTGATATATATATATATATATATATATATATATATGTGTGTGTGTGTGTGTGTGTGTGTGTGTGTGTGTGTGTGTGTGTGTGTGTGTGTGTGTGTATATCATTCACTGTTTGGGAATTATTGTCTTTATCTTTATTATAATATTCTCAAAATTTCGGCCGATATGTCTTCCGGTATATCTGCCGAAACGTTGTGAATACAACAATAAAGTTTAAGATAATAGTCCGAAAACCCTGAATGATAAAAATTATCTAGCTTCGTTTCAGAAATTCAGACAACTATATATATATATATATATATATATATATAAATGGATGTAAATAGTGGATTGTAATCCGGCAATATGTAAAGAAAAATTGATAACAAGGTTAACCAAGGAGAGATTTATTGAGAAGCAAAGTCGACACTATATATTTCATTGTTTTACAAATTTTCCCTAGGTTATTATATTTTACACTTTTTACCCATCCATCGTTGATTTAGCATCACTAATGTCATCCCTCATAGTCCTGATGATTGTTTATGAGAACCAAAACGCTATAGTGAACTTTGCTTCTCAATATATCAAGTTGAAGGAGAGATTTATGGTTATGGTAATTCAATTCACAATATGATTCCTCTAATGTAAATCTATATCCTTACCCTTGAGGTCATAATAATTATGTGGATGCGTATTCTAATCCTCCTGGGAAGACGTGGCCCTGGAGGTGACCGTTTCCTCAGTAAAGAGGACGGATGTAACTTGCAAGACACATTTAGGTTAATTGACCGCGCAGTTACCATGACTTTTTAATTTGGTTGGTTTCTTTATTTAATGGCATATTAACTCTTTTTAGGTTATTTAATGCCAAAGCCATTCTCCTAGAAGAGTAAGGGTACTATTTAATCCATAGCTGGGAGGATAAGGGGGTTCATACCTTTCTCAAGGGAATTTGCCCGAAAGTGAACGTAATAGCGCAACTGGAGTACGAACTCGCGTACTACGATTCTGCAGTCCATCGCTTTAACCATTACACCACTAGGAAACCCCTTTTTAATTTGGCGTCAGTTGTGTACGATATGGACTGATGGCTCAGCTGCAATATGTGATCGCTGGTTCGATCTCCAGTGGTGGAGATCACGGTATACACCGCTAATGAAACCTAATGAGGTCGAAACAGCTGTTTAGTGTTTCTGTAAGTCGTGCGTGAGTGTTCGGCGGATTTTCTGGTCATGGTAATTCTTTTCACAACTTGATTTATTATTGTTCGTTTGAATGTTGAGCTTCATATTCTAAGTGTGGAAGAAAAGTTGCCCCACCTCTTGTTCTTTCTCTCTCTCACACACACTCTCTCTCTCTCTCTCTCTCTCTCTCTCCCTCCCTCTCTGCTCAGTCGGCTGGGGCTGCGGCATACACCGACTGCATCTCTGCAGAGGGATATGACTCCCCCAACTTGTGGCGTGTATATGACACTAAACAATCTGAAGCAGAGACTCCAGTAATGCTGAAGCTTTGGGGGGTGCGGGGTACCCCTTCATTGCCATCGCCCCACGTCCACTCTGGCCCGGAGTGGTAGCACCTGATAGGGTCCTATCTATGGGTTAAATAGGACCATTTGACATTTAAACTGTGTAGTTAAGTTAAACTGAATTCTTTGAAATAGAACCATTTTTATATTTAATTGCGTAAATAAAAAATTGTACTTGTGCTAAACTGAATTGTTTGAAATAGAACTGTTTTTACATTTAACTGTGTAAATAAAAACTGTTCTTATGCTAAACTGAATTGTTTGAAATAGAACTGTTTTTACATTTAACTGTGTAAATAAAAAACAGTGTACTTATGCTAAACTGAATTGTTTGAAGAGGAACTTTTTGATCATACAACTGTATGTAAAGAAATGACTGATGTCTAATTTAATTGTTAGTGATGCATAGCAATACTTGAAAACATTAAACTGTGAGCAAACAAATGATCAATTGAAAATAGAATTATTCGCAGAAGATTGAAATAAGTGAAACCATTTAACTGTGAGTAAAAAAATGAGCTCAGGCTCGTTTAAAAATTTTATCTACAAAACGTGTTTAGAAATCATATATTTAATATATGTGTATAAAAAGGATTTGGCATTGAATAATTTACAATGGTTGATATGCCATAAAACCAAACCAAACCAAATCATAGATATTTGATATATATGTATGAACAGGATTTGGCATTTAATAACCAACAATGGTTGATATGCCATAAAAACCAACAAAACCAAAACATCGATATTTGATATATATGTATAAACAGGATTTGGCATTTAATAACCAACAATGGTTGATATGCCATAAAACCCAACCAAACCAAATCATAGATATTTGATATATATGTATGAACAGGATTTGGCATTTAATAACCAACAATGGTTGATATGCCATAAAAACCAACAAAACCAAATCATCGATATTTGATATATATGTATAAACAGGATTTGGCATTTAATAACCAACAATGGTTGATATGCCATAAAACCCAACCAAACCAAATCATAGATATTTGATATATATGGATAAACAGAATTTGGCATTAGATAACCAGCAATGGCTTGTTTACCATAAAACCCAACAAAACCAAATCATATATATATAATATATATATGTAGAAAGAGGATTCGGCATTAAATAACCTACAATGGTGGATATGCCATAAAAACCAACCAAACCAAATTATATATATTTAACATATATGAATGAATAGGATTCAGCATTTAATAACCAACAATAGTTGATATGCCATAAAACCCAACTAAATCAATCTCTCTCTCTCTCTCTCTCTCTCTCTCTCTCACACACACACACACACACACACACATGGACATTCCATTTCTAGAAAAAACATCCTATCAAAGACATTACAGTTTTGTAACATATCAGCGTATTCTGCAGCCCCAGCGGATATAGTGATGATAAAGTAAAAGAAAGGTTATAAGTCTTAGCTTGTTTCTTTGTTTAATGGCATATCAACCTCCGTGGGTTATTTGACGCTGATAGGATATTAAGAAGTTCACGCTTTTTCCAAGGATATGAGTCTGAAAGTGAACGTAACTCTGCGATTTGTGTTCGAACCTGCTTATTTTCGGGTCCATAGTCCGTCACTTAAGCCACTACGCCACGGGGACGCCCAAGTTATGGGTTTCATTTGGTCTTCTACAAACTATTAGTATTCCTTACGATTTTATCTTTTCCATATTGTCTCAAAAATGATCCCAGCGAGATGCTATGAAAAAAGGGAACCGAATGAAAAGTTAAAGTAAAATTGGATTCAACATTGACGGGGAAGCTAAACATAGTTCCTACGCTTGTCTCCAAAAGCCTGGATAAGAGCCTGGGGGAACTAGAGACCAGAGGAAGAATCAGGACAATCCAGACCAAAGCAGTGTTAAGATCAGCTTGCGTACTTAGGTGAGTCCGGGACACCTGAGGTGAATTGTTGTCGCCCAGACTTCATTGAAAATCCACTAGTTAAAACTAATATGAAAAACTCACTGTGAACTAGGAACGAAGTTGTGGAATATGAAAGTAAAAAGTAATACCAACAATACTGGGAGCACACGCTACAAATCTCCAAGAATCTCTAAAACGAAAAAAAAAGAAACAAGGGAAACTGGAAATCCAATAAATAATTGAGTCTGTCCAGACTACGGAATTCCAGAGATCGGCAAGAATACTGAGAAAAGTCCTAGAAAGTGGACAAGTATGTGATGTATGGTCAATTTTGAAGCGGAGTAAAGCTGGTTTGGATACAGAGCTTTTCTTCTCCCATATTGGTTGCCTTATTCAGTCTAAAGAACCCAGTTAGTCTTACTATTTACCCATAGCTAAATAAGAGTGAATTTTCAATGACATGTGTGCGAAATGAAACGTAAACAACCTTGTTCAGGATTCGAACTCTTGTGACGATACCGCCCTCACCCCCACATACGTTACATCCTCTTCTAACCATGTCACTTCTTGGCCGGTGATCAACTAGTGGTTCCGAGGGGGGTAACGCACATTTCTTGCCACTACAAGAATACAATCGAGGGAGTGGAAGAAAAAGCAGGACAAACGAACAAACACGAACAATATGCTTGGGGTTAACTCAATAGCAAAAAGAGGGAGTTATGCAACACTACATTTCCGATAGCATATATGGACTAACGCTAGCATGGATTACTAGCGAAAATTCCACAAAGCAACCGGAATGCCGACATCTTGACTCGATCTTCTTCGCTGGACCCTATCTTCTGCTACAGTGTCCGGAGTCGACTGTTCCTGTCCGTTTCCCATCGCCAACTGCTGTGAGCTCCTTTTCCCAACCAACTCTCTTTTCGCGTCCCGTTACCACTTCCGGACATGCCGAGATTTCAAGTCCGAAAACCCTTTGTCTGGTTTCGCGCCAAAACAGACAAAGGAATCGTCTGCTTGGCGGGCCATCCATATAGTGTTACACTCTAATTACCGATTATATTTCCCACAACGAAATAACCCCACCACAAACAAAGTTGACTTGTCGTCACACGGACTTAATTATCTGCTTCCTCTGAGAGATGAGTATTTTCAATAACCTGTTAGTTTATAAAAACGTCATCAACAAAGTGTCTTTATAAATCATATATATGTAATATATTGATGTCCGTGGTGTAATGGTTATCGTCGTAGGAAATGGACACGGCAACACGAGTTCAAACCTTGGACGAGACTGATTGCATTTCACATAGCACTAATACCCTTGGGAAAGGTATGAATCCAATTATTCTCCCCCCAGCTATGGGTAAAATAGTAGGACAGACTGGGTTCTTTAGCCTTGGTGAGGCAACTAGTTTAGGAGAAGGAAAACTCTGAATTCAAACCTGTTAAACTCCGCTAAAAAAATTGACCTTGTGTCATATCCTGCCCGAATGGAGGGGTTGGGTAAATATCATATATATGTAATATATTTATATATGTATAATTGCGGAATGAGTTTTTTTTATATCATCATTTTCCGTTGGTTAAATCTTATTCGGTTTGGTTAGGCTTTGAACTCTTCTGCTCTTAGTGCAGGTATTCACGCTCGAGCGCGGAGGATGTGTTAATCACAAATCTCATAATAAAAACCCCAGATAGGAAATAAGACTGGGGTGTGAATGGCGTCATGCCCGGAAGCGATGGGCTGGGAATTTTGATGATTTTTGAAAAAAGCAGTTAGTTGCGATTTTGACCTGGGCGAGGACAGTCCAGCTGGGGGCTACGGGATCCGCCGCGCGTTTGTTGGGTCAGTTAGTTGAAATTTTGACTCTGGGCCTGCCAGTTCAGCTGGGGAGTTGACTGAAGGTCGATGTAGGAACAGTCAGCATAGTAAAAAATTGTGTCCCTCTCTCCTCGTGTCGAAAAACTAAAAGTCAAAAAAATTAATAAACGTTTCCTACCTGAACTAAAGACAGTCGTCAATGTTTCGGAATTTCTCTGCATATGAACGTTTTACATATAGTTATTTTGGCTATATGTTACATAAAGAGCATTGTTCTCTGGACAGTTGGAGTGGTTTGGTTTGGTTTGGTTTCTTTGTTTAATGGCATATCAACCTTTGTAGGTTATTTAATGCTAAAGCCATTTTCCTAGAAGAACACTAGTCGTACTATTTAACCCATAGCTGGGAGGATAAGGGGGTTCATTCCTTTCCCAAGGGTATTTGCCCGAAAGTGAACATAATAGCGCGACTGGAATACGAACTCGCTTACGACGATTCCGCTGTCTATCGCTTTAACCATTACACCACAAGGACAACCTCCCCTGGACAGTTTGAGCATTTAGTTTTGTTGAGATAATCTTCCTCCACGTGGTCTGTAGAATACACCAACTGCGTCTCTGCAGAGGGTCAAGATCCCACCAAAGAGTGTGCTGTATATAGCATTAAACCATTTGATGGCCAGGTTCCAGCCTAGGAGATTTGAAGAATGTGGAGCACCCCTTCATTGTCATTGTTCCCAGGTCCACTCTGACCCCCTGTCTATGGGTCAAATTGAACAAACTGTAAGCAAGCAAATGACTGATGTTAAATCGTGAGTGTTATAAACACTAGTAACTATTTAACTGTGTGCAAAAAAAAGGGCTTGAGCTCGTTTAAGATTGTTATCTACAAACTGTGTATACAAATCATATATATATTTAATATATATATGTATAAAGAGGATTTGGCAGAGGATCCGTACTGTCGGCCCCTGTGTGTACAGCTCAGCTGTCTTCGACCCTCCTCTCTCTCTCTCTCTCTCTCTCTCTCTCTCTCTCTCTCTCTCTCTCTCTCTCTCTCTATCTATCTATCTTACTTAACCCGTCCGTACATTTTGGGTAATAAAAAGAAAAGAAAAGAAGCTGATTATATTTTTATACATCAGGGTTGTTGTTTTTCACTGCTATACAACATAATAAATGCATTTGTAAGTCTAGTGAGACCATTGAGAAGGATGATAGAGGAAAGTGTCACTCTTTTCAGGACAGCCTGAAAAGAACAGTTTAAAGTAAAATGTTTTATATTTAATTTAAAATGATGTTTACTGATTACTCAACAACAACTTCGTCGTCGTATTTTTAATGTCCTCCCCGTATTAAAATCTGTGATGAATTTCCCGTTTAAGAAAAAAAAAGTCGCAAAATATAGCAGGTGAATATGGCAGGTAATGAACTTTCACAAACCTGTATTTCGTCAAAAAATACTGAACAAAATGCACTGAAACTGTTGATGAAAGATATCGAAAATTGACACCGCTTTGTCAAGTTTTCGTCCAGACCTCAAGACATCAGCCCCTTTATCATGTAAGTTCATAATTTATTTAGTTTTTTGGTTGGTTGATTGGGTTTTATAGCATATCAACAATTGCAATTTATTTATTATCAAATCATGTTTATATATATATATATATATATCACCATCATCATGTCGTGCCGCCAGCACAGAATCCCTGACCCTCTTTCGCCACTTCTCCCTATCGTTCATCGCCTCTGGCAGGTCTTCAGGGCTACATCCCGTATCCTCACATAGCTGCTGTATTGATGTTCTAGCTGGCCGTTCTGCTTTTGCCCGGATTCAATATTTTCATGATTTGTAAACACATTTTCACTCTGGGAGTGTCCTGGGTGTGACACTAAACTAAATTACATCTGATGGTGAGGCTCCCGTCCTGGAGTGTTGGGAAATGTGGTGTACTTCTTCATTGCCATTACCCCCTGGTCCACTCTGACTCAGATTCGTCGTACCTGTTAGGGAACCATCTATGGATCAAGTAGAACTGTCCAGTCCTTTATTACGGATTTTATTGCGTTCAAATCATAAAGTTGTGTGCAAATTATCTATATTACATAGGAATATTTGTTAAATTTAATGATTAATGTTAAATTGCAATACTGGATGCAAACAAATGAGCTCTTATAACAAGTCGTCGAAAAATAAAGTTCCTTACAAAGTATATGTTTACAAGTCATATATATATATATATATATAGATAGATAGATATTCAATGTTTACATGATTTGTAAACACATTTTCTAGATAACATTCTTAAACAAGCCTAAGGTTCTGGCACAAAGTTGAATAATTTCAATTATAGCAATATAACACACAACATCAGTCATTTGTTTGCACATAGTTTGTTCTATTTGACCCATAGATAGGACTCTTTGGGGTGCTACCTCTACGGGCACAAAGCGGACCTGGTAGCAATGGCAATTAAGGGGTACTCTAGATCCCCCAAATCTTCACGTTAAACTTTACTTAGGGAATGAAGGTTTCCACGTTTGAAATTCATGAATAAGGACGGCCGACCAACCCCATTGTATACATTAGACGGTTAGTTGGTGCTCAATGACACATCAGCACTTGTGAGGAATTATACCAAATCGTATACATCCTATATATTTTGTTGGCGACCATAGTCGAGGGTAACCCGAAGGTTCCCTTTTCGATAGCTACTACACTAATGTGTAGGGGAGGGCGCTACTCCTTCCCTGGATTGCTCTACTTTACCCTTGATCCGTACCTTATAATGCTGAGTGCTAAGCAAGGAGGCATCAAGTACCATTTTTTGAGTCTTTGGTATGACTCGACCTGGGATTGAACCCAGGTCTCCCGGGCCATTGGCGAACACTCTAACCCCTAGGCCAATGTCCGGTACTATATAGTAATCCACAGACAGACTGTTTCGATATACCAGAACTCTTCAGTGTAGCTAGACAGGCTAGATTCCCGAAGATGGGATCGAAACCTGGTTGACTGAAACACCAATCCAAGATTCTACCACTCAGTCACGAGGATTTGGCATTAAATAACTTACAAATGTTTTCTTTCCTCTATCCTGGAAATTCCTTTGGCCACCATCCCACGCGTACACCCACTTCTACGAAATCGACTGTCCCTGGGAATTCTCGGGAGAGAAGTGACCGAAATGCAGGGACCTTTTTTTAGGATTCTAATTCGTTTTTATGATTTTGAAAACATTCCTAACACCATGCACATGCTATTTAAAGCCTTATATATATTTTTTCTTTTTCAATAGATTTTCTTTTATTTATATTTTTTGTATATATATATATTTGTGTGTGTGTGTATATATATATGTAATTATTTAACTTATTTTATTTGTATTTTATTTATTCTGTGTGTATATTTATTATTTATTCATTTATTATTTTATTTATTTATTTGTTTGTTTTTTTATTAGCTTATTTATTTATTTATTTATATGTGCGTGCGTGTGTGCGGATGTACATGTGTATGTATATATATGTGTAAGTATATATATATATATATATGTGTGTGTGTGTGTGTGTTTATTTGTTTATTTTTATTTTTTTTTTTTTCCAAGTCTCGCTTGTCAGAAGGATATTACCTGTTACCTAAATCCAAACCTGGCTCAGTGCAAGTGAGTGTACTCATACAAGATATAGAATAAAGACAGTTTGCAGTATGTTTACCTTTATAATTCGCCGTGACTCCGAGGGAAGTGACGTAGGTCGTTTCTCATTGGCCAATACCATTTTAAAACTCATTAGCAGTAGCATTTAATTTTTTCTTTTGTGTGTACTGTGTGTTTTTGCATGCTGGGCGTATTTTTACTGCAGGATCGCCGGCTGGAACAAAAGTTTCGGTAGGGTCACTTGGAAGAGCAAGTATGATGTTGGAAGACCCGAAACTTGTAAGGACCCCAAGAACATCACTGACGAGGCGATTCTGTGCACTTTTTAAAGTGTTTGACTACAATATATATATATATATATATGGGGGGATTTGTCAGCGAATTGTTTGTATGTATTCATTTTTAAAAGAGTTTAAGCTCATTTCTTTGCACATCGTTAAATCGCTTCACCCATTGCGATTTAAAATTAGTAATTCTATTTAGTAAGTATTCCTATCGAATACAAATAATTTACACACAGCAATATGATTTTAAATAATTGCAACTAATAATAAAAGTAAAAGTAAAGTTGTCTCCCTTTAGTCGTGGGTGACCCAAAGGCTCCCTTTTCAATAGCTACTGCACCAAGGTATAGAGTAGGGCACAATTCCTTTAACTAGATTGCTCCACTTTACCCTTGATCTGTACCTTACAATGCGGAGGGTTAAGCAAGGAGGCATCAAGTCACATTTTTTGAGTCTTTGGCATGACTCGAGCTGGGATTGAACCCAGGTCTCACGGGCCATTGGCGAACACTCTAACCATTAGGCCAATGTCCTGTACTAATAATAATCCTGTGTAAATCATTGAAAAATTTTGTTCGAACCATTAAGGGGACCCTAACAGGTACTACATGTTGCAATCTAACATTTAGAAATTAATCGAAATTCGGCCTTAAATTACCCATAAAGGGTTGATCTGACATTAGAAAAATGAATCGAAGCAAATATCATTGATATTGTCTAATTGAAGATCTTTATCACTTAAATTTAGTGTCACCGGAGGAGTTTCCAGAAAAAGGTTGAAGACTGTGTCGGATTTAGTTCGGGATTTCAATTCCTGGTTTTGAGTGGTCTTTCTCCTAGATTGGTTGCCCTGAAACGACTTGAGAGCCAGGCCTGTCCTACTATCTATCCATTTTATTGCTGTCTCACGTCTATTCATCAGAATAAATGTGTCTTTAACAACAATCATCTGGAGGTTGCAGGTTCAGGAATACTTAACACTTGTACCCGGTTATGGCTAACGGAATCAGAACACCGACCCCCGTGGATTTAATCAAGGGCGTAGTTCGAAGTTCTGTGAAGGTTCCCGAGTTCGACAAACACCTGAAGAAGGCCGGAGAACTTATCGGCCGAAACGTTGTGGAAATAACAATAAAGATGAAGACAATAGTCGGAAAATCCTTAATGATAAAAATCATCAAGCTTCGTTTCAGAAATTTAGACAACTAACGAATAAATTCTTGTAAATTTTAGTTTTATAATTCATAGACCCACTTTAACTGTCATCTCCTCATAAAATTCAAATTAATTTCTCTGAATAAATGATTTGTTATGTAGAAGAATGTGTCGATAGGGAAATGGATTGTGCCATTGGGGTCACGTGACTAGAAAGGGTGGATATATAAATGGGTCAGCCAAAAGTCTGAAGTGTACATTGTGGAATACACCATTGGGAGATATGGCGCTTCCTGGCCGCTGGGCGGGGACACTCTTCGGTCGGCCGTGTTCACGGGTACACGGTTCAAGTGGGGTGTGTCTTGGTTCCGGTGGCAGGCGGTCAAGGCCGTCTGATATAGATTCCGAAAGCCGACATTCATGTCACGTGTGCTAAGACTGCCGCTCTTTAAGCCTCAGGGAGCCGTCCACTCAGGCTCTAACCCTCCACGGAGGGGCTTGATATATCGTCTGCCACCTGAGGCGCCCCTATTTAGTAGAAATATAATATAATGGCCGAGGGACTTGGTTTTATGCCTTTGGGTTTAGTTAGGCTGAGAACCTTTCGGCTCAGCACATAGGTTAGTTAGGTGCAAACTTGAGTGCAGGTGTTAACGCGCACGCGGGGGAGGATGTGTCGTTCATAGATGTCAAAATAAAAATCCGATAGAAAGGTTGACCAGTGGATGTAAATTACGTCATGCAACGGAAGCGCGCGCGCGGAGGATTTTGGGGATTTTGAAAAAGTCAGTTAGTTGAGTTGTGTCCTGCCTCGGGAAAAGACGGTTGACTTTCGCTTGCTCGCAGAGCCCTTGCTACGGGTGCACACGAGATGGGGGTGCGGGGGCAGATGAAAAAACCAGAATAGAAAGAATGTGTATCTCTCTCCTTATGTCGAAGAACCATTAAACTCAAAGGTAATAAAGAGTTTCGTACCTGAACTAAGAAGTCGTAAGTGTTTTTCGTGTTTCGAGATTCCTATGTTCTATGTATATATGTTATGAACATTCTATGTACGTTTCACACATAGCCATATCATGACTATGGTACAACACGAAGGCATAGACTGTTATCTCTAGTTTATCGATCCTATAGAAATCAGACCTATCCGATAAAATAAAACGCAATTTCTTCCAAAGAGTGATTCTGTTAAACTACTAAATGGATGCACCACATGGACGCTGGCGAAGAGAAAAAGCTTGACGGGAACTGCACTAGTTATAAGTTATGAACATTTTATGTACGTTTCACATATCCGTATCATGGGTATGTAACAGAAATGCCGACAGGGCCTGAGGTATTTTGGGGAATGCCGGACGTGTATGGGTTACGTTCCTGCTCCCAGACCCACCTTCAAAAAAAGGCCTTGTTCCACACTTGCCCGTTTCGTGAGGTTCGCGATAAATAGCAGTGTAGTGAAATGTTGCATTGCGGGTCAATATTCCATACTTCGTATTCGCCATTGTACGAGGTTGTTTACTTTCTTTGTTTTGGGTTTTATGACACACCAATCTTTGTAGGCTTTTTAATACCAAATCCATTTTTATACAAATAAACAGTTTTATTTCGAACAATTCAGTTTAGCATAAGTACAGTTTAATTGTCAAAAACATTTCAATTTCAAGCTATTCAGAAAAGTGGATACTAGATTCCCTAAGGAGCCGGTGAGGCGAAACTTTAGTAGGAAAGGCCTGATGCGCGATTTAATTTTTGTAATTGGCTCTACTTTGTATTGAGCACTCTCTGTAATTGTAGCATTGCAGCATTTTACGGTGGGTTTTCTTTTTCTTTTGGCCAAATGATTGCATATCTCTTGATTTTTTTCAACTGGTGTGACAAAGTTGGCCTTTTCTTTTTTTGTCCTATGATATTTTTTCTTTTTCCCCCGGGCGGTAATTCGAGATATTATTATCTGTAGATCCTGGCCGTTTTTTTTTCTTTTTCCTGGTAACCGTGGATGCTGGTAGATAGTAGGTTAGTAAATAGTTCTAATTCAAACAATCCAGTTTAGCGTAAATACAGTTTCAAAGTCAAAAACAGTGCTATTTCAAACAAATCAGTTTAACACTAGTACGCAGTTTAAATATCAAAACAGTTCTATTTCAAGTAATTCAGTTTAGCATAAGTACGCATTTTAGTTCTATTTGCCACATAGATAGAACTCTATCTGGTGTTACCATTCTAAACCTGAGTGGACCTGAGAGCGGTGTCAGTTAAGAGTACTTCGCATTCCCCAAAGCTCCAGTATTACTGGAACCTCACCATCAGATTATTAAGTGTCATATCCAGGACACACTTTTTTTTGTAGAAGGGTCTTACCCCTCTGCAGAGGGGCAGTCGGTGTATTCTACCGCCGTAGCCAACTGAGGAAAATGAAATGTGAGACAAGTTCTAAGACCTTGTCAGGGAACAAAAAAAGCTATGGAACATCAAAGTGACGGTGATACTAATTGTATCTGGCGCACTTGGATCGATCCCAAACGGCTTGGTAAGGGGGCTGGAAGAGTTGAAAATTGGAGGACGAACCGAGACTATCCAAACTATAACATCCGGCCGACATACCGAGACGAGTCCTGGAGAACTGAATAGACTTACTGTCACTCAGACAACAATGAAAGACCATCTGCTAATCATCATCATCATCATCATCATGTCGGGCCGCTAGCACGGATATCCCTGACCCTCTCTCGCCACTTCTCCCGATCATTCATCGCCTCTGGCAGGTCTTCAGGGTTACATCCTGTGTCCTCACATAGCTGCTGTATGTAAGTTCGAGCTGATCGTCCTGCTTTTGCTTGGCCATATGTGGGGATCCATAGGAGTACATCACTTATGAGCTCGTCCATACTTCTCCGGCAGTGTCCTGCGTGTCTGGTTCGTCTAACTTGTATAGTTTTCGTGATGGGAGGCAAGTGGCCGTATAGTTGGTGTCCTGTGGGGTGTTGTCGCCAGGACTTGTTCAATATTGCTCTCAACATTCTTGTGTAATTGCCGTCTAGCTTCTTCTCCAGCCGTTTAGTTAGCGTCCATGTAGTGCATCCATATAGCAGTATACAGTAAGTAATAATAATAATGATAATGAAACAAACTTTATTCAATCACGTCTATAAGTTCTAGATGAAAATCCGTCCTGCGTAAGGAATTTTAAGCTATTAAAAAAACATTATTTTATCCGTTTAACTTGATGAAACTTTTGTGCCCTTGCAGTTGTGGCTCTTGTTAAAATCCTTAGAAAACTTTTCTGTTAGAAACAAGAATTAAATAAAATTCAAAAAAGCAAAACAATTTTTTTATCATGAGACAATCAATTTTATAATTTCTCATAAGAGTTTTAGTGTCGCAAAAATCCCACTGTTTTCCTATATTAATTAAATTTCTAAAAAAAAAAATTCTTTTTTCTTTTCTTACTGTTGTCTTAGATGGTAAATAAATTCCCAACCATCCGCCTCTTTCTCACAGATTAGTAAATTTACGCTAATTTTTTTCTACCTTCAAAAGAGAATTAAAATGTTTCTTTCGAAATTCGAAACTTTGATCAGTCTATCTGTCTTCCCTTATTTTTTTGATAAGTCTACGACAGAATTGGAAAACATGAGAGCAGGTGCACAGTACTTGATCGGAAAATCATTCCAATAAAATTATTTGAATAAAAACCCAATGATTTTTTCTCTCTTTTGGAAAAATTATTTTATTGCTGTTTTTTTGCCTACTTTATAAATAATAGGTAACTTTTATATAAATGAATAATCTCAGGTGGAATTTATACGTTTGGAAAATTCCATCTGGTTTGATTCTGATCAGTACAAAATGAACACCTTTAATTTATTGAACCTAGCTAAAATCGAAATCATTATTAAGGAACGCCCATACGATAGAAAAAAGACCGACATGCTGAGACACCTGATAGATAGATAGATAACAGACTGAGATAGATAGATAGATAGATAGATAGATAGATAACAGACTGAGATAGATAGATAGATAGATAGATAAGGTCACTGGGTTTTATCGCATATCAACCATTGTAGATTATGTAATGCCAAATCCTCTTTATACATATATATTAGATATATAGGATTTGGTTTGGTTGGGTTTTATGGCATATCAACCATTGTAGTTTATGTAATGCCAAATCCTCTTTATACATATATATTAGATATATAGGATTTGGTTTGGTTGGGTTTTATGCCATATCAACCATTGTAGTTTATGTAATGCCAAATCCTCTTTATACATATATATTAGATATATAGGATTTGGTTTGGTTGGGTTTTATGGCATATCAACCATTGTAGTTTATGTAATGCCAAATCCTCTTTATACATATATATTAGATATATAGGATTTGGTTTGGTTGGGTTTTATGGCATATCAACCATTGTAGGTTATGTAATGCCAAATCCTCTTTATACATATATATTAGATATATAGGATTTGGTTTGGTTGGGTTTTATGGCATTTCAACCATTGTAGGTTATGTAATGCCAAATCCTCTTTATACATATATATTGATATATAGGATTTGATTTGGTTGGGTTTTATGGCATATCAACCATTGTAGGTTATGTAATGCCAAATCCTGTTTATGCATTTGATTGTGAAGTGAATTGTTTGTAATTAATATTTTTAAACGAGCCACACCTTATTTGGTAGCATACACTTAGATGGTTTCAAGTATTGCTATTTATTGTTTGCACACAGTTAAATATTTTTAACACTAATAGATCTATATACCACAGTTAAGAGATCCTATTTACCAACCCCTCCGCTCGGGCAGGATATGACATTAGGTCAATTTTTAAGCGAAGTTTAAAAGGTTTGAATTCAGAGTTTTCCTTCTCCTAGACTAGTTACCTCACCAAGGCTGAAGAACATAGTCTGTCCTACTATTTACCCATAGCTGGAGGGAGAATAATTGGATTCATACCTTTCCCAAGGGTATTAGTGCTATGTGAAATGCAATCAGCCTCGTCCAGGGTTTGAACACGTGTCACCGTATCCATTTCCTACGACGATAACCATTACACCACGGGCACCTCCACAGTTAAGAGATTAAAGCATAACTGTCTTATACTAATAATTCAATTGAATTTTCGCTATTATATGGTTTCATGAGAAGTAAATGAAGGGGAAGTCTTCGTAGTGTTATAATCAGTGGATTGTGGAATCGTTGTAAGCGAGTTCGAACTTGAGTCGCACAATAACATCTACTTTTGGACAAATACCCTTGGGAAAGGTAAGAACTCCCCATATCCTCCTACATAAAGGTTAAAAAGTACTACCAGAAGGATGGCTTTGGCATTAAACAACCTACGAATGTTGATATGCCATTAAACAAAGAAACTGAACCAAACAGTTCTCTTTGACTCATAGATTTAGATAGTTTTGGCTTAATCATTTTTACCAACCCTCTGCTCGGGCAGGATATGACACAAGGTCAATTTTTAAAGCGGAGTTTAACAGGTTTGCATTCAGAATTTTCTTTCTCCAAGACTAGTTGCCTCACCAAGGCTGAAGAACCTAGTCTGCCCTACTATTTGTCCATAGCTGGAAGGAGAATAATTGGATTCATACCTTTCCCAAGGGTATTAGCGCTATGTGAAATGCAATCAGCCTCGTCCAGGATTTGAACACGTGTCGCCGTGTCCATTTCCTATGCCGATACCCATTACACCACGTTTTGGCTTAATGGCATATCAAAGTTCGAGGGTTATTTAACACCAAAGTCATCTTGCAAAAGAGCAGTAATGATTCTATTTAGTCAACAGATTGCGTGGTGGGTGGGGATTATGGGGTTCGTGCATTTCCCGTTAGTATTAGTCCGAAAGAGAAGGCAATTTCAAGATTGGAGTTCGAACTCACAAACTTTGAAGTCGCAGTCCAACTGTTACGTTTCGCTCTGGCCAAACAAACGACAACACATAATATCATCATTCATCATCATGTCGTGCTGCTAGCACGGATATCCCTGACCCTCTCTCACCACTTCTCCCTATCGTTCATCGCCTCTGGCAGGTCTTCAGGGTTACATCCTGTGTCCTCACATAGCTGCTGTATGTAAGTTCGAGCTGATCGTCCTGCTTTTGCTTGGCCATATGTGGGGATCCATAGGAGTACATCACTTATGAGCTCGTCCTTACTTCTCCGGCAGTGTCCTATGTGTCTGGTTCGTCTAACTTGTATAGTTTTCGTGATGGGAGGCAAGTGGCCGTATAGTTGGTGTCTTGTGGGGTGTTGTCGCCAGGACTTGTTCAATATTGCTCTCAACATTCTTGTGTAATTGCCGTCTAGCTTCTTCTCCAGCCGTTTAGTTAGCGTCCATGTAGTGCATCCATATAGCAGTATCGACACGACCACTGCCTGGAAGAAACTGCGTTTGATTTTATCGGTCAGGTCTGATTTCCATATGATCGATAGCCTATCGATAGCTGTCCATGCTTTCGTTAGTCGTGTGTCGATGTCTTTTTCGGTTGGTGAGACGCTGCTTCCTAGGTAGGGGAATTTGTCTACTAGTTTCAGAAAGGTTCCGTCTAGTGTGGAAATGTCGCCTATTTGGTTATAACACATATATTCAGTTTTGTGTGCATTGACATGGAGGCCAATGCCTGTAGCGGCTTGTTCCAACTATGCAGTAGTGTTTTAGTTTGTTTAAGTGTATTCGCCAGTAATGCTATGTCATCGGCGTAGTCGGCGTCGGTCATTGCTTTTGTGGGGTACCTTCTGCTTCTTTTCTTTGTCAGCTCGAAGCCATTTTCTCTGATATTAACACGTAATATATACATCAATATATATTTATTTTCTCGACAGAAGCTTGTGTGAAGTTGGAGCAATCAGGACAGGTATTAGAATCGTTCGTATATGAGGCCTGGACTCTTCAATGTAAGTAGACGATGGCCGAGAAAACGCACATGGGGCAACGACGGGACAAGCTTGCGTGAACAGCGGAATTTTTTCACTGTCTTCCGTTCAATTCGTCGGCCTTATATTACCATCAAACTCCCACGCGGAGATATGGACACGCCTCCACGCCCCCGCGATCTCTTCCCATAACTGCCCATCAGAATATGCACTTCCGCCGTCTTTGGAATGGCATGTTTGATCGTCATCGAGCGGAAATAATTGTCACGCAGCTCACAGGTCACTCTCTTCCGATGCATCACTTTGTGACGGCACAGTGGCATTTTTACCTTGTCCCATATTGTCAGCCAAGCTCGCCTACGCGATCTCTTCCCATAACTGATCATCGGAATATGTACTTCCGCCGTCCCTGGAATGGCATGTTTGATCGACATCGAGCGGAAATAATTGTCACGCAGTTCACAGGTCACTCTCTTCCGATGCATCACTTTGTGACGGCACCGTGGCATTTTTACCTTGTCCCATATTGTCAGCCAAGCTGTATTTTACACAACACTTTAACCATTACACCACAGATAGATAGATTGATACTGTAGCTAAGTCACCGACACTACAATCGTCGGTGATTGCTAAACATCGGATGGTTGAGAAGAAACAAAAAATTCGTAGTTTAAATGTCAAAACAGTTCCATCTAAAGCAATTCAGTTTAGCATGAGTTGGCAGTTTAGTTCTATTTGACCCTTTGATAGGACCCTTTTAGGTGCTACTACTCTGGGCCAAAGATGACCTGGGAGTGATTCCCCAAAGATCCAACATTATTGGAGCCTCAACATCAAATTGCTTGGTGTCATAAGCAGGACATTCGTTCGGGGGTCTTATCTCTCTGCAAAGATGTCGGTATATTCTGCAGCTCCAGAAACCTCTGTTGCTTTATTTAGTAACTTAGGGCAAGTAAGTGCGTTCTCTTTTTTGTAGGACCCGGTACTTTCTTGTTCTTCGTTCTGGCAAACGCTTGTATTCTCGTACCCCAACCACCTGAAGAGAGAACGAATCGAGATATCCGTCGTCTCATCTTGGCATTTAAAGAACACCTAAATTCTACTTCTGCGGATGACATTGTCTGTCAAGCACCTACTACCACTTAGATAGCTGTCTAAGCTCGGGGATCTCGGCAAGCTCCTGTTAACTGTTATTTTCAGTTTTAACAGCAAAATTAAACATCTTTTCACACATGCATATTTTTATTTTTTAGCTAGAAGAATTAATATTTTGAATTGAATTACCAGATAATCCGCCGAACACCTACGCACGACATACGGGAACACTGGGCAGCTGTTTCAACCTCATTAGGTCTCATCAGCAGTGTAAACCGTAATCTCCACCACTAGAGATCGAACCAGCGATCACAGATTGCAGTGCCGAAACTCTACAACTGAGCCACCTGTTCATATCGCACACAAGTGACGCCACATCATCGAAATTGTGCGACCAAATAACCTAAATGTGTCTTACAAGTTACATCCGTTCTCTTTGCAGAGGACACGCCCCCCCACCAGGCCACATCTTCCCAAGAAGCTTAGAAATACGCATCCGCGTAATTATTATGACCTCAGGGGCAAGGGAATAGATGTACATATTTTTATTTTTCAAGTTGAGGAATTAATATTGTGAATTGAATTACCATGATCAGAAAATCTTTTTACACCTATAGAAGGAAAGAAAGAAAGAAAGAAAAAAAGAAAGGGACGAGAAGAAAGAAAGAAAGAAAGAAAGAAAGAAAGAAAGAAATGAGATAAAATGAAAAAAGCCCAAAGAAAACCAAGAAAAAAGGGGAAAGTAAAAAGAAGAAAATGATTAGAAGAAAAGTCATTTTTTCTAATTGTAAGAAAAAAAGAAAACGTGGATGTGAAAAAAGATTTAAAAAAACACAGAATTAATTCGCCCAGTCGGCTGCGTCTGTAGAATATACCGACGACATCTTTGCAGAGAGATAAGACCCCCGAAGGAATGTCCTGCTTATGACACTAAGCAATTTGATGGTGAAGCTCCAGTAATTTTGGAGCTTTGAGGAAACACTCCCTGATCATCTTTGGCCCAGAGTGGTAGCACCTAAAAGGGTCCTATCCAAGGGTCAAATAGAACTAAACTGCATACTCATGCAAAACTGAATTGCTTCAGATGGAACTGTTTCGACATTTAAATTGCGTACTTATTCCAAACTGAATTGTTTGAAATGGAACTGTTTTGTATGCTAAACAGAATTGTTTGAACTAGAACTACTTTAACATTTATCTGTGTGTAAACAAAAAACTATACTTATACTAAACTGAATTATTTGAATAAGAATTGTTTGACAAAACTGAATAGCTTGAAATAGAAATGTTTTTGATTATTAAACTGTATACTTATGCTAAACTGAGTTGTTTGAAATAAAACTGTTTATTTTTCATAAAAATAAGTTTGACATTAAATAACCTACAAAGTTTCATATGCCATGAAACCCAAACAGACAAACAGAATTTATAAAATAAAGAAAAAAGAGAGAAAGTAAGAGGTAGAAGAAAGAAAGAAAGAAAGAAAGAAAGAAAGAAAGAAAGAAAGAAAGAAAGAAAGAAAGTGAACGAAAACAATCAGTAAGAGAAAATGGAGAAAATGAAACCTTCACAGAAAGAAGTAAAAACAAAAGCAAATATTTAGAACAGACTTTATGAGCACCTTCTGGGGATGTTATGGTAAACAAGCTAATATCCCGAAACAATTACAGCTAAACAGTGAGTTTAGTTCTCCCATTACTTTCGGCCTTGTGCCAAATCTAAGCCGTGCTTTTTAAGGATTGATATCTACAGATATGTCGGACTAATACTCAGCTATAGGTTCAATATTACCACAGCTGTTTTTCTGCCCCGAAGGCTTTTGCATTAATTAACCCACAAAGGTTTATATGCCATTAAATACAGAATCCAAACCTATTGGTAGGATGTGCCACAATATCAAGTTGAATGGCCACTTAGTTTATTTTAAAACTCTCTTTAGGCTCACGGTTAAATCTTGAAGGGGAATATGTTGGGAACCAGCATTGCAGGTGTTTGTAATAAGAATAAAAGTGGAGGTGTGTGGGGAGTGCATTTATTAATATAAAATTTAGACTATCAAGAAATAATTTTATTCCTAAACCTTCTCAAACTTGTTCAGATTTTCAGTATCTTTTCAAATGTGTTAGAATTACATAGCAAAACAGGTGAAACATCTCAGAGTTTTAAAAAATGTATTTCTTTGTTTTTGGGGTTTTTAAAAAAAATTTTTTATTCATTTTTCAAAGAAGCGAATTAAGAAATAAACAAGTAAATAAACAAATAAATAAATAAACTTGATGTATTTTCAGAGTTCAAACAAAGAAGGATGTTGCGCAACAAAAAAAAATAAAAATAAAAAAAGACACATTTTTTCTATTTTTTTTTTTAATATCTTATTTTTATTTTTATTTATGATTTCTTCCTGTTCTTCGATAAAATTTGTCATGTACATTTTTTTTCTTCGTTAAACTTGTTGTAAGGAAATTTTCCCTTGAGCATCAACAAATATGCACCCGAAACTTACCCACACTTAAAAAATTCGCCTGAAGTCTTCAGGATTCTACCAGCTTCCGATACTGTATCGAGAATGGAAGTCTTTTAAGCCATTTCCGTTCTTTTCGAAAACTTATTCGTTTTTTGCTTTTTTTAAAATTTGTTTGTTGTTTTTTTTGTTTTTTTTTTTTGTTTTTTGTTAGTTTGTTTTTGTTTTTTGTTTGTTTGTTTTTGTTTTTTCGACTTCTTAACTTTTCCTATTGTATTTGTATGTAAAGAATGAATGGTTGAAACATTTCTATTCTATATTGGCATCTACATTCATAAAAGTAACAGAAGTTTTAATCAACTACAAAAAATGTTCGTGCCATTAAGAAAGAAAGAAAGAAAGAAAGATGAGAGAGACGATAATTAGTAAAAGAAAGAAAGAAAGAAAGAAAGAAAGAAAGAAAGATGAGGGAGAAGATAATTAAAGAAAGAAAGAAAGAAAGATGAGAGAGAAGATAATTAGTAAAAGAAAGAAAGAAAGAAAAAAGAAAGAAAGAAAGATGAGGGAGAAGAGAAAGAAAGAAAGAAAGAAAGAAAGAAAGAAAGAAAGAAAGAAAGATGAGAGAGAAGGTAATTAGTAAAAGAAAAAAAGAATAAATAAATAAATAAATAAAGATGAGAGAGAAGATAATTAGAAAAAAAAAGAAAGAAAGAAAGAAAGAAAGAAAGTGGAGAGAGAAGATAATTAGTAAAAGAAAGAAAGAAAGAAAGAAAGAAAGAAGAATGAAAGAAAGATGAGGGAGAAGATAATGAAAGAAAGAAAGAAAGAAAGAAAGAAAGAAAGAAAGAAAATGGAGAGAGAAGATAATTAATAAAAGAAAGAAAGAAGAAATAAATATAATAAATAAATAAATAAATAAATAAAGATGAGAGAGAAGATAATTAGTAAAAGAAAGAAAGAACGAAAGAAAGATGAGAAAGAATATAATTAGAAAAAGAAAGAAAGAAAGAAAGAAATTACATATAAAGGAAAAAACGAAGTAATATATGAAAGAAGGAGAAAAAAAGAAATAAGTAGAATGAAGGATGTGTAAAAACGATAAATAAAATAAAGGATAACGAAAAAAGCAAAAAAAAATAAAGAAACAAAAGGGATTTAACCTAGAAAAGGAAAAAGAAGTAGAAGGAAGGGGAAAAAAAGAGAAGATTCAAAACAGCAAAAAAGAAAGTAAAAAAAAAAAAACAAAGAAGAAAAGAGCACAAAATAAAAGAAAAGAAAAGTGAAAAGAGAAACCAGAAGGGAAATAATAGAAAAATGTAGAAAGAAGGAAAGATTCTTGTAAAAAAAAAAGGAAAAAAATCGTCAAAAGAAAAAGTTGACAATTTGGTTGGTTGTTTGGGTTTCACGGTATATCAACCCTTGTCGGTTATTTAATGCCAAATTTTCTTCACACACACACACACACACACACACACACACACACACACACACACACACACACACACTGGCCTAGGGCACCTCGGGTGGTGTAATGGTTAGCAAGGTAGACTAGCAAACCTACACGAGTGAGTTCGATTCTCATTAGGTGCCCAATTCGTGCGGCCTTGTGCTACATCTAAGCAAAAAGCTTAGTAAATTACCACACACACACTGGCCCAGTTAGCTGCAGAGGGGCAAGACCCCCGCCCAACGTGTGTCCTGGATAGGGCACTAAACAATTTAATGGTGAGACTCCCGGAATGCTGGTTCTAGGGAATTCAGGGTGTCCCTTTATTATCATCACTCCCAGTTCCACGTTGAAGTGGTAGCACCTGATAGGGTCCTATCTATTGGTCAAATACAACTAAGCTGTGTTATTACGCTAAACTGAATTATTTCATCCTTTAACTGTGTGTAAACAAAACAAAAAAATGTATTTAAACCAATGACTTACTGTGTAAACAAAAGACTGTTCTAACGCTAAAATGAATTGTTTGAAATTAAGGGAAATCCTTTTACTGTGTGCAAACAAAACAAACCCAGGTTTATTTAAAAATGTTATCTTTGAAATGTGTTTAGAAATCATATATTCAATAAATATGTATTAAAAGAATTTGGCATTAAATGACATTCAACTGCCGATATGCCACAAAACTAAACCAAACACACAAACTCACACTTACTCACACACACACACACACACACACAGATAGATAGATAGATAGATAGAAATATTTTGTAAACGAGTAGTTTGTAGATATTTTTAAAGCTAGAGCTAAATTTGCTTGCACACAGTTAGATGGTCTCAGGTATTGCTACCAAGCATACTTCATTCTATTTAATATCAATCATTTGTTTGCACCCAGTTAAATGGTTTCAAATATTGCCGGCACTAACAATTCAATTTAACATCTGTCATTTGTTTGCTCTCAGTTAAGATATTAAACAATTCTATGAGACTGATAAATGGAACCCGAACATGGACTACCATTCCGGATCAAAGTCGACCTGGGAGTAATGACAATGAAGGAGTACTCCATATTCCCAAAGGCTGAAGGCTCAGTGTCATAGTTAGGACATGAGTCGTAGGATATTACCCCTCTCCCACTGGAGGTGCCCGTGGTGTAATGGTTATTGTCGTTGGAAATGGACACGGAAACACAAGTTCGAAACCTGGACGAGACTGACTGCATTTCACATAGCACAAATACCCTTGGAAAAGGTATGAATCCAATTATTCTCCCTCCAGCTATGGATAAATAGTAGGGCAGACTGGGTTCTGCAGCCTTGGTTAGGCAACTAGTCTAGGAGAAGGAAAACTCTGAATTCAAACCTATTAAACTCCGCTTTAAAAAAATTGACCTTGTGTCATATCCTGCCCGAGCGGAGTGGTTGAGTAAATAGGATATTACCCCTCCCCAGAGATATAGTCGGCGTATCCTACAGCCCCAAACAGCAAGAAAAAGACAAAGAGAGATGACAGAAAGAGGAAAAGAAAACAATATAAAAAAAGAAAAGAAAAAAGTCAGTAGAAAAAAATGGGAGTAGGAAATATTAAAGAAAGAAAGAAAGAAAGAAAGAAAGAAAGAAAGAAAGAAAGAAAGAAAGAAAACGATAGATGAGAATAAATTGAAAAAAAACAAAAAATAAATCCAAGAAAAAAAAGAACGTAAAAAAAAAAAAAAGAGAGAGTAAACAGAAGAAATAATATTTAAAGCAGAAAGACAGAAAGAAAATGATAGATGAGAGAAAAAAAGAAAGAAAGAAGATGAAAAATGAGAGACAGACAAAAAAACAAAGAATAAATGAAAGAAACAAGAAAGATAGAAAGAAATGAGAAAAAAGTAAAGATTTAAAAAGAAAGAAAGAAAGACAGAAAGAAAGAAAGAAAGAAAGAAGGAAAAATTAAAGATTTGAAAAGAAAGAAAGAAAGAAAGAAAGAAGATGAAAAACGAGACGGACTAAAAACAAAGAATAAATGAAAGAAACAAGAAAGATAGAAAGAAATAAGGAAAAGGTAAAGATTTGAAAAAGAAGAAAGAAAAAAGAAAGAAAGAAAGAAAGAAGAGGAAAAATGAGAGACAGACAAAAAACAAAGAATAAATGAAAGAAACAAGAAAGATAGAAAGAAATAAGGAAAAGGTAAAGATTTGGAAAAGAAGAAAGAAAAAAGAAAGAAAGAAAGAAAGAAGAGGAAAAATGAGAGACAGACAAAAAACAAAGAATAAATGAAAGAAACAAGAAAGATAGAAAGAAATAAGGAAAAGGTAAAGATTTGGAAAAAAAGAAAGAAAGAAAGATAGAAAGAAATAAGTAAAAAGTAAAGATTTGAAAAGAAAGAAAGAAAGAAAGAAAGAAAGAAAGAAAGAAAGAAAGAAGAGAAAAAATGAGAGACAGACAAAAAACAAAGAATAAATGAAAGAAACAAGAAAGATAGAAAGAAATAAGGAAAAGGTAAAGATTTGAAAAAAAAGAAAGAAAGAAAGATAGAAAGGAATAAGTAAAAAGTAAAGATTTGAAAAGAAAGAAAGAAAGAAAGAAAGAAAGAAAGAAAGAAAGAAAGAAAGAAAGAAAGAAGAGAAAAAATGAGAGACAGATAAAAAACAAAGAATAAATGAAAGAAACAAGAAAGATAGAAAGAAATGAGGAAAAAGTAAAGAAAGAAAGAAAGAAAGAAAGAAAGAAAGAAAGAAAGAAAGAAGAGAAAAAAGAGAGACAGACAAAAAACAAAGAATAAATGAAAGAAACAAGGAAGATAGAAAGAAATAAGAAAAAGAGTAAAGATTTAAAAAGAAAGAAAGAAAGAAAGAAAAAAGAAAGAAAGAAAAAAAATACAAGTGTGAAAATAAGAGAAGAAAAGTAGGAAAAGAAAAGTTTTTCCAAGAAAAACGAAGCAATAGTTCTAAAATTTAAAAGGAAGAAAGAAAAATTAAACGATAGAAAAGAACGAAAGAAAAAAAGGATATAAAAGAAGAAAAGAAAGAAAGAAAAAAAGAAAGAAAGAAAGAAAGAAAGAACAGAGTGAGAAAACAATAAAAAGCCCCCTCCCATAAGAAGATTTTTTGTGCAATTTTATCAAAATTCTTGCTTTTCGCATTATTTCTTAATTCTCGATATAAACTCACCATTATGTTGACAGAAACTTTATCAATAATGAATAAGCTCTGTTCATAGCCAAAGGAAACGACATAGCCTAACTTTTAATCTTGTAAATATACCAATCATCTTCAAAAAGAATCGAGAAAGAAACTACATTTACCGCAATTGATATAAACAATGAATTAAATGTGAATAATTTTCAAAATTGTCTCTTTGCAATTCAGGCAATTTTTCCAAGCAAGTTTTCGTCAATCGAAGGGCCATTAAAACTTTTCTTTGGGATATAATGTACATGAGCGCAGCCATATTTTTTAATGTCCTCCACTTGCTCATATTTTTACCATGGGATGAACTTTCAGCTGAATTAACAAAAAATGAAGGCCGTACAGAGCTATTTATGGGGATTAGAAAGGGTGCTGCTTTTGCACAATCCCGGGTTTCGCGAAAACTGCTGGCCCAAAATATTAAGACTTAATCAAAAAGTATGAAAATTAACACAGCTTCGTCTAGACCTCGTGTTAGCACCAGTCTTTTTATCATCTTTTGACTTTATTCTCTATGATTTTCGGATGAACATACGTATTGATTTAGATTTTAAATTTCAAATTAAAAAAGAACTTAAAGCGTCAATCTCTATATTTGTTACGAGTTCAATTCCTGGACAAGACTGATTGCATTTCACATAGCACTAATACCCTTGGGAAAGGTATGAATCCAATTATTCTCCCTCCAGCTATGGATAAATAGGGCAGACTGATTTCTTCAGCCTTGGTGAGGCAACTAGTCTAGGAGAAGGAAAACCCTGAATTCAAACCTGTTAAACTCCGCTTAAAAAAATTGACCTTGTGTCATATCCTGCCCGAGCGGAGGGTTGGGTAAATACGACCTCTATATTTGTTACCACTGCTGCTGGGTACAGATATTTAGGGGGCAAGAGCATCTAAATATGCATATTCATATACATCTTAGTACGCATGTATTTATATATGTACTTATATATATATAGTTTGGTTTGGTTTTATGGCAAATCAACAGTTAGTCATTGACGTTGTGTCAAGTCAAGTCAAGTCAAGTCCTATCTGGTGGGAGGCAGCGACAAATATCTATGGCATATCAACCGTTCTTAATTTTTTAATGCCAAAACCATTTCATACATGTAAACAGTTCTATTTCAAACAATTCACTTTTGTATAAGTACAAGGTTAAACGTCAAAAACCTTTCTATTTCAAACAATTCAGTTAAGTAAACTTACGCAGTTAAAGTGGCAAAACAGTTCTACTTCAAATAATTCAGTTTAGCATAAGTACACAGTTAAGTTCTATTCGACCCATAGCTAGGTCCCTATCAGGTGCTACCACTCCTTGCCACAGTGGACCTTGGAGCAATGGCAATGAAGGGGTACTCCACATTCACCAAAGCTCCAGTATTACTGGATGGTTTGGTTTGGTTTGGTTTCTTTGTTTAATGACATATCAACCTTTGTAGGTAATTTAATGCCAAAGCTATTCTCCTAGAAGAACAGTAGTGGTACTATTTAACCCATAGCTGGGAGGATAAGGGGGTTCATACCTTTCTCATGGTTATTTGCCCGAAAGTGAACGTTATAGCGCGACTGGACTTCGAACTCGCTTACTACGATTCCGCAGTCCATTACACCACGAGGACACCCTCAGTATTTCTGGAGCCTCACCATGAGATTGTTTAGTGTTATATCCAGAACACTCGTTGAGGGAGTCTTACTCCTATGCAGAGATGCAGTTGGGGTATTTTGTGGCCCCAGCCGACTTGGGCCACATATATGTATGTGTTATATGTGTGCGTACGAGAGTATCTGTAAAAGTATAAGCATAGGCTTATGTGAATGTACATCTATGCACGCATAGGGTGGAAAGATAAAATTGTCGTCCTAAAGAAAACAACACTACACCTTTATTTTAAAACTTTTATTGAAAAAATCAATTCAGCTAACTTGATTATGTAATAGAGCTGACATCTACAGGATGGAACGATAAAATTGTCGTCCTAAAGAAAACAACACTACACCTTTATTTTAAAACTTTTATTGAAAAAATCAATTCAGCTAACTTGATTATATAGTAGAGCTGACATCTCTTCAATGTAGCTGCCTTCAGCCCCTATCACCGCCTCGATACAGATCCGGAACTGGGAGCATGCCTTTTCCACAAGCGCCGGCGGGAGCTCGGCGAATACTCGGCGGATGGCGGCGATCAGGCTGACTTTGGTGTTGTGGGAGGTCATGTTGTTGGTGATGTTCTCGACGTATGACCAAACGAAATACTCCAGCGGGTTCAGGTCAGGGGAGGAGGGGACCGGTGAGAGAAGAGTACAAAGTCGTAGCACTCCTTCTGAAGCCAAGCCTGGGTCTCTTTTTTTTTCACACATTTAAATGGTTTCAAGTATTTCTATCAAATACGAATATATCTACTTACTATTAATCATTTGTTTGCCCAAAGTTAAATGGTTCCATGTACTGCTATGTGTCACTAACAATTCAATTCGTTCACACTTAGTCAACAAACAAACTGTTTTGTTTCTAGCAATTCAATTTAACACAAACTATTTGTTTGCACCCAGTTTAAATGATCAAAACAGTTTTATTTGACCCAATGATAGAACCCTATCAGGTACTACAAGTCTGGGTTAGAGTGGACCTGGGAACAATGGCAGTGAAGAGGTGCTCCACATTCCTCAAAGCCCCAGGACTGGAGCCTTACTATCAGATGGTTTAATGTCATATTTAGGATACTCGTTATTGGGTCTTATACTTTTACAGACATACAGTCATTCTATTCTACAGCCTCTTTCAACTGGACTGTAAATTAGGTAGGTGTCAGCATAATTTAAGAGATAGTAAAATTGAAAGAAAGGAATTTCTCAATGGGAATCAAAGGGTTACTTTTTAAACGCCGATGATAAACTGAAATATTCTTATGCTAGTATGGTCGGGGGTCAGTTAATTTTAATTTCGGCAAGTCCACGCTGGAAAATGCTTTTCTTTTCTGGCGGTCAAGGCTCCATATATACAAGGAGCAGTTGAGTCTGCGTGTCGCCATGAAAAGTAGCAGTCCAAGGGAATAAGGAACGATTGGCCAAAACGATTGTCGAAAACTTATCAGTGCCCAAACTTCATTCACAATTATTGTTTCAATTAATTATTCCAAGTTCTAAGAATTTATATACACTTATATAATTAGTATTCATTTTTGGTAACATTTATTTGTTTGCACACGGTTATATGTAAGTAAAGAAAGTAAACTTGGCGATCGTAGTCGAGAGCGACCAGAAGGCTCCCTTTTCAATAGCTACTACACCGATGTGTAGGGAAGGGCGCTACTCCTTTCCCTGGATTGCTCCACTTTACCCTTGATACGTACCTTATATTGTTGAGTGTTAAGCAAGAAGGTATCAAGTACCATTTTTAAAGTCTTTGGTATGACTCGACCTGGGATTGAACCCAGGTCTCCCGGACCATTGGCAAACACTCTACCCACGTTGCGTACAATTTTATAGAATCAAGTATTCCTATCAAATAATGACGATTTTCAAACAGATACTTTGGTGGGAGTTATATCATCGTGTGATTAGACGAACACAGATTCATCGGAACTGGATACCTTTTAACTCTGGTTCTCTTAATTTTTCAGCTCATGTATACATAAGCGAATACAAATATATCCGGTATCTGAGGAAGAGACAGAAAGGGGAGAAAGAGTTTCCGGTGAGTATGTAGCAAAGAGAAGTTCTAGCTGGTAAATAGTGAAGTGTGGTCCAACACAAATCGGCTGCATTCGACCCCTGGAGTGTGTTTTTCAATGCGTTTTGTATCAGCCACGCACTCTCCCCATCTTTCTAAATTGTGTCATCTCGAACGCTTTACCCCACCCCCACCCTCTGCACACACACACGCCACTGGATATCTACCTCTTCCTGTTATTTATATTTTACTTCATTGTCCGCAGCGTCGGTTTCATGAGCAGTCAGCATTTTTTTTCCTCCTGTCAGAGAGTATGAACATTCTCCGTCCCAATGAGTGCTACTTCTTTTTCCCTGCACAATCAATATATAAGAGGACCTTCACAGGTTCTACCATTTCGTATCAAAATGGAGCGGAGAATAATGGAATGACACTGATCCAAAACTCGCAAGAGCACCAGACTTTGTTTTAAATGAGAGATTGGGTGATTCTTTTATTTTTGGCATCTAGTGTAGATAATTGTAAAAGATTTAAACAATTTTCTCACAAGAAGAAATTATTTATCTTAATAAGTGTAATTGACCTTTAAGGACATTTGAAAGCTTGACTGTTTTTTGTGAAGGGATTGTAAAGTCAATTTATAAAATCTTGGCAGTTAAAAGTTAGATTTCAACTTTAAATTAGTTAGCTCAGACCAATCGAAATGGTAAGACTTCATTTTCTATCTTTGGTCCCGGCGTTCCTGACTTGTGTATCGAAAAGTTAATAAATAAAGCAAATAAAAAAGATATAGTGTTGAACATTGGACAATACGAAAGACATAGAACGACATGGGGTTCATGATAACAAGATGGCAGCGAGAAGTGACGACCATTTAAAGAAGACAGCTATATAGCACAGCAGCCTCACCATCTGTAGGAGTTTAGTACCTAAGACATGAATTTTTGGAAGGGTCTTACTCCTTTGAAAACAATCCAATTGGAGAAGACAAGGCTTCACTGACAGAGTGAGAAACAATTTAGTTGATTGATGCTTTGAAGGAGAATGTTTGCGATATGTAAGTTTTTTGAATTTTTCAAAACCTAATAAGATTTAATCAGGGTTTCTGACTTATAATGTATGTATAATTCTAAACTGGATCCTTACTTTGTGCCCGTCAAGTTAGCTAAACCATATCTTTATATTAAGGTTCTAACGTATAAAGTGTACGTTTAGCAAAATTTTTCTGCTGAGACTAAAGGTGGATCTGCTTTTAACTTTTTTTTTTGATTGGGGTCCGTTTCTTGAGGCCTGACTATCGAGTCTGAAACAAACGTGTTGTAATTTTATTTGCAGTTCGATCAGTAATGTCATACCCACTATCAATATCATCATCAAAGCAACAGCAACAGCGCAGATTCCTCTCTCTCTCTCTCTCTCTATATATATATATATATATATATATATATATTTCTTTCTTTTGCCCAGTCGGCTGGGGCTGTAGAATACACCGACTCCACCTCTGCAGAGGGGTAAGACCCTCAACCAATAAGTGTCCTGGATATGACACAAAACAATCTGATGGTGAGGCTCCAGTGATGCTAGAGCTTTGAGGAATGCAGAACACCCCTTCATTGCCATTGCTCCCAGGTCCACTCTGGCCCGAAATGGTTGCACCTGATAGGGCTCTATCTATAGATTAAATAGAACTAACTTCATACATATGCTAAACTGAATTGTTTGAATTAGAACTGTTTGACTAAACGGAATAGCTTAAAATGCAAATGTTTTTGACAAACTGTAATTACATTTAAACAGCGTGCTTATCCTAAACTGAATTGTTTGAAATGGAACTGTTTTTAACATAGAAACTCTACTTACACAAAACTGAGTTGCTTAATGTAGAACTGATATTTAACTGAGTAAAGAAAATCTTTACTTATACTAAACTGAATTAGCTGAATTAGAAATGTTTGACTAAACTGAACAGCTTGAAATAGAAATGTTTTTCACAATTAAACTGTGTACTCATGCTAAACTGATTCTTTTTTTAAAAAAATAGAACTAACAATTTGCATAAAAAATGGATTTGGCGTTAAATAACCTACAAAGGTTGATATGCCATAAAACCAAATCAACCAACCAACCCTTCTCTCTCTCTGTTTCTCTCTCTCTCTCTCTTGCAGTCTGTCCCTATCGGCCATCCCACTTGGTAAGTTCTTTAGACAGCATCCAGTGTCAGCACAGAGGTAATGAATGTAACTTTTTGCTGGCCGGCCAACACTAGTGTGTAAGAGTCCATAGAGAGAAGTTCACTTATGATTTTGACCTTACAGTTCCCAAAATCTTTGGCTCGTCTTATTTGGATATGTTTCCGAGATGAGAGGTAAGTGGCCGCTCAGCTTTAGTTCAAAACAGCCCACAGCATCACTTTGTAATTCCCATAGACTCTTACTTTACATCCGTCTAGTTTGCTAAACATTATCTTTACCTTTTTGCTTTAATGTATAAAGTATATATCTCATTGAAAACTTCTCAGACTGCCCTGTCGGTGGGGCTGCAGAATACACTGACTGCATCTCTGCAGAGGAGCAAGACTCTCTCAATGAGGGTACTGGATATGACACTAAGCAATCGGATGGTAAGGCTTCAGTAATGCTGTAACTTTGAGGAATGCGGAGTACCCCTTTATTGTCATCACTCCCAGGTCCACTCTGGCTCGGAGTGGTAGCACCTGATAGAGTCCTATGTATGGGTTAAATACAACTAAACTGCGTAATTACGCTAAACTGTATTATTTGAAATGGAACTGTTTTTACGTTTAACTCAGTGTTTAAACTGTACTTATGCAAAACTGAATGGTTTGAAGTAGAATTGTTTATTTGTTTAAAAATGGATTTGGCATTAAATAACCTACAATGATTGATATGCCATAAAACTAAACCAAACCAAACCAAATCAAACTTACGTTGCGTCCGTCTAGTTTGCTTAACTGAATCTTTAACTTTTTGTCTCAACATATAAAGTATATATGTTACTGAAAACTTCAAGGAGGTGTCCTCGTGGTGTAATGGTTAAAACGATGGACTGCGGAATCGTAGTACGCAAGTTCGTACTTCAGTTACGCTATTACGTTCACTTTCGGGTAAATACCCTTGGGAAAGGTATGAACCCCCTTATCCTTCCAGCTATGGGTTAAATAGTACCACTACTGTTCTTCTAGGAGAATAACTTTGGCATTAAATAACCTACTAAGGTTGATATGCCATTAAACAAAGAAACCAATGAAAACTTCAAACTCAGACCAATATTATCTGTGTTTTTAGGGGGCTTTTGGGGGGGGGGTACTCTAACAATTGTGGTCGATCTCTATCTGTTTACGCTCAATAAACGATCCCCACACATGGCCGCGCAAAAGCAGGACGACCAGCACGAACGTACATTCAGCAGCTATGTGAGGATACAGGTTGTTGTCCTGAAGACCTACCTAGGGCGATGAACGATAGGGAGGAGTGGCGAGAGAGGGTCAGGGATATCCGTGCTGCCAGCACGATATGATGATGATGATGATCTTATGTCATGCCTAGAACATCCCTTTTTTTAGAGAGGTCTTTCTTTGATCTAGGAATTATGGTCCTTCTTTTCAGTACGTCTGATAATTTCTACGGTAAATGAAAACGATCTGAGCAAAGGACGCCACCCTGACATGCTCTGCATTGCAGTCTCCTCCAATAATCTACTTTCTCTATTCTTTCTACAAATCAGCTTCTACTTTCTATATGTTTACATTTACCCAACCCCTCCACCACATGTATGATGTGACACAAGGTCAGTTTTTTTTTTTTTAGCAAAGTAAAGCTGGTTTGAATTCAGAGTATTCCTTCTCCTTGACTTGTTGCCTAATCAAAGCTAAATAATCAAGTCTGTCTTATTTTTCATATATTACAACAATATTTATGGCATTTTGACGCCCTGGTACGACACCATAAAACTTCATTAGGCTAAACGATGTTTCTGAATATGAAGTTCCATTGGCATGTTTGCTATTGTCGTAGAGAATGTTCTCGAAGAACCAAGTTCAAATCCTGGACGAGCTTGTTTGTGTTCCACTTTGCGTTTATGACCTAAGAAAGCCCACAAATCAAATTTTTCCTTTCCAGCTATTCCAAGTAGAAGGAGAGATTTATTGAGAAACAAAGTCGACACTATAGTGTTTCGGTTCCACTGAACCATCATCAGGGCTATGAGGGGTTATATTAGTGATGTTAAGTTAACGTTGGATGTGGAAAAAGTGTCAAAAATATATAAAAACTTTTGAAAATTTGTATAACAAGAAAAAGTTGGCTGTTTATGACAAGAAAAAGTTGGCCGTTTGATCAATGAATCAGCGTTTGTTGCTTTAAACTACGTCACCTGACCTATTAGAAACATTGTGTAGAATCCATGTTCCGTTTGTTCATCGAAAGATTTCGAATCATTCCTTGTTTTCGACGAAGTTTAAATCCTATAAGTCTGCTTTTTTTTTTTCAAAATTTATATGCCTCGGAAAATCCTAAAACACGAATATAAGCTTCAAGGCACAGACTTATGTAATCCAGGAAAATGTTGGGATGAACGAAGAACGCTGGACATGCTGGTAGGTATGATTTTTTCTTATATATTGTTGGTTAGAAAAGTCTTCCTGTTTTTGAGTAGGTCTTTGCATCTGAGAACCATCTTGAAGTCATCCACGTGAGATATTGGAGAGGAAGAATGGTTTTGGATCTTGTTAGTCAATGGGACAGAATGGAAGAAAATAATGGATTGTAATCCGACAGTTTGTAAAGAAAAATTGGTAACAAGGTAATCCAAGTAGAAAGAGAGATTATCTTGTTATCAATTTTCCTTCACGAACTGTCGGATTACAATCCATTAGTTGTCTAAATTTCTGAGACGAACTTGATGATTTTTATCATTAAGGTTTTTCGATCTATTGTCTTCATCTTCATTGTTATTTCCACTATGTTTCGGCCGATATGTCCTCCGGCCTTCTTCAGTTTGTCGAACTCGGGAACTTTCAAGGAACTTCGAACTACGTCCTTTATTGAATCCGTCGGGGTCGCCTGTTCTGATTCCGTTTGCCATGACTGGGTACAAATGTTAAGTATTCCCGTACTGTTACTCGCCTGCAGCCAGGATTGAACCTGCAACGCCCAGATGATTGTCTCCTTAGAAGCTTAGGGAACCAACGCCTATAACCGTTACGCCATGTGTCCTGCAGGTTCAATTCTGACAGAAATATGAGACTCCCAGTGAGATTGGAACTCACTATAAATGGCCTGCAACCCTACTTCGCAAGCCATTTAAACCACGGAGACATTTTGCGTAATATGATCTTAACGAAATAGACCAGCACACCATTGTAAGTGATTTCTCTTCTCTTCTGTGTGCTCTATAGTTCTGGCCTTGCACCAAACTAAACCAAGTTTTGTTAATGACAAATATTACAGCTATGGGCAAATAGTAGGGCAGACTAGGTTCTTCAGCCTTGGTGAGGAAACTAGTCTAGGAGAAGAAAAACTCTGAATTCAAACCTGTTAAAATTAAAAATTAAAAATTGACCTTGTGTCATATCCTGCCCGAGTGGAGGGGTTGGTAAATATGAATATTACAAAATGGGAGACACCCTCTTTTTGCAGTTCTATATCAGTAATATCGTATCTAGTTATGTATGTGTGTGTGGGGAGGGTGGCTATATGTACAAATAATTCTGTCTAGGGGTGAAAAAGTGTTTGCAAGTTAAGATGTGTAGATATATGCGAATACCGCTCACTGTGCATGTGTACTTATTTCAGATAAGTATTTTTCTGTAAAAAGCCCTCAGGTTGTAACTGTACACAACTGAAAACGCCGAAGAAAAGAACCTTGTTCATTCCCCATTCGCCAACCC
>OY757939.1:47462881-47489151 GCA_963585895.1 Sepioteuthis lessoniana
TAATAGATGCTATTAATAAAAGATACAATTTTTAAACGACACAATTATTAAAAAATTCAATTATTAAAAAATTCTATTATTAAAAGATGTTATTATTAAAAGATGCTGTTATCAAAAGATACAATTATTAAAAGATGCAATTATTAAAAAATGCAATTAATAAAAAATGTAATTATTAAAAGATGCAGTTATTAAAAGATACAATTAATAGAAGATACAATTATTAACAGATGCAGTTATTAAAAGATTCAGTTATTAAACGATGCAAATATTTAAGAATGCAGTTATTTAATGATACAATTATTAACAGATGCACTTAATAAAAGATGCAATAATTGAAAGGCGCAAATGATCATTGAAAATATTGCTATGATTACAATCAAACCTTTACATCTGAATCAAATTTTGACTTTAAATAACATATTAGGAGTTTCTATGCCGTTAAACAAACCAAACTATCAAATACTGCGACTGATAGTGTCTAGAAAATCATGTATATGTATACATGTGTGTGTGTGTGAGAGAGAGAGAGAGAGAGAGAGAGAGAGGGGGGGGAGATTATATATATGACGATATACAAATCTAAACTCAGCCATCTCTGGAATATCTGCCATTCATTTTTTTTTTTTTTTGCAGTATTGACATTGCAGCTGAAAGTTTAGAAGGCTCATCTTTGAAGAACAAGTTAACAAGCAGGTGCCTGATACATATTATGCTATGAAAAATATTCGCAACCCGAATGTGCATTTCAAAAAAATAATTTCATTTTATTCATAATTTTAAGTTGCCTAAAGTTAATGCATTTTCAACATTTTGTCTCAATGTTTTTTCTTTTTTTTTCTTTTAATCTCAACGCATGTTCTTGCCTGTATATCAAACCTTGCATATTGTTCTATTATCATCTGCATTAGCATTTAATCGAATTTGATGCATCCATATCAAAAATTACGAGGAGTTTGTTTGTCTGTCTGCTATAGATTTTGAACCGTGAAATGCATAGTAATCTTTCGGTAATCATATCAAATAATTTTTCGCCAATCATTCAGTTAAGTAGAATATTTTGCACGTGTTAGTTTGGGGAATGAATATCACGCGACCAAAGCATTTCAAACCGTGTCAAGTACCCGCTGTGTTTGGTAATGTCGTGCTAGATGGTGCGCTGATAGGTCATGGCATTGTTCACACCGTGTGTGATTTGAGAGCGGCATGGTTGACTGTAAAACCTTGTGTAATTCGGGAAATTATGTTTTACGTGTTGGAATCGAACCTTAATGCCGCAGAAGCGAACTAAAATATTTGACGTGCGAAAGGTGAAGGAGCAGTAACCAGATATTTTAAGAATTTTTGTTATCTTTCGCAGTCTTAGCTGTTTATATCATACATCCTTATTGATGCATTGGAATGGGTCATCAGTGATGTTTCCTTTAGGTTCACAGGGGGTTTGGGGTCTTGTAACATTAGACCCCCGCGCCCAAATGACCCAGTTGACATTGATCTTTCGCTAACTCCCATCCCGGCAGCTAAACTGCGTATCTTTCACTCAAGGCAAATGACTGTAGAAATAGCATTATTTATGGGTATCACGTTTAAATTTTGGTAACAGCCAATCAAGAGTTTGGCTTCTTTGATGACTGATGAAGCTTTCCTTTAAGATTGAGAGGCCACATTGCTCTTTTTTTCCCTGTCGCGATGACGTCGTTATTCGGCTATTTGTTCAATTGGTATGTAGTTTTTTTTTGGGGGGGGTGTAATAATTTTACTGTGAAGTAATAGCAATTGTAATCGGTAAGTTAGTTTGAGATTAAAATGACAGCTACTTTTTTGTTTGTTTTGATATCAAGGTTTGGTTTGGTTAATTGGGTTTTATGGTATATCAACCTTTGTAGGTTATTTAACGCCAAATCCATTTTTATGTAAATAATGTGTTCTATTTAGAATAATTCAGTTCATCATAAGTACAGTTTAATTGTCAAAACATTTCTATTTCAAACTATTCAAGCAGTTATATGTAATAATTCAGTTAAGTGTAAATACAGTTTTAATGTCGAAAAACAGTTCTATTTGAAATAATTCAGTTAAGCATAAGCACGCAGTTTAAATGTAAGTACGGTTTGTCAAAAACATTTCTATTTCAAGATATGCAGTTTACTCAAACAATTCATTTTAGCATATGTATGCTGTTAGTTCTATTCAACCCATAGATAGGGCCCTCTCAGGTGCTACCACTCCAGGCCAGAGTGGACCTGGGAGCGATGGCAATGAAAGGATACTCCGCATTCCCCAAAGCTCCAGCATTGCTGGAACCTCACCATGAGATTGTTTAGTGTTATATACAGGGTACTTGTTGAAGGTGGGGTCTTACCCCTCTGCAGAGGTGCAGTCGGCGTATTCTACATCCCCAGCCGACAGGGCGATTTGATATCAAATTTAAAGAATTCGCGCTATACTTCCTATTACAGATTTCATTCCTATATCTTTGTTGAAACTTTTTACAGTTTGTATTTGGGTTTCCGATTCTTTTTTATTCTTGCAAAAAATCTTATCCTCTAAGAATATGATGTGTCTTATCTTCTAACTTTAAGAATTTTTATCCTCCTTTAACCTGTCTTTGGACATTAATTAGCTATGTCATCGGTATATTGATTAATAGGGGGAGAACGTCGACTATCGAGAAAGATCAGGTAAGCATAAGACCATGGATTCTAAAGCCACTCTCTTGGCAATTGAGAAAAATCAGGTGAGTAGTACTCAGAGAGTATCAGGCGAGCTTGGCATCTCATAGTCCAATATAATGCGTCAGAAGTATCAAGGGGTACTGTATTTTGCCTTAAGTTACCAAAATATTGCAGAACTTTTGACTCACAAAATTACCAAACTTGTCAACAATGAACATAAGGTTAAAATTTATAAATGCATTTATTGTCTTATGCTCTGTGTGCGTATGTGTGTACTTAATACAGTGTGCTTTGTATTTAGATAGATAGATAGATAGATATGAACAGACTGGGATAGATAGATAGATAGATAGATAGATAGATAGATAGATAATCCATTGGCAGACTAATGAGTAGGAGAGAAAGTACAGATAAGGATATTCTTATAAATGTAAATAACTTAATACATGATTTTATATATATATATATATATATATATATATATATATATATATATATATGAAGATTTTGTAGCTGATACAGAATCTAAATATTGCTTTAAAAAGCATGTGCATCGTGTTAAGAAAATTTAAAAATCATTAAAAACGAATAAAAATACGACAAAAGGAGACCTTTCGTTTCCGTTACTTATCTTCACAGAATTATGTCAGTGATTTTCCTTTGGGTAATTCCTCGAGTAAAAAATCGATTGTCACTGATATAAGTCTGTGAAGGGAATTGACCAAACGAAGGTTCCCCCTTTTTAGTAATTTTATTCGTTTTTTCTGATGATTTTAAAACCTTCTTGATATCATGCACACGCCTATATATATATATATATAATTAACTTAAATCGCGAGTCGGAATTCTCCAACTAAAGTTTCACCTCAACGGATCACCAGGGAGTCCCGCATATCTCTTGATTTTTTTCAACTGGTGTGACGAAGTTGGCCTTTTCTTTTCTTTTTTTCTTTTTTGTCCTATGATATTTTTTCTTTTTCCCCCGGGCGGTGATTCGAGATATTTTTATCTCTTGTTCCTGACGTTTTTTTTTTCTTTTTTCCTGGTAACCGTGATTGCTGGTAGATAGTAGATTAGTAAATATATATATATATATATATATATATATATATATATATATATATATATATATATATATATATATATATATACATACGCTCCCACTTGGGCCTGAGCACTCTGGTGAAGGAATTTATGGCTGCCACTCAAATAATGCAAAGCTCTTTGAATGAATTGAGCACTCTGGTATCCGGTAAGGCAAAACTGTAAACAAACGAAGGCTACAATATAATGCCTTTTAATTCCGGAGCAGACGTTGTTCGCTTGATGGCTGAGCGGTATGATACTAAGTCTAATGTAATATTGGGCCGGTTTTGATCCCAGCTTCAAGCGTCATACGTGTCTAGCCACACTGAAGAGTTGTGATACAACGAAACAGTCTATCTGTGGATGATAATATATATATATATATATATATATATATATATATATATATATATAGTGTATCACAAAAGTCAGTACACCCCTCATATTTCTGCAGATATTTAAGTATATCTCTTCATGGGACAACACTGACAAAATGACACTTTGACACAATGAAAAGTAGTCTGTATGCAGTTGAAGGTGGCGGTCTTACCCCCATGCAGAGATGTAGTCCGTGTATTCTACAGCCCCAGCAGACGGGGCAAAAGTGTTTACGATTAATGTGAGTCAGTTTAAAGACTTGCATCACACGGAAAAGACGGAAATTCAGGTACTGATAATCTCTGGAAAACTTAGTAATGTAGTACAACGTTCTGCACATTAAGGAAAAGGTCGTAATTTTACAGAAGTAAAGTTGGCGACCGTAGTCGAGGGTGACCCGAAGGCTCCCTTTTCGATAGCTACTACACCCAGGTGTAGGGGAGAGTGCGACTCCTCTCGCTAGATCGCTCTACTCTACCCTTGATACATACCTTATAATGCTGTGGGTTAAGCAAGGAAGCATCAAGTACCATTTTTAAAGTCTTTAGTTATGACGACCAGGGATTGAACCTAGGTCTCCCGGGCCATAGGCAAACACTCTAACCATCATGCCAATCTCTGTTTTTTTCCAGAAGTATAACCGAACATCTCGGCTCATTGGTCTTGTGGGTAGAGTGTTCACGAATGGTCCGGGAGACCTGGATTCAATTCTGGGTCGCGTCATACCAAAGACTTTAAAATAGTACTTGATACCTCCTTGCTTACCACTTAGCAATATAAGGTTTGTATCAAGGGTAAAATGGAGCAATCCAAAGAAAGGAGTAACACCCTCCCCTACACCTCGGTGTAGTAGTGTTGTAGGTAACTCACCTATGACCAGAATAATGGACTTACCGAAAGGGTATATTAATCATGAATTAAGCTGATAGAGAGAGAGAGCAGCAGCTGTAGTAAGCACCTTGCCTATCTTCGCGTACGTTGAACCAAGGAAACCCTCCTCAGGGACTTGGATACATTTGTGTGGCACCTCATATCTCCATGTTGAGTTATTTATTTATTGACCCCTAATAATCGGTCATAACAAGTAGCTATTGAAAAGGGAGCCTTCAGGTCGCCCTCGACTACGGTCGCCAATTTTACTTTACTTTATAACTGAACCTAAAATATTAGTTTTTACCAGACACGTGACTGGACAAGATTATTGTACATTTTGGAAACATGAATGGCATACCGGAGATATACAAAAAATGCTCGACCGATTTTATCTGAAATATTTGAAGCGAATCCTTAACAATCACTGATAGGATTTTGTACCTGATATGGAAATTTTGAAGAAATTCGGCTTTTTGATCTCAGAATATTTGAAAATCAAGAATCAAGCGAATTAGGCAGGAGACCTTGTCTGCAAGAAAGATAATAAATACCTTAAATGCCTCTTCTATGAATTGTTCTATAGGGGAAAATGTCTCCAACATAAGCTGAGAAAAAGGTGTTAGGACTATTTTGAAGAAAACTCGAGGTCTTTGGAAATAGATGTAAAAGAATGGGAAAGAAAAACGTTAGATAGAAATGATTGGAACTTACTCATTAAGAGTCATTGCACTGAGATCAAAAAGAGGAAAAATTTAAATCCACACCCATATAACAGTCATAAAAGGCATAGATAAGATTTTTTTTTTTTTTTTTTGCAAATAAGTCTTTTGCTTGAATCAATTATCTACTGCTGATGGCTTCTGAAAGATCTCCATTGAAAGCTACTTTCAATGGAGAGATTCCTGGTTTCTTTGCATGTTCATTAAACATGTTTCGTTGAATGTTCTTTAAACATTTTTAAAAAGATTGGAAGACAGCCTATCTAGCCCATAATTAACCCTAGAGCTTCCCTGTTAATTGCATTGAAAGCCTTGATCAAGTCGACAAAGATATAGAGACATACGATAATCTATACATTTCCCTTGAAGCTGCTTTGCACAAAATATCATATCTGATCTGAAGCATGATTGATTAGTTTGGTTTCGGTTGATTTTATGGCATATTAACTATTATAGGCTGTTTAATAACAAATCCTCTTTATATATAAATATTAAATACATACAATTTGGTTTGGTTTCATGGCATATCATTGTTGATAACATTTTTAAACGAACCTGGGCTTATTCTTTTGAAATAGTTCCAAGTATTGCTATGTACGAAGAACATACGACAAGTTTCCAGACTTTTTACGTATGAGTACTTTTATTGATAGTACACACATGAAACTTTAGTCCCCTTCCAAGTAATCTCCTCTGGCTACAATGCTCTTGTTGTACCGTTCCAACAACTTATGGAACGCCCCATGGACATCGTCTTGTGTGAGCGTGTCAATGATCTTCGTCACAACTTCTTTCATCTTCTCAATTGTCTCATAACCATAGCCTCTGAGCTTAGGGAATAACTAAAAGTCACAGAGAGCAAGGTCTGGACTGTAGGGAGGCTGAGGAACTGTCTAGATGCCCATCTTGGTCAAATAGTCTGTGATAAGGATGGGGTTGTGGACTGGTGCATTGTCCTCGTGGAAATGCCACTGACACGATTTCAAGAGTGGTGGCCTCTTCCCAAGGAATCTCTTCCTGAACTCCCGTAAAACCTCAACATAGTAACCCTAACCCTAACCCTTTCACCAATTAACTCTGGTGTATTGACTTCCTTACTTCTCCCACACCTCTCATCATCCCTCACAGACTCCCTGCCTTCGTTGAATCTCTTATGACACTCAGAAACTGATGCTCGATTCATGCAAGATGGTCGAAAAGCAGTCTGAAGCATTCCATACGTTTCTGTAGCATTTTTCCAAGTTTATTGCTTATCGGTCTTCTTAAGTGTCAGATTGCATTTTTGAAATTCACCAGCTTTAGTAGGGTGTATTCCAATTCCTGCTGTAGCTGTTCATCTGAATTTGAAACCATAAAAATTGGTCAGTCCTCTCATATGATGTATAGCAATGACATAGTCAATTTTGAAGAGTCTAAGACAATTTTAAATGCCCATACGAAAAAAGTCTGGAAACTTATCGTATGCACCTCGTGTATCAAATTATGTTTAAATTTCAACTTTAAGTATTACTTTTATCTAGACCAGGGTACTTTATGGGTTGAAATGCTTAAATGGTCGGCTGAACATTGTTAGGGAAGTTAATTCTCGCTCAGTGCCCCATACTCCGGGCCTTGAGCCTGGTAAGCTTAGTAAATGATGACTCGTTTAAGCCGAAACTAATTATGGGATTCAAATTTAGATATACAAAATACGACCTTTGCATAAGTATGGACAATTTTTTCTTCTCTAATTCTTTCAGTATCTCCTTTATTTTCACGAACCTGAAATCATAAAAATTGGCCAATCATCTCATAAGATGCATAGCTATAACATACTGAATTTACAAGAGTCGACGACAATTTTAAATGCCCATACGACTTTTTAGTCCGGGAACTTATTGAAGACACCTCGTATCACTAACAATTTCTTTAAAAATCAGTCATTTGTTTACAGGTTGTTAAATGATCAAACAGTTCTTTTTAAACAATCACATTTAGCATATATCATTTGTTTGCACATAGTTTAAACGTCCAATAGTTCTATTCAACCCATAGATAGGACCCTCTCTGGTACTAACATTCTTGATCACAGTGACTCTGGGAGGAATTGCAATAAAGGAGTACTCCACATTCCCCAAAGCTCCAGGGCTGAAGCCTCAACGTCAGATTGCTTTGTTTCACATTGAGGATACTGGTTAAGTGGGTTAGTGTCATATGCAAGACACTCATTGTGTAGGTTTTACCACGCTGCAAAGATGCCGTCGGTATATTCTACAGCCCCAGCTGACTGTGCTAAGACATAGTTGAATCTCAGAAAGGATTTAAGGATAAACATCTTTCATCTAAGTATTTTTAAGAGCACTTTCCAAAGGATTAATAAGAGTAATAATCCTCAATTTATCCATACAAAGATTTTGTTCATTTCCCTTTATGACTGGATACAAATATCTCATGAATCCAATCTTGAAGTAGCCAAGCTCTCCTGCCCAGCAATCAGATATAACATTAAGAATAGCAAATATCACAGTTTTCGCACCTGATTTTTAAGCTCTGCTGGTATACCTATAAAAATTTATTTCTAAGATCAAGCTGACCGCGTGCGGCACTTGATTTGTCCGGAGTGGAGAAGGAAGAAATAATCCCAGACAATGCGGCACCAAAAAGTTACTTCCTCTTTTGTCGAGAACTACTACTATGACCCTCAGTACGAATTCGGGGACCGAAGTGTAAAGGCACGAAAAACTTAAGCAAGGAGATGGGTTTCCTCACTCGCTTCTTGAATGGAGCTTCCCAAGAAATAAAGTAAAATCAAACGAAAGTCTACTACTCAAAATCTACCATGTAAAACGACTGAAAGAAAAATCAACCGAGAATTCTGCTGAAAAGAACTTTAAAGAATACTCAAATTCAAAGAATTTGGAAACATTTCTACAAAACAAAATCACAAAAAAGAAAAGAAACATACTCAAATTCAAAGAACTTTGTTAACCGGACACTCTCTCAGATAAGTTCCAGCAAATTGTACTAAAAATGTGCAACACTTTATCTTTTCTATCATTTTCTTTCTCGTTTCTTTTGTTTGGTTTGTTGGGTTTTATGGCATATCAACCTTGTAGGTTATTTAACGCCAAATCCATTTTTATGTAAATAATATGTTCTATTTAAAACAATTCAGTTTAGCATGAGTACACAATTTAATTGTTAAAAACATTTCTATTTCAAACTATTCAAGCAGTTATATGTAACAATTCAGTTAAGTGTAAATACAATTTTAATGTCGAAAAACCGTTCTATTTCAAATAATTCAGTTAAGCATAAGCACACAGTTTAAATATAATTACGGTTTAATTGTCAAAAACATTTCTATTTCAAGCTATTCAGTTTAATCAAACAATTCATTTTAGCATAAGTATGCTGTTAGTTCTATTTAACCCATAGATAGGGCCCTCTCAGGTGCTACCACTCCGGGCCAGAGTGGACCAGGGAGCAATGGCAGTGGAGGGGTACTCCGCATTCCCCAAAGCTCCAGCACTGCTGGAACCTCACTATCAGATTGTTTATCAGATTCCTTTTTAAAAACTTTGTTATCTGTGTTATCTTTTCGAATAAGCATCCGAATCAGAAAGCTGCAGGAATTACTGCTTAAACTTACCGTTTAAACTTACCGTTAAATACTGCACACTAAAAACCCCTAAAAACATTACCCAGTAAAATACTAAAATTTGCTTTATTGTCACTTACTTCAACAAATTTTATTCCCTCAAAATTACTTTATATTGAAATTCTATCACTTAAAATTACTTTATACCATCTAATTCAAAGAGTCTTTCCAGTGTTTATTTGATTCAATGCTGAAATAATTTCATTGTGTGTTGGTAGTTTTTCCATGTGGATTAGGGTTTCTGTTGTATAGTGGTTCGTACCACGTGAATTCCAGTATCGCAGAAATATAAAAGAAGCAGAGAGACAGCTCAGAAGGACGTCGGTCAGTAGTAAGACCAACTTCGGTCGTAATACCAACAGCGCGTGACTTATAATACTAGTCGGACTGTACCACTTGAGTTAATAAATAATTAACTCTATTTCACTGTGTATCTTTTTCTTGCCATAATACAACAGTTTTTCACTGAAGAAGGGCATAAATAACATCCATATCAACTTCTGAATGGTTAATAAAAAAATTGCTAACGAGTTCTTTTCATTGCTGCATGATTTTTTCAGAAGTTTTACAAAGTGTCTGCCCATCTTTGGATTGTCAGGGAGCAATATATGGTGACTGCCGTTTAAGCGCCTCTTGCAAAAATACTATGAAAAGTTTTAGAATATTTTGTATCAGAAAAATGTATGCACCAAAAGAAATATTAGGCCATCACTCATTTTTTTCAGTCTTCCTAATTCCTGCCGGAGTGTAGATCTAAGTGTTTTTAAGATATCTCTACAAATGATCTATTCTTTAAACTTGGATCTAACAAATACTTGAATAGAAAGTGTTTTATTTCCAAAAGTTAATTGATAGCAGAGTCTTTGTTATCAAACCAATCATATTCATTCGTTTCTTCAAATCCTGACCTTATATTCCTGAGTTTGGTTTAGTTTGCTCTTTTGGCATATCAATCATTTTTGGTTATTTGGTGCCAAACTTTACAATTACTTATATATTAAATATATAATTTGTAAACACATTTTGCAAATACATTTTTAATCGAGACTGAGCTCATTTCTTTTGCATACAGTTAAATGTTTCCAAGTATTACTATCTAATAGGAATATCTTTATTAACAATTAATCATTTGTTTGCACACAATAAAATGGTTCCAAGTTAGGAGGTGCCTGTGGTGTAATGGTTATCGTCGTCGGAAATGGACACGGCAACACGAGTTCAAATCCTGGACGAGACTGCTTGCATTTCACATAGCACTAATACCCTTGGGAAAGGTATGAATCCAATTATTCTCCCTCCAGCTATGGGTAAATAGTAGGGCAGACTAGGTTCATCAGCCTTGGTGAGGCAGCTAGTCTAGGAGAAGGAAAACTCTGAATTCAAAACCTGTTAAATTCCACTTAAAAATTGACCTTGTGTCATATCCTGCCCGAGCGGAGGGGTTGGTAAATATGGTTAAATAGTTCCAAATATTACTATCTAATAGGAATATCTTTATTAACAATTAATCATTTGTTTGCACACAGTTAAATGGTTCCAAGTATTGCAATCTAATACAAATGTTTTAGTGTCTCATCAAACCGAGACAGACATCGACACGCGACGAAAAAAGGCATATGGAAGTCAGACCTGACCGATAAAATGAAACGCAGTTTCTTCTAAGCAGCGATCGTGTCTATACTGCTATATGGATGCACTACATGGACGCTAACTAAACGGATGGAGAAAAAGCTTGACGGCAACTACACAAGAATGCTGAGATCAATATTGAACAAGTTCGTGTGGCAACACCCCACAAAGTAGCATCTGTACGGCCACCTACCACCCATCACGAAAACTATCAAAGTTAGACGAACCACACATCCAGGACACTGCTGGAGAAGTAGGGACGAGCTCATAAATGATGTACACCAATGGACCCCTTCACATGGCCGTGCAAAAGCAATCCGGCCACCTCGAACTTATATACAGCAGCTCTGTGAGGATACGGGGACCTACCGGAAGCGATGAACGATAGAGAGGGGTGTCGAGAGACGGTCAGGGTTATCTGTGCTTATGGCACGACAAAACGATAATGATTCGTTGGCATTTGAGTTAAATGGTTTCAAGTATTGCTATGAAACAGTAACTCTTTAACATCGGTCATTTGTTTGCACACATTTATATAGATATACGAGGATCATTAAATAAATTTCCAAACTTTTTTCGTATGGGCACTTTTATTGATAGTACACACATAAAACTCTAGTCCCCTTCGAAGTAATCTCCTCCGGCTGCAATGCACTTGTTGTACCGTTCCAACAATTTCTGCAAGGCCCCATGGAAGTCCTCTTGTGTAATCGTGTCAATGACAGCCTCTTTCATCTCCTCTATTGTCTCATAACGACGACAGCCTCTGAGCTTAGGGAATAACCAATAGTCACTGGGAGCAAGGTCTGGTCAAATAGTCTGTGACAAGGATGGAGTTGTGGACTGGTGCATTGTCCTGGTAGAAATGCCTCTGACCCGATTTCAAGAGTGCTGGCCTCTCCTGACGGAATCTCTTCCTGAACTCCCTTAAAACCTCAACATAGCAACCCTAACCCTAACCGTTTGGCCAATCAACTCTGGTGTATTGAATTCCTTACTCCTCCCATGCCTCTCATCATCCCTCATAGACTCCCTGCCTTCGTTCAATCTCTTATGCCACTCAAAGACTGATGCTCGATTCATGCAAGATGCTCCAAAAGTAGTCTGAAGCATTCCATACGTTTTTGTTGCATTTTTTCCAATTTTAAAACAGAATTTTATTGCATATCGTTCTTCTAAGTTGTCCTCACGTCCAGATCGCATTTTTGAAATTCACCAGCTGTGACAATCAGGCTTTGGTAGGGTGTATTCCAATTCCCGTTGTAGCTGTACATTTGAAGCTGAAATCATAAAAATTAGTCAGTCATCTCAAAAGATGTATAGCAATAACATACAGAATTTTCAAAAGTCTACAACAATTTAAAATGCCTGTACAAAAAAAAGTCTGGAAACATATTGAATTCATCACGTATATGATGTGTCAGATATTAGTTTGTCGGTAATTTCATTTTTAAATGAGTTAGATTTAATTTCTTTGCATACGAGTATTGCTATTATTATAACACAGTTAAATGAATTCAATTAATCTAACACAATTCCATTCAGTATCAATCATTTGTTTGCACATACTGAAGTGGTCACAAGAATTTCTGTTTAACTCTATTTATTCTATTTGATATTCTTCGTTTGTTTGCATAGGGTTAAATTATTCCAAGTATTGCAATGTATAACAAAAAAAATCAATTAACATTTGTCTTTTGTTTACACGCTGTAAATAATCAGTTTTGTTTCAAACAATTCAATTTAGGATAAGTCATTTGCTTGCGCTCAGTTTAATTGTCAAACAGCTCTATCTGACCCATAGATCGGATCTTACCCGGTGCTACCGCTCCGGGTAAGAGTAGATCAGGGAGTGATGGCAATGAAGGGATACTCCGCATTCCCAAAGCTCCAGCATTACTGAAGCCTTACTATCAGATTATCCCTCTGCAGAAATGCAGTCGGTATATTCTACAGCCCCTAGCTTACTGGGCTCCTTAAATTCCTATTTTTAAAACTATACCATCTACCATCATTGGTTTTGTGGGTAGAGTGTTTGCCAATGGCCCGTAAGACCAGGGTTCAATCCCAGGTCGAGTCATACCAAAGACTTAAAAATGGTACTTGATACTTCCTTGCTTAAAACTCAGATTTATAAGGTACGGATCAAGGGTAGTGGAGAAATCCAGGGGAAGGAATAGCGCCCCCTATACCTCAGTGTTGTAGCTATTGAAAAGGGAGCGTTCGGGTCGCCCTCGACTACGGTCGCCAACTTACTAATACCTTAATATGTGATTGGCTTAATTTTGACACTTCAATGCAATTTAGGGCTTTTAATCTATAGCTGTGCGCTTTTTTCCGAATCCTGAACTTAAATTTAACCCGTGCACGTTTGTTTGGGTTTTATAGCATATCAATCTTTGTTGGTTATTTAATGCCAAATCCATTTTTATACAAAAAAACAGTTCTACTTCAAACAATTCAGTTTAGCCTAATTATACAGTTTAGTTCTATTTGACCCAGAGATAGGACCCTATCAGGTGTTACCACTCCGGGCCGTAGCGAACTTGGGAGCGATGGCAATGAAAGAGTACTCTGCATTCCTCAAAGCTCTAGCCTTACTGGAGCCTCACCATTGTTTAATGACATATCCAGGACACTCGTTGGAGAGGGGTCTTACCCCTCAGCAGAAAAACAGTTGGTGAATTCTCCAGCCTCAGCCGACTGGGCAAGTGTAAGTCTGTGGTTCATGTTACACTCAGCACCTATCAACTAACGAATACTACATATATCCCTCATATGTGATTTACGCTTCAATAAAAAAAAAATCTATCATTATGATCCCATCTGCATTTTGTGGTTATCCAAGAAGCCGTGTTTTAGCTTCTGACGAAAGTATCACTCGTAACTCCGTTAAATTAAGAACATAATTAAACCTTGTGGAATCCATTTTTATTGTTTTTTTCTGATCCCATGACCACCTAGAGCAATCCAAATCTCATGCTTACTTCTAATTGGAGCACTGAAATTATCGAGGATTAATAACTTTTCATGAAGTGAAATTGAAGCAATGGCTGCACAAAGAAAAGCATAAAAGGATTGAATTGAATTTTCACCATTTGAAGGTTAGTATATAAATAGGAAAGATAAATACATATCCCCAGATTAAGAAACACGAATATTCATAATCCTATCATTGATGATTTCGTCGAAATAGCGAATCACCCTCTGTCATTTCTTCTTTTTGCCACAGATTTTCCAATCCAGAATAATGTAAATCCAGATAAAATGTCTTCTACTTGTCCTTCACCCAAAAAGAGTGTTTCAGAAGGGTGTGCTGCTGTATCTATTTATTAAGGCGTTGAAATTCTTTGTTACGAATCTGTTCTTACAAACCTTTTGTTTCCTCTATCCAACTAGCACTCAATATTCAGGAAAACTCGCTTTTTTGCCTGTGTTCTCTTTCTTTCTCTTCTATTCAACAAACCATCGTCATATACTTGTTACGTAGCCACAATTAACGCCATGTGCGAAATAGACATATAATGTTCATAACGATATAAAACATAAAGAACATAGGAATCTCGAAATTCGAAAACACGTAACGACTTGTTTGTTCAGGTACGAAACCTTTTTAATTACTTTAGAGTTAAAGGTTTCGACATAAGGAGAAGAGACACAATCTTCTATCCTGTCTTATTCATTTGGCCCCCATCTCGAGCGGCCCCCATAGGGCGCAAGTTCGCTTCGCATCTGCGAGCTTCAAAAGTCGATCCTCCTCGTTTGGCGTCTAGTATTCAACTCTCTAACTTTCTTTCAATTCTTCACAAACCTCTGCGCGCTTCTGGTGCGTGACGTCACTCGCACTCCATCACCCGTTTCGTCTCGGACTATTGTGACATCTCTGAGTGACACCTCCATCCGCCCGCGCGCGCCTGCATTAACACCTGCCTCAATGTTACTCCTAACTAACCCATGTGCTGAGCCGAAAGGTTCTCAGCCTAACTAAACTCAAAGGCATGAACCGAAATCCCTCGGCCATTACGTTACATACTGACCAGCAAAAAAAAAAAAAAAAGATTATACCGGCAACTTTTAATGGACATTTTTAGAACGTTTTCAGGCACAACTGAGTGAGCAGCGATCACCTGAATAGGTCTGCTTAGACACAAAATCTCCACTGAAACTGTTTCTATCTATGAAGACTTGTATCGACGTTACGATAAGGCCGAATCGTGACTAAGAGCTTCCAACCGGTTGAGTCTAGCCACGTTACCACTCGTCCTTTGCTAAACGAATTTGTGACAGCTATACAAGATATGTAAAGGGATAAAACAGTAAGACATTGTTTTATAGTCACATAGGCTTGTAAAACATTTATTCCACTCATTGGGTCTACATAGTTGAAGCGTATCAAAATAAGCGTATCAAAATTAGCGTATCAAAATAAGCGTATCAAATAAGCGTATCAAAATAACTGGTGGCTGTGCAAGCTGCAATTTTTTTTTCAAAGAACCTTCTCTTAGAATTTTCGAGTCAAATATTACCTACAATTCAACAGAGGTTTGATGCTGGAGCTTCCATCACCAGTTTGGATTTTGGAGTTAACATCTTCTAGAAGGGTTGCCTTCACCATGGTTTTTTCGTTAGACTGAAGCCTTTTCTACTACACAAACAAAGTACCCCTTTCGGCCAAACCCTCATTATATTTACCAACCCCTCAGCCCGGGCAGGATATGACACAAGGTCAATTTTTTAAGCGAAGTTTAACAGGTTTGAATTCAGAGTTTTCCTTCTCCTAGACTAGTTGCCTCACCAAGGCTGAAGAACCTAGTCTGCCCTACTATTTACCCATAGCTGGAGGGAGAATAATTGGATTAATACCTTTCCCAAGGGTATTAGTGCTATGTGAAATGCAATCAGTCTCGTCCAGGATTTGAACTCGTGTCGCCGTGTCCATTTCCTACGACGATAACCATTACACCACGGGCACCTTCCCGGCCAAACCCTCATGATTGAAAGAAAAACAATATCTTACATTTTAGGGCCAGCTTATATGAAGGGATTGTCCGAAGGAGGCCAGTGTCAAAACCAAAATTCTTAAGGTCTCACATCTCGACTTTTTACATCGGCATTTACTTAAACATTTTTATATATCTGGAATTGGCCCCAAGGCATCAGTAGTACTTAATGGGGGACTTGTCACCCTTACATACATACATATGTTCTTGAAGGGACGAACTCATAAGTGATGTACTCTTATGGACCCCCACACATGGCCGTGCAAAAGCAGGACGACCAGCACGAACATATATTCAGCAACTATGTGAGGATACGGGATGTTGTCCAGAAGACCTGCCTGAGGCGATGAACAATAGGGAAAAGTAGCGATTTCAAAATCTATACATATACATGCTTATATACATATATATATGCATACGTACGTATTTTTACACTTTGACATGTACTGTAATCGTCATAAGTTTTATCATCATCATCATCTCGCGCTGGTAGCACGGATATCCCTGACCCTCTCTCGCCACTCCTCCCTATCGTTCATCGCCCTAGGTAGGTCTTCAGGACAACCTCCCATATCCTCACTTAGCTGCTGAATGTATGTTCGTGCTGGTCGTCCTGCTTTTGCACGGCATGTCTGGTTCGTCTAACTTGAATAGTTTTCGGGATAGGGGGCAGGTGGCCGTACAGTTGGTGTCTTGTGGGGTGTTGCCGCCAGGACTTGTTTAAGATTGCACGTAGCATACTTGTGTAATTGCCGTCTAGCTTCTTCTCCAGTCGTTTTGTTAGCGTCCATGTAGTGCAGCCATATAGCAGTATCGATGTGACCGCTGCCTGGAAGAAACTGCGTTTCATTTTATCTGTTAGGTCTGATTTCCATATAATCGATAGCCTATTGATAGCTGTCCATGCTTTCGCTAACCTCGTTTCGATGTCCTTTTCGGTTGATCCGACGCTGCTTCCTAGGTAAGTGAATTTGTCTACTAGTTTAAGAGGGTTTACTTCTAGAGTGGAGATGTCCCCCGTTTGATTATAGCACATATATTCCGTTCTGTGTGCATTAACATAGAGGCCTATGCTTGCTGCTGCTCGTTCCAAACTATGCAGTCGTGTTTCGGCTTGGTCAGGTGTATTTGCCAGTATCGCTATGTCATCGGCGTAGTCGGCGTCGGTAATTGTTGTTGCGGTGTACCTTCTGCTTCTTTTCTTCGTCAGTTCGAAGCCATTCTCTCTGATTTTGTCAAATAAGTTTTATAAATATATAATATTAGTAAAAGCAAAATACATGTAAGTATTTTACGTGTGTCATACAATCTCACACGTACACATACACACAAATATACATACAAACACATATTGTTTGTTCATTTATTGCTCAGGTGTTGTTTTTTTGTTTGTTTGTTTGCTTTTAGTTATGTTTTTTTTTTTTAATCTAAAACTAAGAGACCCTTACATCCGTTGTTTTCGGATTTGATCAATGCAAATTTTGCTTTCCAAACATATCATCAAACCGTTTTCTTTTTTGAGGTTTTTCTGGGAAGAAGATGCATGTTTGTGCATCATGTTGTACAGGTGTGTATGTTAGGATATTGTTCTGTTTTATAAGTTAATAGATTTCTGGGCAGATAGATAGATAGATAGATAGATAGATAATGAACAGACTGAGATAGATAGATAGATAGATAGATAGATTTGAATAGACTGGGATAGATAGATTTGAATAGACTGAGATAGATAGATAGATAGATAGATAGATAGATAGATAGATAGATAGATAGATAGATAGATTTTGTATATTTAACTTATTTATGTCTTAAATATTTGCTGACTTGTACATGTACTTTAAAGATTGATGTTGAATCATGTTCAGTAAGAATGACAAACTTAGAAAACCACCCGATTCAAAAACGTGAAAATACGTAAAGTATCCAATAAACTCGCTTTAGTATTCCAAATTTACAAAAAAAGAAAATTGAAAGTGGGGATATTTGAGGGGAGGGGTAACAAAGTGTCCTTAAAAGAATATAAAGAAGCAAATAGATGAATGAATTCAGTTACCATGACATTCTTACAGTCAGGACTTAAATGCATCAGCTCTGTGCGAACACCGGATGTCGTCGAGAGGATTTACCAAGAGCGATTGATGATAAGGACGGAGGGCGAGAGAGACAGAGAGAGACAGAGAGACAGTGAAGCCTGTTCTATCTAAATATCATGGCAAATAGGGAAAAGTGAAGATAGTTAAAGAAAATAAAATGTATCATAGCGATAACAAGAAACGAATGAAATGTCTTATTCTTTTTATCTAATTCTGGTTATATCTTGGCTCGAGCATCAACGCTCCCAATTTCTTGGGATATTTGTAAAACCCAACGTGCTCATGCTAGTTTTCGTTTCTCTGGTTTTTAGCGATCATCATCATCATCATGTGCCGCCAGCACGGATATCCCTGACCCTCTCTCGCCACTTCTCCCTCTCGTTCATCGCCTCTGGCAGGTCTTCAGGGCAACATCCCGTATCCTCACATAGCTGCTGAATGTATGTTCGAACTGGTCGTACTGCTTTTCCCGGCCATATGTGGGGGTCCATAGGAGTACATTACTTATGAGCTCGTCCCTACTTCTCCAGCAGTGTCCTGCGTGTCTGGTTCGTCTAACTTGGATAGTTTTCGTGATGGGAGGAAGGTGGCCGTATAGTTGGTGCCTTGTTGGGTGTTGCCGCCAGGACTTGTTCAATATTGCTCGCAGCATTCTTGTGTAATTGCCGTCTAGCTTCTTCTCGAGCCGTTTTGTTAGAGTCCATGTAGTGCATCCATACAGCAGTATCGATACGACCGCTGCCTGGAAGAAACTGCGTTTCATTTTATCGGTCAGGTCTGATTTCCATATGATCGATAGCCTATCAATAGCTGTCCATACTTTTGTTAGCCGCGTGTCGATGTCCTTTTCAGTTGATGAGACACTGCTTCCTAAGTGGGTGAATTTGTCTACAAGTTTCAGAGGGGTTCCGTCTAGTGTGCAGATGTCGCCAGTTTGATTATAGCACATATATTCAGTTTTGTGTGCATTGTCATGGAGGCTAATGCGTGCAGCGTCTTGTTCCAAACTATGCAGTAGTGTTTCGACTTGGTTGGGTGTATTTGTCAGTATCGCTATGTCATCGGCGTAGCCTAAAAAAATATCATCTTGGCCAAATAAACGGAGGGACTGTTTAACTTAACTTCTTGAAAAATCTTCACTGTCTGATTCGGTATAACTGTCTTTCTATCTATCTTACTCATGGTGTTCAGTGCTTGATTCTGCTTAAAAAAACCAATCTACTTATTAAAACCGTAAATACATATGTACTCACTGACTATCGTTCCTCGGCGAAAAAGATTGGCTGACCTAGGCATCTCAGCAGTCAACAGTTTCTTCAAAATGGAAGAGTTTTTTCGGTTCGGGATAATGACATTTTTGTTGGTGAAAATATCAATAAAGATACACTGATATATATATATAATGATTTTGTTTGTTTGTTTGTTGGCAATTCAAACTTCATGGGTTATGTAATGCCGAATCATCCTCGTAAAAGAATAATAGTGGTTCTAACACAGTGTTTTTGTTATATATATATATATATATATATATATATATATATATATATATATATATATATATTAATGTATTTTTCTTAAAGAAAAAACAAAAACCGGTCACATTAGGATTATAAATTTATTTCCATCCTGTTATGGGTTTTGATATAAATCAAAAACACAAAGAAAAAACACTAACACGACTTCTTCAGATCTTATGGATAAAATAATTCAGAATAGACACAGGAAAGAAGGGTGGGAGTGGGTAGAAGAGAGGTAAAGAGTTTTCTCTTCATTTAGCCCACTTCTGGTTTTTTTTATTGCCGGTTGGAATTATAGTAAAGTAATTTTTTAATTTTTTTTTTTTTTAAATCTAAATACATTTCAACTTAAAACTCCAGATTAAATACTAATTTAGGGAAGAACAACTTTCTTTAATACTTATATTAAATCAAATTCAAAATTTAAAATTAAAACTTTTAATTTCAAATTTCATTTTTGTGCCTATTAATTCAGTTACCCTTCCAGAGTACGTACACATCATTGAAGATCTTGAAAAATTCACATATATATAAAAATCATACTACCTGCCTTCTTATATCGTCCCATTCCGCGCCCAACCCAGTATTTCTTTACCCCACTAGAGTAGGATCCCAGTCCCAGCAAGGGCAGGTCCGGCTTGTTTTCGGTGTTTTCGGACACCGAAAAACAGTCGGCCGCCATTTTCGTAGACAGGGGGATTGGAGGGCAACCAAACGGGGAATTTTTCCTTGGTTTCGTTTGTATATATTTCGGGGTTTTTCTCCCATTCCCAGCATATAAATTCATTGAAAAAATATCACAAAATTGTATATAAAATCATACATCACTTTCGGGGTTTTAAGTAGGTCTTCTTCCATAGAGCAAATGTGGTATTTTGGAGGTAGCAGCGCGCATGGTGATGGATGAATGGTTATATATTGTATTGTTGAATGGGTCGGCGAACGTGGCTAGCTAGGTTCCCCTTAGAAATTTTAGTTTAAAGCAAAGACCACTCCTTCCCCCCCCCAAAGCTCCAAGGCCTTGTGCCTTCATTTTATCAATTATAATGAAATAAACAGAGTACGTACGCATCATATTGTTTCTTCTCATCTTTTTTATTTAGTTTTATTTTTATTAATTTAACCTTTAAACTCAATTCAATCCTGTTTTTTTTATTTATTTAAGAATTATCTATGATGATTTGTCTATAGTTTAAATTTATTCCTATGTCTACATCTACATCTATTAGCTATATATATATGTATATATATATATATATATATATAATGGGTCAGAAAAAATCTACCTAGTGGATCTTCAGGATAATAATGACCGAAAGTGTTAGAACAGACTGCACTTTATTATTTAACCGAACAAAATTTGCATAAGAATACTACATTTTATTGATTAAAACCACCCAGAAAAAATATTATATATATATATATATATTAGAATTTTAAAAATGTAATATGTATATAATTTTACAGTTTGCACCGTTTATTTTCCAAGAAAATGTAAGTTTAAATTTCACATGTAAAAAATGGAGTACAGCTGCCGGATATACGTATTTTGTCGTCACACTCGTCTAATTTCCTCCCGCCAAATCTTTGCCCTTGCTTTCACGAGTTTTTTTTTTTAGATATCGATTGGAAAGCAAAGAGTTCAGTTGTAATTGAATTACATCTGGCTGGTAAAATACAACAGGAAATTTTCAACATGCTAAAAGATGGAAAAATTGGTCGATACTTTATTCATCAGACAATAAAGCGATAAAAGATGACGGGAAATTTTGAAAACATACCAAAAGCAACTCGTTCCCGTAATATTTCGGCACCTAGACCAAAGAAAGTCATCAGATCCCGTAAGAATCGAACTCTATGAGAACAATAGCAACTGAGCTCAAGATTTCGGGAGGAACTGTTCGAAAGAAGAACTCAGACTTTGCCCTTTCAGACTGTAGACCGAACGATCAAATCCAAGTCCAAAATCAATCAGCTCTTTCCTCAGATCTTCCAATCATACCTATGACGATGGTTTAGGCAGGGAAACGCACTTGTTTTTTGTTTTTGTTTTTTTGTTTTTTTTTGTTTCTCAATAATACCTTCGTGTTAGTGTTGTGGCCCCAGAAAGGGTCACAAATGAAAACACAAACACGGGTATTAGATAACAGATGATATTATACAAGAAAGATAAAGTTACATAGAAAAGGTAAGAAGTCTCGTACTGTTCGGATAACACCGATATTGATCTGCCTCTGGCAGCGAAATCTCTAGTACTAATAACGGTGAGAAGAATCCATTATGGTAAGATGGGTAAGACTCCCACAACAGTTAGAACCACTATTATTCTTTTACGAGGATGATTCGGCATTAAATAACCCTTGAAGTTTATTTGCCAACAAACAATCAAACAAAATCATTATATATATATATATATATATATCAATGCATCTTCATTGACATTTTACTCATGCAAAAATTTCATTATCGCGAACAGAACTATTTAACTCAAAGATGGGTCAAAATGGACCTAGGAGTTATGGTAGTGAAAACTTGACACCTCAATACCGAGAGTTTTAAATCTGGAGACTCACCACCGGATAAAGTTTATCAACATTCCCACGATACGCATCAATTTGTTTTGCTTTGTGTAGAGATCAGACAAACAGACTCATCACTGCTATTGATATAGATACAGTACATACAAATGACACAAAAAAATGATTACATCCTTGTTTGTGGATGGGTGTGTGTCAATGTTTGTTCACGATTCTTTATGTTGATATGTACTTGTTAGATTTTTAAAAAAAAATCTACGTAAAATATGATCATCAGAAACTCAAAGACTTGTATTTCAAGATTATCGCAATCTTTTGGAAAGCAATTTCGAGAATTCCTCAAAAGGGCAGAAGAAAAGACCAAGAGGCCTGCTTGTAAAAGGAAAAAAAATAATAAGACAACTGACCTTTTGCTTCGGCGAAACAGAAATTTGTGCAATTTTTCTCTATTTTTATTAGTTTGCCTTTCGTAAGAGGAGAATTGGAAACATGACACTTATCCAGAGTTATCGGTGATTTTTTTTTTGTTGAATTTTTATTTATTATGGCTTTGTTTTTGTTTATGCGTCGAGAGTTGTGTTCGATTAAACGCTACATCAATAAAATATGTTTATATATGTATATACCGACGTGCACAAATACACACACACACACACAGATAGAAAGACATATATACTCATATATATCATGGTCTATTCCAAAACATATATATGTATGTAAGAGTGTATGTTATGGTGAGAAAGAACACTATTCTACCGGATTTATGGGTTGTTTGAAAAACTTATAATAGCTTATATATATATATATATATATATATATATATATATATATATATATATATATATGGGGGGGGGTATTTGGAAATATATATCACATTTTAATATAAATAAACTTTAGATATGTGTCTATTCATATGTGTGAGTGTGTGTATGTATCGGTGTGTATATTTGGAAATATATATTACATTTAAATATGAATAAACCTTAGATATGTGTCTATGCGTGTGTGTATGTGTGTGTATGTGTGTACTTATATTCATATTCATAATAATTTTGAACTATATATATACGTGTGGGTGTTTGATCGTCACTCAGTATATTTGTCTGTGAGTCTATGACTGTATATCAGCATATATATATATATATATATATATATATATATATATACTAGACGATCTATGAACTCGTTTGGTTTGTGTTTTTATAAAAGCTCATGATCATACTAATGTTTCGATTCAGAAAGGATATCCCTTAATATTTTGCAGTTACTATCCATATATCCAGGATTCGAGAGCTTAATAAATAATCGAACGGAAAATTGATTTACTCTTTAAGTTAAATCATTTTAAGAGTAATGGTATAATAAAACCGCTGTTCTTGCAAGATTATGCCTATATATATATATATATATATATATATATATATATATATATATATATGTACTATTATACCCATTATATTATATACGTATATATATTTGCACACCCACCCACACACATATATATATATATATATATATACTTATTGTGATCATGACATTATATACGTATATATATTTATACTTACTCACATATATATATATATATGTATATATATATACTTATTATAATTACATTATGTATATATATATATATATATATATATATGCATACACGCACACACACACACAGAGACACATATATATATAGTTATTATCATTACATTATATACGTATATATATATATATATATATACATATATATATATATATATATGCATACACACGCATACATATATATATATATACTTATCATCATTACATTTTATACGTATATATATGCTTACACGCACACACACACACTCACACATACACACACACACGCACGCACCCTCACACACACACATACATATATATGTTTGCATTTTGAATTCATTTTTCAGTTCATTTGGGAAGTTATTTTACCATATATATATACATATATATAGTTAAAAAATATATATCTATATATATATATATATATATATATATATATATATATATATATATATATATATGTTAAAATAACTTCTCAACTGAATTGTAAAATGAATTCAAAATACAAACACATATATCATAACTTACAGTTTAACGTTTTGACAAAAGTTTATTTCGAATTCGTTCTTAAATTTGTTTTAGAAATTATTTTACCATTACGAGATCTATCTTAGATATTTCCGCTAAAACGAGAATGAAAGGATAGTTATTTGTCATATATATATATATATATATATATATATATATATATATATGTGTGTGTGTGTGTGTGTGTGTGTGTGTGTTATGAACTAAACATTAGGCACGTAAACGATGCCAATGCAAAAATAAATAAATAAATAAATAAATAAATTCATTAACAAGAATTTGTTTATCCCGACCAGATTAATGATTTAAAATTTTGCACGTGTTTATAAACACTTTTTAATGTTCGCTTTTTTTTCAAAGATGTTGTTTAGCAAGAAGTTTAGACTTAAAGGTAATGAATTTTTACATATATATATATATATATATATATATATATATATATATATATATATATATATATATATATATGTTGATTTATATATTTATGAATAAATAGTGCTCAATACAGGATAATGTTGACATAAATTGCGTAATGAATTATTAACGAAGTGACAATTTTTCATTTTGTCCAATAACTACAACTAAGAATTCAAGGAACTTTTTACAGAATAATGGCTATCGTTTTATATTTTTGCCGTAAAAAACAGTAACATTCTGCTCAGGATAAATAAACTGCAGCCACTTGCATGAATAACAGATACATCAGTGTTCCAGATTATATACAACTAACTTTATAATCGTACAATTAGGCGTCACAAATGTGATTCGACCGTTTCTGAGAAGTCTGTAGTAAGATCAGAACTTGCAACATTAGAAATATCCAAAATAATCGGAAAGTATTACCAAGCTGCTAAGGAGTTTATTGGGGCTTCTACGGAGGGGGGCAAACAATGGTCATTCGAGAGTTGTTTCCCAATGTACTCTGTCGCGAGTTAAACGTGAAGCAGAGAATAACTCAAGCCTGACCAGTGGAGAAGTTTTCAGGCCCATTGGAGAAACAATTGTATCCAGACCCCACTCGATATCATTTTATAAAAAAATGGCCGAAACATCTTTGAGACTGCTGACAACGCCGCCATTGAAAAAAATATACGCACAACTGCATTTGAAATAGGCAGACGATTACCTGAAAATCGATTTCTCGAAGGCTTTGTTCATGGATGAATTTCGTGCTACTCTTAATGGTCCTCACAGTTGGAGCAAAGAATAGCTCGTAAACGGACGGGATCGTTAGTAACGCTTGAGTCACCAACAAGGAGGGGGAGGTATAAGGATATGGGCTGGTATTATTGGAGTTATCTTGATTGGTCCGTGGAAAGTTCTTATAATGACAGTAGAAGCTTCCTGAGAGAGCAACTTGAACTATGCTTTAAAAAAAAGCAAAGAACCACCTTCAGGATTACTATGATGTTTATGCAAGATAAAGATCTCTCACATTCACCGTATAAGAACTAAAGTGTACCTTCAACAATTAGGCTTCTTTTGATCTCGGAAGATAAACTGCGGAGGCAATTCTCTAGACTTTATCGAAAACTTGTGAGGCATTCTGAAGCGACGAATTAACGAGAATCAACGGCATTTTAGAAAAAAAAGAAGACTTGTGACTGGCACTAATTAATATATCACGTGGAATTACGTCAGAAGAAATCTAGAAATTGACAGGTTTTATTTTTGTTTATTTGTTTGTTTGTTTGTGGCATATCAAAATTTGTAGGTTATTTAATGCCAAATCCATTTTTATACAAATAAACATTTTATTTCAAACAATTAAGATTTACATAAGTAGACAGTTTATAAGTAAAAAAACATTTCCATTTCAAGTTATTCAGTTTATTCAAACTGTCCCAATTCAAACCAATTCAGTTTAGTTTAAGCATATTTTTTGTTTAAACACTGTTAAATGTCAAAATAGTTCTATTTCAAACAATTCTGTTTAGCTTAAGTAAGCAGTTTGAATATCAAAACATTTCTATTTAAAGTAATTCAGTTTAGCATAAGTACGCAGTTTAGTTCTATTTGACCC